>CACSLK010027801.1:1088210-1115211 GCA_902706635.1 Striga hermonthica
AAGAAATAACAAGTGTAATATCCACTAAAACAAAGCTTAAGTATATAACACCAACATATATATGTACTGAGTTGAATTGAACTGAAACTGTAACTGGGCATCTAGTGGTCATAAAGACCCTGGGCATAAAGCCAATCATGTGCACACTCTGGGTACTCATTAAGGCCTGTTAAGGCCTCCCTCAGAACCACGGGGGATCATTAAGGCCCACCACGGCCTCCCTCAATGGTGAACTAACTATTTCTCATACATACCTCGGAAATGGTACGGAAATTAAAGATGATGTTTAACCAGTACGTGACCCCCACCTGATAAGCTGCTACTGCTAGGCAAGTGTTGGCTGACTGGTAGCTGTCGGAGGCTCGACTCTCCTTAAGCTACATAAATATTTGAGCAAAATGTACTAAGTACTAAGCTCAAACTGAAAACTTGATTCTTATTATTAATTGATCTTATCAGGTTCTCTCGCTCGATTACAAAATCATTTAATATGGATTTAGAGGATTTGAGCTATTCTGGAAAGATTTGTTGACTTTGAGCCATTCTAGAGTTCTCTGAAATATTTCTAAGTTTGGTCTGCTTAACTGATTTATCTGATCTAGCTTATCTGACTGATCTGATTTTATCTGAACTAGCTTATACTAATCTGACTTATCTGACTGATCTGATTTTATCTGAACTAGCTTATACTGTTCTGACTTATCTGACTGGGTTCGGAAAGATAATGAAACTCGGTTCATGCTCAAACCGGTATTCCGAACTAATACTCTCGAGTCGTCCAGACTGTCCGGACTGATTCGACTGAACTGGACCAACAACTCGATCTGAACAGGCCGGTCGCTAGTCTGACTTGGTGCAACTCATTCTACTGACTGGGAAAAGGCTGAACTAGGGTTCTCTACTCAACCGACTATCTATCTCGGTTCAAGTCGAAGCTCAAACTCTAAATTCAACGTGATTTCTAGTGATTTTAGGCCCAACAACTACAACTAAATCTCAACCGGATAAAATCTAGTATTTTTCAATAAAAGCAGCTAAAGCTCCAAATTATTAGGTGTACCAAACAGTAGGGGTGAGCATCGGTGCGGTTCGGTAAAAAACCGCACCGCACCGAAAAAAACCGAAAATTGATTTTTGAAATTTTTTTCACTGAACCGCACCGCTATAGAAGGAAAAACCGAACCGCACCGAACTGCAAAATTTTTGGTTCGGTGCGGTTTGTTTTTTCGATTAACCGAAATTAAAAAATATAACCCATTATGTAAGTAAAATTATAAAAATTAAGGTGATATTTTATTAAAAAAAATAAAAAGTGACATTTTATGACATTCGGTGCGGTTCGTTTGAACCGCACCCTTCGGATAGAAAACCAAACTGCACCCAAATACTTGCGGTTTTTCAAAACCCAATCCGCACCGATAACCGAACTTACCAAAAACCGCACCGATAGCTCGGTTCAGTGCGGTTTTTCGGTTTCGGCTCGATTTTGCTCACCCCTACCAAACAGTTTCCAAAATTCACGAAATTTCAAAGATATCATATTTAGTATTTATAAGATTTTTTTCATAAAGTTTCAACGCATTTCGAGGCCTTTAGCATTTTTATCAAAAATCGAGCATATCGACTACATATTAAGCAAATCCGGTAAAAATAGTAAATGGGCACCAAAAATCACGAAAATTAACATATAATCTCCTTAACGTGTATAAATTCCAAGGTCAAAAGATCAAGTCTCAAGTCAACACTTATCACGTTTAACTCAGAATTACTACGACCGATAATTTACACGAACCACTAGTTCGCCTATCAAACGGATACCAAAAATTAATCCGACTACATCTTAAGCCTCAAGTCAACAGGACGAATTTAATCATATTTATTTCGACATTTTATCACGACTATATTAAAAGTCCCGAAAAATCGCGTTAAGCTCGTGTGTCCCGATTTAGTCGAAAATTACTCAAATCGACATCTTTTTATTTCTTATCTCATTATAATCGTCAATTCTAAGCCATATGATTTGAGTTTTAGCGATTATATCTCAAAATGTTCAAAATCGGCGAATCAAAAGTAGATCGGGCTAAGGAGAGGTAAAAATGGAGCAACCGGTTAATATCTTAATATCATGCGTATGATTAATAGAAGCTTGAATACATACATTTTAATACTTGATAGTGCCTGGCTCGTCATAGTGTCCGTTTCGGATAAAAGTGACAGTACGGCTCAGAGTCTTTAACTAGTTAAGCACGAAAGAGGACTGCCCAGGTCGAATCTTGGCTATGGAGCTGCTAAACGGGCCTGTTTTCGAGTTGCTCGGGTCAGATCCACTCTCAAAAGACACGGATCCGGGTTGGTGCTGGGCGGTTCGGGGTGTGGAGCTCGATTTTGCTGTTGTCTGGGCTCGGAGGCGAGCTGGTCTCAGAACTAGGGTTGAACGGCTGGAAACTCGAACTGAGGGGCTGCTGGTCGTGGAAGGCTACTGGTCGCTGTGCTACAGTAACGTCGGGAAGCTGCGGGACGTCGGAATGAAAGCTGCAAACTCGCTGTGAGAAGCTCGCCAGAAATGGTGGCCTTTTCCCGGCATGAACTCGTCTGGACGACATGGAAGAGAGCTGGTGACGGGGTGTCGTCGCAGCTGTGCGTAAGTGGCGGCGAGCTGGTGGTCGCGGGCTTAGGAGCGACTGAGAGGGCGTGGCTGCGAGTCGCTGGCGTTGGATGGTGGTGGCGAGCTTGGGGAAGATGACGACGGCGGCGTGGAGGCGTTGAAACTGCTCGCCGGCGGAAGGTGCTAGTCTTGCCAGAGAAGACGAAGGTGGTGGTGGCTGTGGCTGTGCTCACATGGAGACGTGATCTGGGCCTGCGGTTTTTTGGCGGGGATGAGGCGGATGCGAACTCGGGGCTGAGCTGGTGGCGTGCTCACCGGCAGTGGGTTCGAGAGGTGGCCGGAAAATATGAAGGTGAGGGTGCTTGAAGGATTCTTGGAGCTTAGCTATGGAGAGTGGAGCATCTTGAAGAAGATGAATGAATAGTGAGCTAAGGGATAAGACATGTGTGGTGTTGGGAGAGTGAGTTAATGCCACTTGTATAAATGTAAGAGGAAGTTAGGGTTTTGAGCTCATTTTGGGCTTGCCATTGAGCTAAAAGACTTGGGCTCGGTTTTAATTTAGCTAGGGCTTAGGAAAATAAATACTACTACTTGGACCGAATAAATAATGTTGGGCTCGGTTATAAAATACTACTCGGGCTCGAAATATTAAATATTAAGCGGGTTGAGATAAGATATATTCAACTAAATTTAAAAATATCTCGATTTAAAATAGTTGGGCCCGGTAATTAAATAATTAGGTCGATTTGCCGAAATAAAAGTAGCCCACTTAAATGGGCTCAGAAATTGGGCTCGCTTGGGAATTAAATAAATTTCTGATTTTTCTACTACTAGATAAAAATAATCTATCGAGACTTAGACTTAGGATTTTTATCTCGTTTCCGAAATAATAATTTGAACGTTCTTCTTATGGCTTAGAGTTGAAATTAATAATTAATAAATTATGCAATTAATATTAATAATTCTTGGCAGAGTTAATATATTACTATTTCTGATAAATAAAGTCGAGCTAAATATATAATTTTTTGGCCGGGGCTTACAGTACTGACTGCTGATACCAACTGATGTAGGGGAAGAGCGAATGAGAAAGATAAACGAGTAAACGAGATATTCTCTCGTAAAATACATAAAACTCACAAAACTCAATTAATTCTTATTTCATATTCAACTCCCTAAACCAATAGATGAGGAGTCCTTTAAATAAGGCTCATAAACCTAAACCTAACTTAATCACCAAGAAAGGTAAACCTAACTTAATCAGCAAGAAACTTACTAGATAATAATAATAATAATAATAATAATAATAATAATAATAATAATAATAATAATTCTTAACCTATCCGCATCAGTGTGTCGTGAGGAAGATGCAGAAGCAGCTTCGGGTGGTTACGAAGTCATGCCAGTTTGTAGAGGGAAATCTTATTATTGATGATGAAATCTTAGTCACAACGACGGGTTTTAAGTGGCAGAACTCTAAGGGCTTGCTTGTTTACCAATTAATTTACCCACTTTTATTTCAACTCAAAATTTAACTCAACTTTAACACAACACCACTATCTTTAATTTATTCATATAATTAAATAATACAAACCAATCATTCTTACACATCACATCAACTTTAATTCACTATTCATCCACTCACATAATTTTAACTACCTATCATTTCCAATCATTTTCAATCATTTATCTCTTATTTTTACATCAAATCAACTTTAATCATTTTATTTTAAATATTATTTAATACATTCTTAAAATTCCACTACAACTAACCAGACCACATTTTTCAAAATTAACTATGGTTAACCAAAATAACTCAATTTGAACAAATTATTTCATAAAGAATCAAGCCCTAAATTTTCTTTCTTTTGTTTTTTTTTTTTAATTAAAAATATGTCAGTAGTTGAGAATTTGATAAAGAAGAGGGGTTAATTTGTTGTATTTGAAAAGTCTATAAATTATGATTCAGAGAATTTTTTTTTTAGCCATGTAGAAATGATAAACACAAATTTTAGCCATAGTTTGGAAAAAACATCTTTTTTAGCCATTTTGGCACATGAAAAGTCTTAAATGCCCTTACTATATTTTTTTTTTTTTTTTAAAAAAAAGTTTATCTCTCTTCTCTCTTCTATTATCATCATCTCTCTTCTCTTTTGAAAAAAAATCATTCTCTTAACAAAAAAACAAAAAAATTCATTCTCTCTATATTCATTCCGGCAACATTCCGGTGATATCTCGGGAATACTAGTGTAAAGGTATTGTTATAATTTTTTTTTTTAATGGGCCACATATATATACTATTAAAATTAGTAAATGAATATGGGAACAGTATAATTATAATTAAAAAATTGGAGCCTCTGGCGAAATATTCCTCCGCGACAAACCCTCGGCAGCAACTTCCTCTCGGCGGCAGATTCGCCTTCCTCAGTCACGATTAAGCTCGGTCAGCGGTCGTCGATGACCGTCCCAGCCTCCATCGACGTTGTGCGCCTCTGAATCTCGATAGATGGGCCTCGATTGGGATTCAATTGGTTTGCTGTAGGAACTTCTGGCTCTCGGTTGTGGGTTGGGTTTGAATGGGTGGAGTCATTCTCGGTCGGAGCTTGGTGGTTGAGGCTCAATGTCGCCAGCGCTGCTCCGATTAGAGACGGATCGTATCTTTGGTCGGGGGATTTGTGGATGTCGGACGGGATCTCGGTTGTGGGCAGGGATTGATTGGGTGGTGTCTTTCTCGTTCGGAGTTTGGTGGTGGAGGCTCTTGTCGCCGGCGCTTCTCCGATTCGTGACGGTATGTCCCTCTTCTCTCTTTTGTTCGCGATTGTTGGGTGGTCTCCGGCGGAGCCTTGGTTTCCTGACTGGATTGAATCTTTGGTTGGGGGGTCTGTGGAGTAGTCAGGCGGTGTGGGGGTCTTTGGATGGTTGGGACTCCCGGTGGCTGCGGCGTTGTAGTCGTGGTGGTCGGGGGAGAGGCTGTATTCTCCTGCACTATCCCTTGTTTGACTAGTGGTGTTAGTCGGCGGGGGAGGTTCTATCGATCTCGTCTAGTGGTGTTAGAAGAGTTCGGGTGGAATCGATGTTGGTTGGATTGGAGCTCTCGGTCTTTGATGGGTCGATTCGGGGACTGGTTCGGAGTTAGGATTCTGCTATTGTATAGGCTTCATTGCAGTTTCGGTAGCAGGTTCTTGGCTTGGATTGGTCTTGTGTCGATCGTTCACTGCTGGTTCGGGATTTCTCGGTTGCTGGGGAAGGGCTTGTATTTTTGTTAATTTTAGTTCCTTTTTTTTCTTTGTGTTGTAGGATTGTGTTTTGGTTTCAGTATGTGTTTGTTTCTTTTTGGTCTCGTTTTTTAGGTTTGGGCCGTTGGCCCCGGTTATGATTCCTCCGTGGGGGGCGTACCTATTCTCCTGTGGGGAGCGTTCTTAGTTGGTGTGTTGATGTTTTTGTTTTTAGTTGTGTCGTGTGTTTCTATTCTAGCGTGGCTAGCGAGGCTCTAGGCGGTCGTTCGATCCGTCCTCCCAGTTTCTAGTTCCGGGTTGTATTATTCAGCCTTGGGTTGCTTTCTTGCACAGTTGTGCATTTTGATATATAATATCTCTATCGTTTCGAAAAAAAAAAAATGAATATGGCAAAAAAAAAAAATTGTAGAATAGATTTCTTGGAACATTGAATGATTTCTCGGCCCAGAAATTGATTTTTGGGCCCAGAAATTGATTTCTGGGTCCAGAAATCGAATCTGGGCCCAAAAATCGATTTTTGGATAGTCTCGTTTCTTGACCAGAAATCGATTTCTGACCCAGAAATCACATTTCCCACCCAGAAATCGATTTCTGGATCGTCTCGTTTCTTATCCCAGAAATCGATTTCTGATCCAGAAATCGATTTTTGAACCAGAAATCGATTTCTGACCCAGAAATCGATTTCTGGGTAATCTCGTTTCTAGTCCAGAAATTATTTTCTTGCCCAGAAATCACATTTCCGATCCTGAAATCAATTTCTGGGACTAGAAACGAGATAATCCAGAAAACGATTTCTGGGTCCCAGAAATCACATTTCTGGTCCAGAAATTAAATTTTTTACCCAGAAATTGATTTCTGGATCGGAAATGTGATTTCTGGTACTAGAAATGTGATTTCTGGACCGGAAATGTGATTTCTGGTACCAGAAATGTGATTTCTGGTCCAGAAATCACATTTCTGACCAATAAATCGATTTCTGGGACGGAAATGTGAAAAAATCGATTTCTTGTCACGAAATTGATTTCTGGCCCAGAAATCACATTTCAGACACAGAAATGTGAACAAATCGATTTATGTGTCAAAAATGTGATTTCTGGGTCGAAAATGTGATTTCTGGTTCCCAGAAATCATTTTTCTAGATTATCTCGTTTCTAGTCCCATAAATGTGATTTATGGACCGGAAATCGATTTCTGGGACAAGGAATCGATTTCTTGACAAGAAATCGATTTCTAGTCCAGAAATAGATTTAAATGTGATTTCTGGACAAGAAATCGATTTTAGTCCAGAAATAAATTTCAGGGTTAGAAATGTAATTTCTGGTTAAGAAATCGATTTCTGGACAAGAAATCGATTTCTGGATCAGAAATAGATTTCTGGGTTAGAAATGTGATTTCTGGACAAGAAATCGATTTGTGGACCAGAAATAGATTTCTGGGTTAGAAATTGAATTTCTGGTCCAGAAATCGATTTCTTGTCCAGAAATCACATTTCTAACCCATAAATCTATTTCTGGTCCAGAAATTCAATTTCTGGACCAGATATCTGTTTTGAAATTGTTTGTCATTATTTCTTGTCCCAAAAATCTGTGTGATTTCAAAAATCATTTTATAAACCATTTTATTTGATTTTTTTATAAACATTGATTACTTAATTCTCAAATAATTATTTGAAATTGTTTGTCATTAAATACTTTTACATCTTTGGTTTACAGATGTGTGAAAAAGTTCGAATTGTGCATAGCGGATTTTGGGATGAGAATGTTTATAAAAATGGACAGGCATAGATGAACTTTATGCGCTTGGGGAGTTTATCGTATGAAGACTTTTTAAATAGAGTTAATGACATTGTTGGTGGAGAGAAACACACATGTGAGTATCGATTTCACTTCTTGATGGCGAATGAAAATGGAGAGTTGGAAAAATGGAGAATTTCTTGTGAATCTGACTTGTACAATTTGGCCGAATTGTTCCAAGTACCTACTATATATGTTACCTTGCTTGCCAAAGATCGTGGAGTAAGTGGATTTTCTACTCAACCACCAACCAACTTTCATTATTTTGCGGGGGGGCAAGGAGGATTTTTGAACTTAATTGCTGCTCAAGGTCTGCCGTTTTATCCATATGGTGTTACTGTTCCATCTCTTGCGAACTTACATTGGCAAAGCAACCCAAATGTTGGTTTTGGTAACAATATAGTGCAACATTCCGCTTCTCGAGCTGTTGAAAGTGATTTTTCAAACCATGTTGATTGGGGTAAAGATAGTACATTTGATGGTGAGGATGATGGTCGATATTATGATAATTTGAATGAAGAAGCGAACATCCACGAGACTGAAAGCGGAAATGAGGACGAGAATGAGCAACTCGAGCATGATAATGAAAATGAGGACATCAATGATGGTCGGGATTATGATGATTTCAATGGAGAAGCGAACGTCCATGAGAATGGACACGAAAATGTTGACGAGAATGGGCAACTCGAGCAGGATAATGAAAATGAGGACACCGGTCGGAGGAAGAGTATTAATATTCATAATGTGCCAGCAATTAACCTTTCCAAAAGTGATACTCCTGATGAAGATGCATTCATTGAACAACGAATCTTGCATTCGAGAAATGCTTGGATGGTTCCCGGAGTAACTTATCATTTTCCGGATGTGCAAACTCGGGTCCAAGAGCCTCCTCCTGTGTTAGACTCATAATCTGAATTGTTTAAAGGAATGATAGTTGGTAGGAAGGAAGAACTGATAATGAGGTTGGGATTCTACCACTTGCAACACAAAGTGGAATATCGAACACGAAGGTCATCACAATCTCGATTTGAGTCTGTCTGCAAGCATAAAGACTGCCTATTTTTACTTCGTGCTAATGCAATGGTTTATGGTAATTGGAAAATATGTAAATTCAACCATCATACATGTATGCTCGACCTCAATCGCTCAGCCCCTAGACAATTGCCTTCCAAGATCATTGGAGCTTTATTTGCGCCGAAGTTATTGGCAGAAGGGCGAGTATTAAAGCCGAGGGATATAATGAGTGACCTGGAGCATGATCATGGGATTACGCTCAAATACAATAAAGCACTAAAGTCTCATAATGTCGCGTATGACTTCGTTTATGGAAATCATAATAAATCTTGGGAACTCTTGCCTGGATATTTTCATATGTTGATGAGAGAAAATCCTGGAACCACCACATGCTATGAGACAAATGACGATGATGTGTTCAAATACGCATTCTTTGCCTTACATGCATCCAACGGCTTCACTAATTATTGTCGCCCTGTGATTGTGGTTGATGGTACCCATTTGAAGGGTCAATATAAAGGCATTTTGTTCGTAGCAACAACAAAAGATGGAAATGAGCATATATTTCCATTGGCTTTTGGTATAGGTGACAAGGAAGAGCACAATACTTGGGCGTGGTTTCTACATACGCTTCGTAATGTATACGGATGTCCCGAAAACTTAGTCATTGTTTCTGATCGTCACCCAAGCATCAAGTCGGCTTTGGAGGTTGTTTATCCCGAAGCAACTCATGTTATTTGCACGTACAACTTACGTCAAAATATTCGAAAGTATGGTCGTGAAGCAGTTCACTTATACATGAAAGCTTCGTACAGCTATTCCCCCATTGTTCATGAGAAATCAATGGCGCTGCTCAAGAAAGATCATGACAAAGTATGGATTGAGTTAATGAATGCATTGCCTCATAGATGGGCACGTAGTCAATGTCCTGTTAGACGGTATAGTTTTATGACCTCGAACTCATGTGAGGTATTCAACAATAGGGTGCGTTGGGCTCGGAGATTGCCAATTTGTGCTTTGTTTGAATGCATTAGACACATTTTGCAACAATGGTTTCACGAGAGGCAGATTGAGGCGGACAAAATTGATGATGAAGTTCCTCTTCAAATATCAAAGAGATTGGTGGAATATAAAGCGCAAGCTCAGAAGTTCGTATCTTCCCCTATAAGTCAACATGTGTACCAAATCAAGGATGGGGTACATAATTATGTTGTCAATCTAAATGATCGGACGTGTACTTGCCTTCGCTTCCAAGTTGATTTATTACCATGTCCACATGCAATTAAGGCTATCGGGTAGTGGTTTATTTTATTTTTTTATAATACTCATTGTTGATTAAAATAACATTTTGTGTCTCTTGATTAATCTGTTATTTTTAGGACTGCAAATGAATCGGTATATGGCTATGTACATGAATACTACAAGACAACAACCTTGCGCAGACTTTATGAGCCGATAATCATGCCCATTGCTCATCCTAGCGAGTGGATTTTACCGGAAGAGGTTAGGGCATTGGTTGTGCAATCACCGACTAATCCAAAACAAGCCGGACGACCAAGGATAATCTGTATACCATCCACTGGGCCTTCTTCACGTTCAGGAAAATCATCATTTTGTACACGTTGTAATGAACGTGGGCATTACTCCACCACTTGTTGTCGTGTTGTCCCTCAAGTTGATCCCTCGACTGTCGCTTCATCATCAGGAAAAAAAGTTCGTAAGTGTGCAATATGTAGACAACCCGGCCATACTAGACGCACTTGCACACAAGTTCAAATGTAATCATCGTTAATGAACGTTTTTCTTTTTCCTTTTTTTTTTGGACCAAAACTTATGTTATTTGTTTGAATTATTTTTGTGTGGTTATTGACTTTATGGGATAAATTGTTGTGTGTATTTTTGTTATGTTCATGTAGTCATCGTTTTATAATTTATTTGTTTTTATATTCTTTTAACGCTCTATGTGTAGTTGTTTTTTATTCATTCTTAGTGCCTAAAGTCGCTAAAATTGCCCGTGTGTGTGTCGTGCCGGGAAACCACGTGAATGGTGAATTGTTCGTAGTCAATGGGCAAAGGATTGAATTTGTGCTGAGCTCCCGGCTTAGATATATTAGTATATATTAGCCTATTTGTCTCCTTTAAAAACAAATAATTAAAAAAAAAAAGCAGCAAATAGCGGCGCTAAGATGCCTTAGCGCCGCTAAGGTAGAATTAATAGCGGCGCTTATTCTTGTTAGCGTAGACAGAGAGAATCCGCTAAGATAGCTTAGCGCCGCTATCCATCCTTAGCGGCGCTAAGGTCTGCTACTTATTAAAAAAAAAAAACAGGCTTCAAACCTTATTATTTCCTCTCGACCGCTAACACCATTCAACCGCGTCCTTCTTTCTCTCGCTGCGACCACTTCTGACCGAGAACCTCCGGTGAACTTTCCCGACCACCGACCAACGTTGCAATTGCAACCTCTGCATTCCCTTCGACATCACGTACTGCGATCACAACAACTCTCCAACCCTAGCTCGAGGCGCGCGTTCCATCTCCGACCATTCAAGCCACTCTGGCGACTCACCTCCGGCATCCACCTCTGACCGTCTCCGGCGTCATTTTCTTATCACAATCCTCCAGCAACATCACAATTCGGGAGTTCGTTGTTCATTCAAAGATCATACACAACCCTAGGTCATGGGACTTGTTCAATTCTGACCGAAACTCACTCCAGAGGTACCGAAAGCTTCTTTTTATTACAATTGGTTGAGTATTGTGGCGTGAGGAGGCCAACTCTGGGAACCTACACGTTCAAATTGTTCAAAAGCTTTCAACCATCCAATCCGCCCACCAAGTGTTCGACAAATTGCCCGTACTAGAAATCATGGGCAAAACGACCGGTGCTTCGAAGAAGAAGGGCCCCGCCGCTTCAAAGTCCAAAGCGGCGGCCTCCACGAGCTGCAACCCCAACCCGGTAACGTCGACCCAATCCTTAAGAGCGCTCCATTGCATCTCATTTGATGTCGTGTCCATGGACGAGGTCACGGCTTATCAACGGCTCTCTTCCAAGCCTATGTTGAACCCACGCATCATCGATTGGGATTACTTCAATGACGAGCTCGAGATCGGTGAAGAAATTAGCCGCTACATCAAATTGCTCGACCTCGAGGAATTCGAGGACATGGAAGTATATACTTACCGGGGTTTGACTATCGAGTTCTTTAGCACGGTCGCCAGGCACAAAAATGGGAAATATCTTACTGCTCGGCTTGAGGGCACGGAGTACAAAATAACCAACAAGGTGTTGCGCGACATTTACAAATTCAACCCCTCAATCGAGACACGTCACAGTCCCATGGGATGGAAAGTCGACCCGCATTGGTCGGCCATCTCCCCGTGCGAGAAGTATAAGAAAGCCGAGCCGTCTTCAAGTCTAATCATCGATTTAGCTCAGGTGGTGATCCATAAATACATATCCCACATGATCTTTGGCAAGAAGGAGTCGAATAAGGTCAGCGAGCAACAGGTATTCATTTTATGGTCGATCTCACAAGGAAAACAAGTGAGCATGCTGCAGTATCTGAAGGAGTCACTCTTCGACGTACGGAACGACTCTAGGCGTGGTCCAAATTGGGCCATGTGGTGGCACAGCTGGCCGAGTACTTCGGGGTTCAGATTGATGAACCAAAGATGCGTGCTAAGTATATTTCGAAGAAAGATCTCTCTCGTGACTTCCACATAGATGACACCACCCCGCTCCCAGTTCACCGCCGGGATGGCTACAAGGCCTATTGTAGGGAGATGGGTTTACCCATACCGGACGCCCAATCCCAGCCGGCAGCCGGTACATCCACCGGCCATACCCGAGCGGCCTCTCATCACGGAGCCAGTGATGACTCAGAGTCCGACGCATATCCCGAGCACGATACTTATCAGCCTCCTCCGTCGATGGACAGACACCCGAGCACACTTCTACAGCAGGCTCCCATTTGGTTCTCCACGTTCGAGGCTCGGTATGATGAGAACCAGGCTCGGAATGAGGCCCGTTGGACGGCGTACACAGAGCAGAACGAGGCCCGTTGGAAGTCCTTCTTGGCGACCAACGACGAGCGTTGGGCGGAGCATCAAAGGGAGTGGAACGAGTTCAAGAGGAACAACGAAGCGCATTGGACTGCCCATGACGCCCGATGGGACACATGGGAGACGCAGCAGTACCAGCATCCACCACCGCCACCACCGAACGCATAGTGACCAGCAAAGGGAGTGGAACGAGTTCACTGTACTTTATGTTTTTCTTTCTATTTCTCTTAGGTTGTTTTTATTTTTTTCTGAGCTTGAACTTTGGTGTATTGTAAGACTATTTCTCTCTTAGCTTGAACTTCGCAGCAGTTACATTTGCTGTCACATTTTTTTTTTGCTTTTCTGTGTTAGAAATGTGATCTGTTGTCGAGAAATAGATTTTTGGGACCCGAAATCCAATTTCAGAACTTCTAGGTTAGAAATTTGATTTGTGGCCTAGAAATCGATTTCTGGGACCAGAAATCCAATTTCTTGTAAAAATCCAATTTCTGGACAAGAAATTGGATTTCTGGACAAGAAATTGGATTTCTGGACCCAGAAATCGATTTCTGGACAAGAAATTGGATTTCTGGACCAAGAAATTGGTTAGCGGCGCTTCATAGCTTAGCGAGTCCAGACAGCTGCAGCTAAGGTTGTTTAGCGGCGCTAAGGAGGGTTAGCGCCGCTAAGGTCAGTTGGTTAGCGGCGCTTCATAGCTTAGCGAGTCCAGACAACTGCAGCTAAGGTTGTTTAGCGGCGCTAAGGAGGGTTAGCGCCGCTAAGGTCAGTTGGTTAGCGGCGCTTCATAACTTAGCGAGTACAGATAGCTGCAGCTAAGGCGGGTTAGCGGCGCTATGGAGGGTTAGCGCCGCTAAGGTATGAGATCGAGCCTAGGGCATAGAGACTTCGTTTTTTTTTATGTTTTTGGGGGGCACAAACATATTTTCACTTTGTTTTCATCTTGGATTGGATTTTGGAGCATAAAAACGTCATCAATCATCATATCGATTTAGAATTCTCGTTGTTCTTTTGACATTGAATTGCGTATTAATCGTAAGTTCTCTTTTTATTTTCATTGATGAGTGTTATGTGTTTCTTCGATGATTGATCACCATCCTAATTTCGGTGTTCGAATCTTTGGATTCGAGTAAAAATATTTGCAACAACACTTCAAATATTAGGTCCAAATGCAAGATAGATGTAACCTCAAGGCCCTCAAAGTACCAAATACATTACAATTTGCAATAGCATTACACAACAAAAGCCCCAAAATATGACACTAATTCGACTCGGGAATACTATGAGCATAAATTGCTAATGCCATTTTCTTTCTATATGAACTCAAGTCCGTCTCTCGGGGAATGTCCTCGCCAAGCATACGTTCAACGTACATACAAGCATATACTCCACAACTATGGATATCATCTTGAACAAACTGAACTTCACTCGGCATTCTCTTTATCGATAAGGCATCTAACTTGGGCGGAATTTTCCTAGCAGCAAAGTAACCGGACCGGTGAAGTAGTGTGGGAAGCAGTCGTCGGAGAGGGGTCAATATAAGATCTCGGTCATTACACGCCTTCGACGATGAAAGGTGGCTATAGGAGTCGTAAAGCTCGATCTCCCAATCCAATAACCGTACCCGACACACCACCCAATGCTCGATAACATTACATACCAAAATGACCTGTCATCCGAAGTTACAAACCAACGATATAAATGTTACAAGTACATTTAATCTCTTCTAATAATTTACCAATAATTAAGAACAAAAGAAAAACTTACATCGGGATTTGTATGCCAAGGAGATCCACAACGAATAGTAGTACCACGAACATAACTAACCAGACCCGGAGGAACATTCCAACTCTCATAATTTGCGACGTCTGGATAGCTCTGCGTACATTGAGGATCGTCGGGATGAAGCACTTTCCATTGATTCGATAACAAGCCCTGAAAATAAGTAGTAAGCAAAATCATTCAACATAATATAAATTAATTAAGCAAAAATATAATTAGTGGAAAGAGCAATTACAAATAGAGTAGAATCCTGAATGTTAATTGTTGAAACAGATACTCCCGACTTCAATTTGACCCCATTGTACAACCTCCGAGAAAGCACGTCCAAAAACGCATCGATATGCTACAAAAAATATAATTATATTAATTTTTTGAACTACTACATTCAAGTACTAATATTTATAATTCTTTAGAACCCTTGCTTACCTCGGTAGAAAGCATATTCCTAACACCCTCAATTATTTTAAAATAATCTGGCCCTTGGTATTGGTGCCCCAACTTTTAACCTAACAAGAAAATAAATAAAAAGAGGAAATCACACTTAAAAAATTCACATGTATGCTATAGATTTAAATAAATATAACTATCATGCTACTTACATTGGAGATTTCTTCTTCTTCCAATTTTCGTATTTCACCTTTAATTGCTTCTCAGTTTTCTTCTCCCGGTAGTCAATGAATGGTGAGGAAAGCTTGCTATTTTTGAACTTAACGCGAAGTGTTCGACCTACCACAACACCATCACCATCACCATCCGTGAATCCACCTCCTTTTGTCGGCTTCTGAGTGATAGCAGCTACATCCTGTGAGGGGCCAACTTTCGCAATACCGTCATCCTCATCCACAACATCCTCACCTGAAACAACATGATCACCGGACTCCGGTACCTGTGTTTTTTAACAGTTTGAAAGAATTAAGATTATAGTCGATAGTTTTTTAAAATGTTTAGAAACTTAAAAAAAAAAACAAATCTTTAGGATGGAAAGTTGTAAACCACCAGAATTTTTTTGGATAACAAAATAAGGGTGCGTTGCATATAATACAAACTTACAAAATCAGATTTTTGGTTGGAATGCTCTCTTTCTTGCCTCGATTCTTCTCCCTTCACCAAATCATCCTTCCTCAAATCATCCTTCCCCAAATCATACTTCCCCAAATCATCCTTCACGGTCTCCAAATCCTAAAATCCGAAACGCGGCGCGCTTCGAACGATTAGATAAGCATCTAATCGTTTAATAACCTCTGAAACCGCCGAGTCAACAAACCTAGGCAACATCCTAGCAAAAGCCTCTTCAATTTTTTTCGATACAACATCTTCGATCTTCGCCTCGTCAACGGTAGACGATGCAGATGGTCTGTCAAATGCAACTGGATGTGGTCTTTCCGGCTCAACATCATGCGCTCTTCTTTTGGCGGGCGGGATATGTTCATCTTCTTCAGAAAATTCCAGATTGTTTGCAGAATGAGTCTTATTTGAGGGTCGCATTGTCTTCAACCCCCGTCCATGCATTTTGGCCGAAGACAATGGTTGACAGCTGCTCGCCCACTGATCACGATGAATGTATTGAATATTCGAGGATAAATCTCTGTTGATGTCAGCCATATAAGAGGCGTTCTTCTCCTCGGCCGTTAACACCATGGGTGAATATGGAATCTAGCAAAAAAAAAAAAAAATATAACAAATAATCAATCTAGAAATATACCTAGAAGCCATTGTTCCAAAATAAACATGAAGTTAAACATGCACTTCATAAGAAATTGATTTTAAATGAAACCAAGAATTACCTCAGCAATATCTAGTTCATTGGCACCATTGAATGGCACCTTTCCACATGTCCATCGGGCGCCCCTTGGAAGGTTGTCACCCTGCCGTGACATTCCAGAATCTTTTACAATTTCGGGAACAATTCACAAGCCCAGAACTGTGTGGAAGATATCAAACAAACAAAGTTAATAAAGAAACCACATTATTAAAATAGAATGAAATAATAAAAAAAAATTAACATTTACCTGAAGTGCCATGATATACCCGCAGATATTGAATTGCACCTCCCCCCCACCAACCGGCGGTCTAATCCCATTTTCCAAATAGTGGTGAAGACGCTGAAAAGCGTATGAACCCCAGGGAAATCTCTCGAATTCTGTTGTGTTTTCAACCAGTGTCCACCACCACATTGGCACCGACATCCTGGAGTCCGGGGACAGAATGAAGAAGAAGACTACGAGTATGAAAGCCACTTTCAGAGCATCGTCCTCCTCAAATTTTCGGTCAACAAACTTCGACAACAAATCTCTTCCGAGCACAGTCTTTCCGTCGAAATATCGACGGTAAACTCCATTAGCCGGTGGGAGGCTCTTATTGGTATCCGGGTCAAAGTCGCTATTGCCGAATCGTAACCTAGTGATCGCGCAAAATTCTTCCTTTCCGAACTTATGGTTGCGACCACCAATTCGATAATAGCATTCTTTTTCCCGAGGGTTGTCGATCTCAACCTCTCTCCCAAACAGTGACAAAAGTAATTTGCCACTGTTATAAGAATTGTCGTGGAACTTCAAAAAGTGGCCGAAACAAGACCGCTCAAACTCCGCTAGACAGTTGGAAGATAGCCTTTGTTTGATATGTCGAATGACTAGAGGCTTCATATGACAGTTTACTTTACCTATCCAATTACAAGCCTTATCCCACCTCCATTTCCAATTATTATCCTGTAATTGTCAATATAATAAAATATAATAAAGGTTAATACACGTACAAAAAAACGAATATGACAAACTATTGAATTTGGAGCAAAAAGGGAACAAAAAACTAACCGGAGAAGTCATTATGATGGGACACAGGTTTTTTGTGTTGATTCTTGTGGCCCTATTATTCTTGTGGCCCTATTATAAGCCCGTCGACTTGTTCCTTCTTTAGTAGCTCCACGGCTAAAAATAAAAAAAAAAAATAAAACAATTAGAGCCATCAACCAAAAGTGTAGCCATAAAATAAGATGATGTATACATTATTGAATATCTACACATTTTTCCTCTATTTGAGTCGATATGCGGACTAAAAGTAGGTGATTTGAATTTGAGCAATGTTTTAAACATGAACCTGCAGAAATATAGTGCAATAGCATGAATGAACCTATAATAAATTTCTTGAAACCAAATAACATTGATCCTTATAGTTCAGCAATAGCATGGGATTGCCCTCATAGCCATTGCTAATTTGTACTTACAGATTTTATTAGTCTCCAATCCAAAAAAACAGACATAATAATCAGTAAAAAAATGTAAGGCCTAAATCTTGTTAACATTCCATATTCTCACAACAACAAACAAACATACAATATACAAGCATATAGATCTCTTTTACAGCTTTCAGTCGGATGGTAGGAGAAGCCTGCATAACAAACTCTTACAGACATTTTAAGTCCATTCGAACATTGATTGAGTGAACATAATAGGCTTGCAATATGACAATTACATGCATATAAAACCCAACAATTCATCTTAATTCAGATACAAGCTTCAAGGGGTTTATGCAAGTAACTTAAGCTATTCTCAACTTGAATAGCAAAATCCAGCCATATGCCCAATTACATTTTGTCATTTGACCCAAAATCAACAATAATCACTGCAATGGGAAAGATTTCATAACTGCACAGTGTCAACAGCATTTAGCAAAGAACAAACAAGAGGGAGATATCAATTATATACCTTATCAACAAAAAGTGGGCCCATTTTTTTGGAACAATACAACTAAACTAAGCAGACAAACCAACAACATTACACTGAAAAACCCATATCCTATAGCCACTCATATCCTCACAAAGCAACACAATTTCGATTTTCGTTGAGACATTACCTCGAACACTTAGCAAACCAAGATTTTCATACATAACACCAATACCTGATTACAAGAACCCTAATTTGAACAAAAAAAACTAAGGGACAAGAACCCTAAATACCTGATTTCAGGGACCAGATAAGATATGACGGGATCTCCTTAGAGCCGACAAGAAGCTGCGGAGGATTGGCCGGAAGCTGCGGAGGATTTGGCCGGTGAGGTCGCCACGGGACGAAGTCAGAGGTCGTGGAGCCGGAGAGGTGGCCACAGAATGAGGTCGGAGGTCGTGCGCCGGCGAGGTCGTGAGATCTGGTCGTGGATGAAGATTTTCGATTTTTTTTTTTATGAAGATTTTCATTTTTTTTTTTCAATTTTTTTTGCTGAAAGTGAAAAAAAGTTGGGGGAAGTAGTCGTGGAGCCGGAGAGGTGGCCACAGAATGAGGTCGGAGGTCGTGCGCCGGGCGAGGTCGTGGGATCTGGTCGTGGATGAAGATTTTCGATTTTTTTTTTTTTATAAAGATTTTCATTTTTTTTTTTCAATTTTTTTTGCTGAAAGTGAAAAAAACTTAGGGGGAAGTAAAAAAACTTGGGGGGAAGTGAAAGTGAAAGTGAAAGTGTTTGGGGGAAGTGAAAGTGAAATGGAATTAAAATTGAGTTGGGGGTAATTTTGTATTTTCACATACTAAAATGACTAAAAAAGATGTTTTTTACAAAACATGGCTAAAATTTAGGTTTTGTAAATTTATATGGCCAATTAGTGGTATTAGCACATTATGATTTGGTACTTTAGGTACTTATGCAATATTTTAAAAGTTTGTAATTCCTAAAGTGTCTTTGTAAATCAGTTTTTTTGCTACAAACCACTTTAAATACGGTTTTGGTGGGCAAAGTGAAAAAATCGTTTAGTTTATATGGTTGTTTGCAAAAAATAGAAGTTTATATAGTAAACAGTCAAAATCGTGATAATTCACACAAAACAGTAAAGTTGAACGGTTGAGTTATGGTGGGATTGCCATCTGTTATCTTGATCAGCCTAAGCAGATACCTCAAAATTTAATTTCAGTTTTCCCCAACCGATCATTGACTACATAACATAGGGACTTTAAGTTTACCGGAGGCGTGTGTTTGTGTATATATGTGTGGGTACGTATATATAATTCTCTATCTATACTTGTGTTTTTCTTCAAAACAAAACAGAGCCATGTTATAGCAGATAGTTTATGTGAGTCAAAAGTCGGAAGCTCTTAGGATATCCTCCCTGTGTTCCAGGAGTTTTTGATTTCTTGGCGCACTGAAAAAGAGAGAAGAAAAAGAATAAGAACAAAAAAGACGTTCAAAAAGATGTACGTGGTAGAGAGCAAAGGAGGCGCAATTGGGTGTATGGTGGGGGCGCTAGTGCTGCTGGGGAATTGGCCGGCCATACTTGCCCAGCTCGAGCGCCGTGGCAGACTTCCTCAGCACACCTACCTCGACTACTCCTTCACCAACTTCTTCACCGCTTGCTTCTTAGCCTTCACCATCGGTCAGATAGGGGATTCCCCCGGCCCTGCCATGCCCAATTTCCTCACCCAGCTTCACCTTTCTCGGGTAATATATTATACATACATACACACAGCACAATTCACAACTTATAATATTGTTTCAACGATGTTTGTTCTCGAAAAATTGCAGGACAATTGGCCCTGCATTTTGATTGCCATGGCTGGTGGCGTGTTTCTCAGCCTCGGGAATTTGTCCATGCAATATGCTTTGGCCTTTGTCGGGCTTTCGGTCACAGAGGTTACCACATCAAGTATTGCGGTTGTTTTGGGTAATCCATTCATTTGAATTTTCGAGCCCCCAGCATTTTAGTTTGTAAAAGTAAAAAAAAAAAAAGCCTACCTCTGGACTCTGGAGTTCGTTAGCATCCAAATAAATTGTGACAGGGACAACCTTAAACTATTTTCTGGACGACCGGATCAATAGGGCCGAAATACTGTTTCCTGGAGTCGGATGTTTTCTCGTTGCAGTTTGTCTTGGCTCAGCCGTTCATTCTTCTACTGCGGCAGATGACGCAGCAAAACTCAAGGAACTTTCCGGTGCTTGCTTGGATAGCACAAAGTATGTTAGGGATCATAAAGTAATTTTTATTAATCCATTATTTATGTGGTAATCTGTAATTTTTGTGATTCGCAGCACAGAGGTTATAAGTAACGAGACCAAACTAGTTTCGTGTAAAGGTATGCAAGGCAGTCCTTTTTTTTTTTTTTTTTGTTTTTCCCTTAATTTTTGTATTATAACTTGAGCTGCATTGAGATGTTCATGTCTTCAAAAGTTGGTAGACAAATTGTTCCGAAGTAGCTACCATTCTGGTTACTCTGTGTACTCATAACTTCCCATAACATACGAACTCAGGTGGCACAAAGGACATTGAAAATGGAAGTCACGGGGATGAGCGAGAGCGACTTGGGTCGGCCCGCCATCTCATCGAGCTCGAGAACAACCGAGCAATTAAGGTCCATAAGTAAGCCTTAAACTCAGCAAATGCACCAAACACAAGTTAACACAAAAATTATGATGTTGTTGATGTTAATGAAACAGGTGTTGGGTAAGAGTATATGGGTGGGTCTTGGCATAACCTTGTTTGGCGGCATGTGTTACGCCCTATTCTCCCCTGCTTTCAACCTGGCCACCAACGACCAATGGCATGCGATGAGACACGGAGTAGCCCACCTCGTTGTGTACACGGCCTTCTTCTATTTTTCCCTCTCTTTTTTCGTTGTTGCGCTTCTTCTCAACATATGGTTCCTTTACCGACCTCTACTTAACCTGCCCAAATCCTCCATTAAGGCATACATTAGAGATTGGAATGGGCGAAATTGGGCGCTTTTGGCGGGTGTCGTTTGTGGATTGGGGAACGGGCTGCAGTTCATGGGAGGTCAAGCTGCAGGTTATGCAGCAGCAGATTGTGTCCAGGTTAGTGCCGTTAGTTGAATAATAATAAATATTTAATATGAAATATTATATATATGGATTAATTAGTGTTTATACCTGTCCGACGCACTGGGTACATTACAAAAAATATTTTTATTTAAATATTAAAAAATTATTTAAGACAATATTTATTTACTATTATTGTAGTTTCTATGTATATATATTTGTATTTTTTGACTATTTAATATATAATTTTTATTATTTATAAGTTATAAAATATTATAAATGTATAAGATTATATGATATTTGTATTCAAATTATTTGCATGTACTTATAAAATTGTTGTTTATCATAGTCTTAAAATTTTTTGAACAATTCATAATCTGCACATTGCTTGATAATTGACCAACGTTTAACCCATAATATTTATCTCCGCTATAATTATTAAGTGCATTAAATGTTAAAAACTTTGATAGATAAATTTTAATTTTTAGTAATTTTAATCCTTATGCAACACACAAATTTTTAATGGTTGAATATTTTATTTTTATGTTTTCATTTTTTTATTTATATTTATTTCTTTAATTCATTTTTTCAACCTATATAATGAGTTACATAGTATCAATTTGAATATTTAGATATATTATATATTTCCATAATTACCAAGTGCTATAATTTAAATTATTATACATTGCTATTTATTAACTTATTTTTCATTTATAAAATAGTATATAAGAAAAATATATTTTTAAAAGTTGAATAGTTTTCTAATATACATAGAAACTTCTAAGTGAAATTTATAATTTTGAATTGCATTGGATCATTAAATTTTATTTTTATTAATATATTATTTGAATTTTTAATAGTTATGATATATTCAATGGACATGTACTTATTTATAGTTGATTGACTACATTTCAGGATTTTTTTTAATATTTTAAATTATTTATTAAGTTAGTATTATTTAAAAATAGTTAGTTTGATTATTTATTAAATATTTTAAGTACTTCTGAATAATAAATATAATTAATTAAATTAATACATACAACCATAGATGATAATATATTTAATCAAATTAATTTTCATAATAAGTTTTTTAATTGTGTAAGCAAATTACTATTAAATTAATATAAGATCTTGTTGAAAAAATATTAGTAAGGTACCCCGTGCGATGCACGGGCTAGTTTTATTAAGGTAAGAATGTATATTAGGATGATTTGATGATTTTAAGAACGTAAAACACATGTATTTGTATGAAACAAAATGTAACTTATATATTATTAAGCATAACATTGCGCACAACATTATTTGCTTGGTGTTTTGGTACATCGATTATCGCCAAATTTATATTAGGATTCTAGATACGCTTAAATAAATCAATTAAATTATTTAGCATGATATATATGATATGATTTATACAACGGAGATTGTAAAACATTTTTGTTGATAATCTATAACTTTATTATTTTAAAATTATAAATTACTTAATTTAAGGAAGATAAATTGTATAAGTGTATGCAATCCATTTCAAGTTTGTACTCTAGAGGATTAAACACAACCCAAATTTTTTGGATATTCCAATCTGATATCTTTTTGAATTTCAAATTGATATTATCTCACTCTGTTTTATGTTTAAAAAAATCCAAACCAAAGAAAGTAGTAGTCAAATGACAAGAGATTTTTAAATATTATATTTCAATTTAAAATTAGGCATGATTTATATGGAATCCAATTTTTTTTAATAAACATGATATATTGCAATTAGGTAAAGATACATGTTATAGTATTTTGCCTAATTCGAAATTCCCGATTTTATGGTAAACAATTTTTTTTTAATACAAAAAATGAGAGAATTTTGACTTTTACAAAACGTACTGACTTTTACATAAATTAACCCGATTTTATGAAATTTGATTTTCTAATAAACAATTGATCTGTTGCAATTAGAAAAAGATATATGTGATAATATTTTGCCTAATTTGAATTCTCAATTTTATGGTAATCAGGTTTTTTTAATATATAAAAAAAGAAAGAATTTTGTCTTTTGTAAGATTGTATGCATCAGTCGAAATTTACCTAAATTAAATCCACAAAATCCATGAATTTAGGGTACATATATAGCTGATTGATGTTTTGGGAATAATTTAAAAGAAAATTCAAAAACTGCAAAAAATACAATGCAATAAATGCTGATTGACATTTTTGTTACTATTTTTAGTAAATATGTTCTCTCTATATATATAGATCTAATAAATCTACGGTCACAATTTCAATTTAAGTTAATTTATAGTTAATGTGTAATAGTCGTTGAGTGTATAAAAATTAAATATATTTTTCATGCATAAGATTTGCTAATATATAAATATTAATTAAATGTCAAATATAGACGAAAAAATTTCCTGCCCAAAATCATGTCAGTTATAGCAATAAAAATTGGTCCACTATATAGATATAGAATAATGTGGTATAGATATAGAATAATGTGGTTTTAAGATTTGCAGGCTCTCCCACTGGTAAGCACGTTTTGGGGAATAGTGGTTTTAGGGGAGTACCGGAGATCGTCCAAGCGGACATATGTATTGCTGGTGAGCATGTTGATAATGTTCATTGTGGCCGTTGCTGTGCTAATTGCTTCATCTGGACACCGAAAAGCTAGCAGCTAAACCTGATATTTGGCAGACTGGTTTTATTATCAGTTCAATAGCATGTAATAATGTTTTGAGGCAGGAGATCATCACATGTAACTTACTCTTGAGCCTCCCATTATGCACTTTCTTTGAAATAAGGACTTTATTTTTTGCAGAAATCGTTTTTATGTATTGCCGTGTGTGTAGACTACAACATAAATGGCTTTAGGTAGCACCATCAAATGTAACACTTTACAAATAAGTAATATATTTGGTAGTTTTTTATAACACTTATATGATACCTATTTGTAAAGTGTTACATTTGATGCTGCTACCTGTTAGAATATCACTTATGAGTTGTCCCACATCGTTCACACATAGAAAATAGACCCATCTTATAAGTCTAATGGGCTACTCCTCCTTTCACCAATTGGTTTTGGGATGGAACCCCATTTGGGCTTCATATGGGTTTTTCTTTTTCCCCAGTTTCTTACATAGTATCAGAGACAGGTTTGAGACATGATATCAGAGCCCGACCAATGATATCAGGATTCACAAGTGAGGGGGCGTGTTAGAATATCACTTGTGAGTTGTCCCACATTGATATATTCACAAGTGAGGGGGCGTGTTAGAATATCACTTGTGAGTTGTCCCACATTGTTCATACATGGAAAATAGACCCACCTTATAAGTCTAATGGGCTACTCCTCCTTCCACCAATTGGTTTTGGGATGGAACCCTATTGGGCTTCATTTGGGCTTTTCCCACTTTGGTGCGCTTCATGTTAGTGGGCCCGCACTGTTTTTTCCCAGTTTCTTACATGGTATCAGAGACAGGTTTGAGACATGATATCAGAGCCCACTTTGTGCCTGGGTTAGAGACATGATATCAGAGCCCGACCAACTTTGTGTCTGGGTTAGAGACATGATATCAGAGCCCACTTTGTGCCTGGGTTAGAGACATGATATCAGGACTCACAAGTGAGGGGACGTGTTAGAATAGCACTTGTGAGTTGTCCCACATCGTTCACACATAGAAAATAGACCCACCTTATAAGTCTAATGGGCTACTCCTCCTTTCACCAATTGGTTTTGGGATGGAACCCCATTTGGCCTTCATATGGGCTTTTCTTTTCCCCCAATTTCTTACACTACATAAAGTCATTTATGTTGTAGTAGCGAGTTGAATTAAAATAGAGTACAAAATCTATTCATTTGCTTCCCATTTTGGTCAAATTGAGTTAATGAGCATAACCTTGTTTGCAAACATATTACAACCTTTTACCAAAATTATTTGTTGTTGTTTCTCTTCAAAAAGAGAAATTCTCAAATAATAGCTAGAAGTTGAGTTTATCTGCATACTTCCCTGCCCCAAACTAATTTTGAACCAAGATTTTGTGTCATACTGTGGAATATGATATGCACGTAGGCTTGTACACAAATTGAATATCTTTTATCCTGACGAATTTTTTTTTTATTCGATTCGATATTCGAATTCGATATTCATGATTCGAATTTAAATACAATAATATTTTATATTCGAAAGTTAAATGAATCCTAATTTGAATTTGTTGATGTTCGATTCAAATTATCAATATTCGACTCGTAGGGTCACGCTTCGATGAGTGGTGCCCAATGAAAGAAATAAAAATAAATCGTAGTCATCAGATCATATGACCTAATGGCTAAAAAAAATCAAAACTATACCTTCATTAAGGGTAATACGGATATTACCATTACACATCTAACTAAACCGAGCCACATCACCACGCCATGTCACCACCTTCCTTATAACATACACACACAAAACACACGCATGCACGCACACACAACATGCACCACACACACATAACGCTGACATACACACACACACACACACACACACACACACACATATATACACACACTGATGCACACCACCACGACACCTGCCATAGACGTCGCCCTTCCCGCTGACGAGCGGTTAGTGTTATATACTGAAAGCTTGGCTTTTGATGATATTACACTTTAGCCCTTTATGAATGAGAAACATGTTAGATTAAACAAGTTATATGTTCTGTTGTTTTGCACTTAGATAGAGTAGGTCATCATCGAGCGAACCTTAGATCATTCTATCTGTTACTTGCGAAACAAGAATAATGGTTCACAACCAAGATGGACATGAACACCCCATCGTGAATGGTTGTTGTGTCAACGGTACAATTTGTCTTTACCATTGTTTTAAAACGCGTATAGCGTTATTCGTCGCGTTTTGGTCTCAATGTTGCGTAGCGTAGATAGCGTAGCGTATAGCGTGAGTAATTCGAGCAAGTCATATCTAAATAAAAAATAATAAATATATTTTATAAACCAAACAAATAATAAAATAAATTAACTTAAACACTCCTCATTCATAAAATTACTATTAAAATAAAAATTAACATTCAACAATTCAATTAATATAAGCTGTGTATTCAATATTTTTGATTCAATTCTTTTTCTTTTTCTTTTTTCTTTTCTTTTTTTTTTTAAACCAAAATACAACAAGTCAATCATTAAACCTGCATTAATAATAAAAGCTCTCAAAAGTTCTCGAACAATAAATTCGCAGAGCATCCTCCCCGTAAAAAAATAAAATAAAAATCCTCTTCTTCGAAAATTTGCACAGCCTCGATCATCCTCGGAGAACTCCTCCGACGCGATATTGACGGCGAACTCCTCCACGCGAAATCCATGTGACGCTCACGCTCCTCCTCCTGCAGCTCAAGCGAGATGTCGTGGAGGCGTCCTTTCTGCCTCATCTCTCTTTGTTTCTCTCTCCTTTGATTTAGCTTTCCAAATAGCGCAAGTAATTCGAGCAATTGCGTGAATAGCACAATGAACATCGCATATTACCTGCCACGTCATATTTAGCGACCGTTTTTTGGGAAGAATGCAAAACAACACACGCTATGTCACGATAAGAGAGGAAATTGTGCTATTTCTATAGCGCGCTAAAAACGCTATTGAAAACACAGGTCTTTAGTGATTAGTTGCACTAGTACATTTATGTATTGAACAAGATCCCAGAGAGGAGAAGTTATGTTTTATACTAATCGTCGTAAACGAACTAGGCCTCGGTTAATTAATGCGTTCTCTTAACCTGTAAGATACTAAATAGACATA
>CACSLK010027801.1:1119361-1131159 GCA_902706635.1 Striga hermonthica
GTCGGCAAAAATTTTAAAAGGTAAACGTACAAGTCCTAACTATAGATTCCGCTGCGTTAGGATTTATTTCGATAAAGTTCAATACTGTGCATGTTGTTTGACGTTCCTAACAGAACCCAACAAGGCCATCACGGCGAAGCTATGACATGTGTAGATCTCGCTCTTCCGTTTCCGAAATGGTATTATGGGGTGAAATCGGACACCTGTAGCAAAAGTTATGTCCAAAACGGTTTCTGCCGACAAAACCGGCCCCGGTGAATGCTGAAACCCTAGCCGCCGCCTCCAGATTGATCATCTTTCTTACATTCGACTTTGAACACAAAATTACAGAAAAAAATCGAACAACAACAGCCCTACTACAGTCTACAAAATCGCCTATACTACCCACACTTATTATCTGGTGGGACAAACGATTACAACAAACAACAAGGGCTGCGATAGACACCATCCAGAAGCATAAACGAGATAAACATTCATCCATACCATGAACATGACTGAAAACGAATAAACGAATAAACGAATAAACGAAATCAACTACATGTTCCAGGCAGAGCCGACAATCTACGAAACCGAGGCTCTGATACCAATTACTGGAACACGCCGACGAGGCGGTCCTACCCACGGATCGATATCGGATACCAAACATGTACATACATGATTTCGAATAAACCTAAGCATGCTCCTAAAGGACGAACAGAGATATACCTTTCTTCAAGGCTTCGATTCGATCTGAGCGATCTTCTAGTCTGTGTCCCGACCACGTTTGGACGCCGGATGGACGACGATCCTCCAAACAGTTGAAAGGATCGGATTGCCTTTGTTCTTCTCTGAACCCCTCACGTTTCCTTCTTCCTTCTACCACGTTGGTGTGGTGGCTAAGGACGTGAACTGATCTCTTAGGGTTTCCGAACGTGGGCTTATCCCTCCTTTTATAGAGTCCTTGGGCCAGACTAAGGATCTCTTAGAAGGTATAGGGTTTGGGCTCCCTACAGGCCCAAATTCTTATGTTCAGCCCAGAACACAATTTGGCCTGTAAATATTAATTCATTCCACTAGAGAATTAATATTGCACTCCCGTCGTATCCCGAAATGAATCAGGGCTTCTATTAGACTCAATATAATTCCCCGTGTTTAAGATATCGCACGTCCATTAATTATTAAAGCTTCTGACTGCTTTAATTAATTAATATCTTTTATTCCTTAAGTAGTACCACTCAACCTTTTTATCGTACGGATAAAATCCACCTGCAGGGTTTATACGACAATTTTTATGAGTTCCTTAAGGGGACGTCATCAACCTGGATGTCCAGGATACGGTGCCCTAATGCCAATAAATAGATATCATGCAGATAATGTTGTTACCCAAGATACAGAGCATATTGAACCAATACTTGGCTCTCACCCATGGTAAATCAAAGTAACAAGCAAACATCCCACATATTTAAGTATCACAATTAGGGTTAAGAATTAGTAGAGTCACCGAGACCTAGGTTCTTCATGATAGTCAGAACTGAAGAACACGTCTCAACTGTGATCCATTCAATGCGACGCAGCGCACTAGTATAAACCAATAGCCAAGACAAGCTATATCCAGTTTATACTACAACCTAAACCGATAGTCATGTCCATAACTATCTCAGTTGTGAATACCATTTATATCTTATAAGGGACCGACAATGTAATCTTCTATGTGACTACTAACACACCACATTGTCTACAATATAAGATAATTGGACATTTAGCATACAAGCAATCATAAAGAATACAACAATGAGAAAACATTTATTTCAATCAAATGGGAAATCGAATAAATACAATCCAAAAGCTCACATAAAAGTTTGCTTTACTGTATACCCCAACATTGGTGGCCCGAGGTCAGGATGGTGACAACAGCCGCAGCGTCCAGCTCGATCCAAATATGAATAGAGCGGTGGGCAACAATATGAAGGCCAATCTGTAGTGCCTGGACCTCTGCGTCGTAGCTCGAGGAGGCCTGAAGGGACGTGTGGAAGGCGGTGATAAGGCCGCCGCTGTGATCCCGGATCAAACCTCCTCCTCCGGCAACTCCTGTCTGGCGATCGAAAGAACCATCAGTGTTCAGCTTGACCCAAGGAGAGTTGGGTCGAAGCCAAACGACAGCTCTGGGCCGATGAGGCCAAACCGGTGCAGTGGGAGCCACCATGTAGCAGTGTGGTGGCGTACAGCCTGTCCAGTCTCGGGCAGTGAGTCTGCCCAATGATGTGAGGAGTGAAAGATGTCTCTCTACCTGCAAAACAATGTAAGAAAGCAAAAAAAATAATATCCCTATGCTTCGCACTATTCATTTCCGTCCAGGTGAACCAAAGGATCAGACAAGGAATGAGGAAGCCCACGTGTCTAAAGTGTGTGCTCTGTGAATAAAAACTCAGGAGCTCAAAGAAACTGTCTGTGGTGGGTAAGGATATATGAGTCCAAGCGGCAAAATGCTCTCACACTCTCATCACAGTCTCACTCTCTAGAAACATGTGGGTAAAGGTCTCGGTCTCATGACGTCCGGTCTCAGAACAACACACACACCGGGAGGGGAAGGAGATCCCCCTCATATGTAAAACAATGTCCACGTGTATCCGACACAAGAGGAGGCGCCAAAGGAATACCGAAATGGTAGGGGTGAATAGATCGCTCCAAATGGCTCCAAAGAGAAAATTAGGCCGATCTCTCAGCCTGATCTGCTCCCAAGCTGAGGTAGTAGAAAACACACCCGATCATGTATGTCTCCACCTCATGCCATCCGAACCGTCCCCCGAAATAGGAATCTGCTGGATCTGATCTAATAAATGCTCACTAAAACCCGCCCCAAAGCCCAACTCTCTATCAAGCTTCCCTCTATCCCACGACCCGTCCGTCCAAAGGTCGCTCACAAGCAGGTAGGGGAAATGCGACACCTGCCTATCACTACACAAAGGCCTATCACCTAACCACCACTCATCCCAGAAACAAACATCACCCTCACCCAAAACCCAAAAGATGTGATCCTGAGCGCGCCTACCGACCCTAGTGAGGCACTGCCACTGTCTGCTATCATGACTAACTGCCGTCACCCAACAAGAGTGGTTGGCACGTCTAGGGCAGTACTTGCCGCGAAGGTACTGGGCCCAAAGCGACTTTCCTTCCCTGAAGCGCCACCACAACTTGTATGAGAAGGCAGTAACAATATCCCTGAGGCGGCGGAAGCCAAGGCCACCCTCTGAGAAAGGCCGGCATATAGAGTCCCAACTCACCCAGTGGGTACGTCTCCCCCTCCCGGAATCGTCCTCATAACCCCAGAAATAACGAGCCATAATCTGGTTAATCTCGTCAAGAGTAGACCTAGGGGGGTCGAGGACCATCATCAAATGGAGCGAAAGGGAGCTAAGGGTGCTCTTGATCAGCGCAAGCTGACCACCGAAAGAAAGATGTCTATGCGACCAGCCAGAAATCCTATCGATCATCCTCTTCCTGATGTCCGCAAAGAGCGCTCTTGTGAGGTGGCCCTTATATAAAGGGGCACCAAGGTAGGTAATGGAAAGGTCGCCCAGCGCAAAGCCAGTGATCTCGTGGATTCGCTGAGCCCACCTGTCTGTGCGGGAGGAGGAGAGGGTGAAGCTGCTCTTCTGCACACTGATCAGCTGGCCGGTAACCGAGCTATAATGCTCCAGAAGGTGCATAAGCTTGATCAACCCATCATCATCCGCCAGGGTGAAGATGATGATGTCATCCGCATAGGAAAGGTGCAAGATGGGAGGACCATAGCCACAGGTGTTTTATGTCATCCGTGGATAGTCGCGGATGAAGCCGTCAAGGCAGCGAGAGAGGTAGTCCGCCGCAAGAACAAAAAGGGATGGGGAAAGGGGGTCACCCTGTCTAAGGCCTCTAGAGGAGGGAAAGAAGTCGGTGGGGCTACCATTAACCAGGACCGAGAACGTGCAGTGCTCCACACACGCCTCAACAAAACTGATCCACCGCTCAGGAAATCCCATCCTAGCCTGTGCCTCCCTAAGAAACGGCCACTCCACCCTATCAAACGCCTTAGCCATGTCTAGCTTCAGCGCAATGTTCGGTGCTCGCTTCCAATCCGCATATGAGATATCGTGGATCATCTCCTGGGCCAAAATTATGTTGTCACTAATGACCCGATCCCTGATGAAACCACTCTGGTTTGGAGAGATGAGGGAGGGGAGAAGAGGGGAAAGGCGGCCGTTAAGAATCTTCGAAATGAGCTTGTTGGTCACGTTACACAGGCTGATGGGCCTGTAGTCGGACCAAGAACTCAGATTGGGTCTTTTGGGAATCAAGATGACAAAGGTAGAAGTGAAGGAATCTGGCATCCGGTGACCGGAGAAGATATCCAACATTGCCTCCTCAACATCAGGCTCGACAATATCCCAACAGACCTCATAGAAGAGAGAAGAGAACCCATCGGGGATAGAAACACTGTTGGAATCAATTCCGAAGACAGCATCCCTAACCTCCTCCCTACTCGAGAGCTCACAGAGGCCGATAAGGTCGACCGAAGGAGGAATGGTTGGAAAGAAAGAAGCGATCGGGGCATCGAGGGCCCCTCTGTCAGAGGTGAAGAGGGTCTGGAAGTGGGCAACCGCCGACTCCCGAATCTGAGACTCCAGGGTCAGGGATGACCCATCAGCCTCAATACAGTAGATGTACGACTTAGCACGTTTCTGCCTAACGAAGCCCTGGAAGAACCTAGTATTCCGCTCACCCTCTGCCACCCAGCGAACGGCCGCCTTCTGCTTCCAGAAATCCTCCTACATAAGGAGTCGGAGCTGGTACTCGGCATGGCAGCAGCGCATCACAGTCATATTCTCCAGAGTGCGATCCAGATCATAGGCCCGCTCAGCCTCCGCGTGTGCACTCTAAGCCGCAGAAAGGCGCTGATGGAGGTTTCCAAAAACATCCCAGTTCTACTGTCTCAACCTACGTTGCAGTCTGCCGAGCTTCGCCTCGAGATTGCGCATCCCGAAGAGCCCAGTCGGCTGAAGCCAGGAATCCCTGACAGTGTCGTGGAAGGAGTGTTGGCGAACCCATATGTTCTGGAACCTAAAGGAAGAACGGCAGGGAGTGCTCGAGAACCGACACCAAATGAGGAGGGGTGAATGGTCAGACCCAAATCGAGTGAGGTGTGAGACGGCCGTAACCGCAAACACATTCGACCATGCCTCAGAAACCAACGCACGGTCGAGCCTCTCTTTGAGGTCGTCCCTAACCCACGTGAAGGGCTCACCCTCACATGCAGCGTCAATCAACTCACGGTCTGCCACAGCCTGAGCAAAATCCCACATCTCCCTACAGCGATCCAAACGGCCACCGACACGCTCATCAAAATGCATAAAGATGTTGAAATCGCCACTAACCATCCATGGAAATCCCTCCATACTCTCAGCAATCTCACGCAGGGTGTCCCAGAGATTATATCTCCCGACCCTATTATACTTGGCATAAACCAAGGTGTGGAATATGGGATCAGGGAGGTGGGCCGCAGAAAGCTCGACATGAAGTACCTGATCGGTATCCTGGAGGACCCGACAGGTATAACCACGTGAGTAGAAAAACCAGATCTTATGCGAAGTGTTACCCATGCCCGAGTGGAAGCCAAGGCGGCGTGAGTAGTAGTCAAAGTCAGGGTTGCGAATCATCAGCTCTATAAAGCCAACAAAGTCAAGTCTATGATCACGTATGAGAGAATGGAGATGAGTGAGAGTGGCCCTATTAACCAGGCCCCGGCCATTCCAAGTAATGGATGTGATAGACATATCAACAGTCGTGAGAGCCACCAGACGTGGTCCGCCTGTGGCGATGCTGGATCGAGCCACCTGAAGGAGGGGGGAGGTGGCGAAAGGATCGAAGGGCAGGGGAGACTGTCCGTCGCGTCACGCGTGGGGTGGGTCTATGACGAAGGATCGTGTGTTTGTCTCAACTCGTTTGCCTCGAGCCTCGCCACAGCTCGCCCTTAACTGATAGGTGTGATCGACTCGGTTATTAACCTAACTCTCTCACGGTTTTGAGTTCACTCGGTAATTAGCCTCGCTTCCCTCAATTGTATGATAACACTCTCACGAATATTAAACACACGGATGAACAAACGTTCGTTTCTATTCAACTCATCAATTCCAAGACATCTAAAACATTGAGTGTAGACCCCTATTTATAGGTGCAAAATAAATCTAATTCTAGTCTAATTAGATCTCCTAAACTATGCAATAAAATAAATCCTAAAGCAACTAAAGATCCCAACATCTTCAACTAGTAATGCAAGAAGGAAAGTAAATATCTACTAGAATCCTAAATAACTAGAAGGTCTTGATCTTCCTTGCCTTGCACTCCAATCCATTCGGCCGCCCTAATGTCCGCCGCCTCACTTCTCGCGCCGCCCGCGAGACCTAGTCCTCGTCGGGTGCGGCTTCCTGCGCACGCGCGCTACACACGTCGCCCAGCACTCCTACGCCTGGCCGGTCGCAGTCTTCCCCTGCCAGCGCACCGCCCTTCATGCCTGCTCCTTCACGGCTTAGGTCGTCCGCGTCGGTACTCCACTCGCGCGCCGCGCCCCGTTTCTCCCGGCTGCTTCGCGCGCGTGCGCTTTCGCCAGTCCTAGGCCTCCAAGGCCTAGGCCACTGCCCGCGTCCGTGCCATTCGCGCGCACTCTGTGCCCCGCGCGCTCGTCGTCCGACTGCCGCGCATCCCAAGCAACGCCCGCGCTCCAATCACCTACCGCGCACCCCCGTGCACCCCACGCCATCCGCGTGCCGCTCACCCCTTGGCACGCATCCTCTCGCTCGCTCGACCATCCGTGCGCATCAAGGGTCGATGCGCGTTGCTCGACCGCGTTCGCCCATTTGCACATGCTCACGCAACCGTCCACTGGCCCACTACAATCGCCCGCACGAACACTCCACCCATCTTCCACCCCTCGTGCACCCAATCTCCTAGCTTTCATGCGCCATGCGCGTCTCTTCCTCGCACAAGCTTTGCACCATTCGTTCATCACCTTAGTGCTTGGCTTGTGCTGTCTCTCGGCCTTTCGCCTTCTTGACCTCGGTCCACATCTTCTCGGCCAATATCGCTTGTATGAAGTTTTATAAATCGGGCTTTGTGGCTCCTCGAGGATGTTCTCCAGCCATAAGTCGTGGTCTTCGATAGGCTCGTCCTCGGACTCACCGGGGTTAATAACCACTTCCGTATTATTCCCCTCCTCTTCAAGACTTTCCTTGTCCTCAAGGATAATAAAATTCAGCACATCAACATCCTCATCATCCTCTTCAATAGGCGAGTCACCTTGATCCTCCGTTTGCAACTTAACGCGCTTTCCTGGTCGTCCAAATTCCATCTTTCCTCGCTTGTAGTCAGTTGTGATGGGCCCAAGCGTCTCGAGCCACTGCACTCCCAACACTATATCCGTAGCCTTAAGCAGTAAGGCGTAGAGGTCAATCTCCAGCTCTTGATCTTGTGCCATGATGGGAACTTTCTTGAACATCTTTTTTCCTCGTAGTTCCTGTCCATTGGCCACTTTGACACCAAACATCTTGACTTTCGTGGGCACCAACTTCAATCTCCTGGCTATCTCTTCATCAATGAAATTTAAACTTGACCCACTATCAACCAGTACCTCCAACAACATATCCTTTATCTCAGCAGTAAACCTGATCATCTTTGGCCCTCGCTTTTTGCACTTGACCACATGCAGTAAGGTCTCTTCAAGTAATTCACTATCATGCTCTTCCTCAAACTCCAACAGAAATACTTCTTTACCTTTGCATTTGTGGCCCAGTGTGTATCGCTCGTTGCACGTGAAGCATAGACCCTTATCTCTTCGCCTTTGGATTTCATCATCCGCCAGCTGCCTCATGTTACTCGTGGTACGCGTCCCATCGCCGACTGCCTGCTTGATCTCGGCCCGTAGGGGCACCTCATCGGTTGCTGCGCTCGCGTGCCTCGGCTCCGTGCGTGCGTCGCCCGGCCTTATCTTGCGCACTGCCACGAGATGGTTCTCGTGCATTCGCACTGACTCCATTGCGACCCTAGTCAATCTCGGCCTGTCCAAGCGCACCTCAGCCGACAGTTCGACTTTCAACTCCAACAAAAGATCCAACAAGTGCACTCTCGGGCTAATCACGTACCCTGCTAGCAATCCTCTTGAACTCCTTTTGATAGTCGCGTAGACTACTAGTTTGACGGATCCTTGACAAAGCCTCATCGTAATCGAAATAATCACTAGATCCAAACCTGGTAATCAGCTCCTTCTCAAAATCTCTCCATATGATTTGCTCGCCTTTGTTTTTGTAGACATGTGACACCCATTGCCACCATGTGTTCGCTTCTCCATCTAAGTAGTAGGCAACAAACTTGACTATATTGGACTTGTGTACCTTATTGATTTCGAAAAATTGCATGGCACGACTTAACCATGTGTCCGGATCTGCTCCTTTGAACGTCGACATAGTGATCCTCGGGCGTGTATGCGTGGACTCCTCTCGATGCCGCCGCCCGTCATGACGCGCCGTTCGCCGTGGTGTCGGGTGGTGCGCGTCGTGCGCGTCGCCCGCGAGCGCTCGCCATCGTCCTCGCGACTAGACGTCGAGCTACTCATCTCTGCCATGGTCGATCATGATGTGCGGCTCCTCCACGTGTGGTGGGTGGCTAGCTCAAGCTTCCCCGCCAAGTCGTGAATCATAAGCTCCAGCTTTGCCATGTTCTCGTTGACCACGTGTTGTCCGTTGCTAAGGAACCTCACGCTTTCTTCCAACATATCGAACCTCTCACGGTTTGTCATAGCTCTTTTTTTTTATACTCTCGAAAAATTTCGAAAAAGAGGAAGAAAAATTCGAGCAAAGGGGGAAAAAATCGGACAAACAGAAAAGAGAATGAAATAGGAAAAGTTTAACAAAACACACAAGCAATCACTCGCAATGAAAGCACCAATGATGAAGGATCGTGTGTTTGTCTCAACTCGTTTGCCTCGAAAAAAGCCTCGCAACAGCTCTCCCTTGACTGATAGGTGTGATCAACTCGGTTATTAGCCTAACTCTCTCACGATTTTGAGTTCACTCTATAATTAGCCTCGCTTCCCTCGGTTGTATGATAACACTCTCACGAATATTAAACACACGGATGAACAAACGTTCTTTTCTATTCAACTCATCAATTCCAAGACATCTAAAACATTGAGGGTAGACCCCTATTTATAGGTGCAAAATAAATCCAATCATATTCTAATTAGATCTCCTAAACCATGCAATAAAATAAATCCTAAAGCAACAAAATATCCTAACATCTTCTAGTAGTAATGCAAGAAGGAAAGTAAATATCTACTAGAATCCAAAATAACTAGAACGTCTTGATCTTTCTTGCCTTGCACTCCAATCCATTCGGCCGCCCTAATGTCCGCCGCCTCACTTCGCGCGCCGCCCGCGAGACCTAGTCCTCGTCGAGTGCGGCTTCCTGCGCGCGCTACACGCGTCGCCCTTCGCACGCGCGCCCTGCTGGTCGTCCTCCCTCCGCGCGTACGGTCCGTTGCCCAGCACTCCTACGCCTGCTCGGTCGCGTCTTTCCCCTGCCAGCGCACTGCCCTTCATGCCTACTGTTGTAGCAAATTATTTTTATTTTACTGAGTAACAAATTAAAAGATTCGTTCCACGGGTCGATCTCTCGAGGAAAGTTTAACCGGATTAAATTGTACATTTATTCGATTATGAAAAATTATAAAACGATGTCCTAAATATTCTAATCAATTTTAGTGTGGAATTTTACTATCTACTAATTTTATTAATTTAACTAATAAACATAAAATTATAATTAAAGTAGTAAATAAATTCAATAATTACAAAGACAATAAGAATATAAAGATGATAAAAGTGTTAGGGAATTGGGAAATAATTGTTTTCAATTCTAATGATAAGTCCAAATTATTTATTGCTCGGTTAAGTGATTCGATAAACACACTAATTTAGAGGTTTATATTCAATAACTTTTCGTAACAAGAATATAAACATAAATTAATATATTTTCGTATCAAATAACAAATAAGCAATACAGTTACGAACATGCTTACTCATTTCGAGCCGAGATCAATTAACTTCTCCCCTCTCGGTTTTAAAATTAATTAATTAGATTTAGAAGGTGTTTAATCAACCAAATTGTAAAAATAAGTATAACTCGAAACGATATGAACAATAAATAACATAACATCATCATTGAACCGAAATAATCATTTCCCTATCCCTAACGAAATAGGTTTAGTTCATCATGATTTTATCGACACAAACAACAATAATAACCCAAGCTATCATCGTACTTATAATAAAGTGACGATAACTTACGATTATTATTGAAAACTTGATGTCAATATATCACTAGAACTTCAAAAAGATTTAGAAATATCACTTACAAGATCATGTAAGTCATATATAAGAAGAAATTTTCATAAATGATGAACTTTCAAGAGAAAAGAAGAGAATTTTTACAAGATTTCTAACTATTATTTACTTATGAACTTGATGGATTTTACATGCATGGATCACCTCTATTTATAGCTGAGAATTTTGGAGTAAAATATAGCTAGAAATCAGCTATAGGTAAGACTTAATCATCACCAAAGTAACACTCCATCATCTTGCATTATGGAAGAAAAGACAGCTGCAGAAATCTGTCTAGTAGCGCCGCTTCTAGGTAGAAGCTCCGATACTATGTCGGGCAACTTTGCATGTTGTTACAGTGTTCACTCGTTCGGGCTCGTTTGGACTTGGAATTAAGTTCTGTTTTTTCCTGTGCGTTGCTAACGAACCCCTCTTTCCAATGATATGATCATACCAATTTCCAAAATCCTATTCTTCCGAGGTTTTCGACCTATGCAACGTTATTGAAAATAAAAAGAAAAATACCGGAAAAAATATAAAGAAACATAAACATTATTTGATTATTACAAATCACACAATAAATGATAAAACTACCATAAAACTTATAAAATGACTCAAAATGCGGATAAACGAAGAATAAAATAACAACTAAAAACGTAACAAAAATAGGACAAATAACTCCCCCACACTTAAACCTTTGTTCGTCCCGAACAAAAATAAAATGAAAAACTTCAAACTTAAATATACAATCCTGCACAATGGTTAATAACAAGATTAATCTAAACATGGTCAATTTCGATAATAAGTATTCAAAAGGTACATACAAACATAACACAATTACATACTTGATTTTTATTTCTGAAATGGCATTCTCTCGAGTATGGGAAATTTATATATGTGTCTGACTCATTTTCTTAAATATATAAGATAGGCATACTCAATCAGTCAATAAACAAATTCATTCAAAAGCTTACCCTTTGTCTATTTTACTCAAAATCAATTAAAAATAATAACTAATAAATCAAAAGGACTTCTAAGGTTGTAATGTAGGCTCTTTGGATAGGTAAGATAATTTTTAGGCTAAGTAGCTCGAATTTACTCAAACACTATATCCCATCATTAATGCTCTACCGATTATAAGAACAAAACTAGATTTTCCCACACTATTCTTAAAACCAAACACTTTCAACCCATAATATACATATATATAAATTTTTATTTTTATTTTTTTATTTTAAATAGGGTTTACTTTTTCCAAACAAAATGAGTCGTTTGGACAATATTCCTTAGGTTTAAACATTGGAGGTCATCCAAGTATCCTAGAGTGGTTTCCCAATACTCATTACTCGTGAATCAATTGTCAAGTAAGAGGAGTAGAATCTTTATCGACCGTTTTGCGAAAACCCCTTTTTT
>CACSLK010027801.1:1141843-1164125 GCA_902706635.1 Striga hermonthica
CGACGCGCCCGATCAACATGCACGCTGTCCGCGCCCGACGCGCACGTGCTGCCCGCTGCACCCGACGACCGAGACCCGCACACTGTCCGTTCGTGATCCGTTTTACGTGTTGATTAGAATCAACTAAAGGCCAAACCTATCTGCCCATTAGGTTGTGGTGTTCAGACGAAATTCACCAACGGTACTCTACATCGTCTCAGAGTCGGCAATAATTTTAAAAGGTAAACGTCTATATCCTAACTATAGATTCCGCTGCGTTAGGATTTATTTCGATAAAGTTCAATACTGTGCATGTTGTTTAACGTTCCTAACAGAACCCAACAGTCGGAGTATGCTCGGTAAATGTGGGCGTGGGACCTCCAACCACTGGAGGGGGCTGATGTGCCTCGGGAATAGATTGGTCATCGGTTCTAGTATCATCATCATCGGAGCTATCCTGCGAGGCGGGGGGCTGTGAAGCCGCATTTGATGGACCGGTGTCTTTGCCCTTTCGTTTCAATGCCCTTCGGTACTCTTTATAGCTCCTTCGATCTAGAACATTGCGGATGTTGTACTGATCATTTATAAAATGGGCCTTGTTGAGATCTCGCTCAAAGATCATCTCGGAGCCAATCGTGTTGTGGATATCATCAACCTCCACCCGGTAATGGCCCGCAATAACTGTGACGATATGACCCAAATTAGGACCACGCCTATCGTCGTTCCTGAGCTCGTAAAGGGAATTCTTCAAGTACTAAATCATGGTGACGGGCTTATCCCGGGATATAGAATGCAAGATGAACACTTGTTGATCGCTCACCTTATTACTCTCCTTTTTGCCAAATATCATGTGGCAAATGTACTTGTGAACAATTCCCAAAGCTACATCGGTTATGCAACCCGAGGAAGCACCTCGTGTCTGGAATGTCGGGCACGGAGAGATATCAGGCCAACATGGAGCCGCCCTCCATCCCATCGGACTATGCCGAACGGCATTTTCGAGCTCCAATTTGAATTGTTCATTTAATACCTCGTCCGTGATTTGGTATTCTTTGCCTTTGAGACGAGCCGTGAGGTACCTACCGTTGTCGTGCATCTTAACGGTGGAAAAGAACTCAAGGGTGAGAGCCTTGTGGGACTCGTGGACGAGTTGCTCGAAATATATGAGACCGAGCAATGCGATGAGCCAGTGGACTTCTTCGGTGAGGTGGAGATCATTAAGAATTTTCCAATCAATTTCCCGCGGGGGAAGGAATGGCTTCGAGGCGAGTCAGAGGTAATCATTTACCTCCTCGGGTGACTCGACATAGAATGGAACTCCGTGTTGTTCGGCCAAAGTTGGTCTTTCGATAGCCGTAGGTTGACCGGTGGCACTTGACGAGGCTTTTCCTTTGCTCTTGGACGTTGAGTCGGCACCTTTCTTCGTCGTTTTCTTAGTGTTCACCATTGTTTCTCTTTCGGTAATTTCACCGAACACTTGGCGGGCGGAAAATTTGTTGAACTTGTTGTGAGCAAAATAGAACGTATGAACCCAGACTTTGGCATCCTCTAGCCTCAATCAATACCAAACAATGCAAAAGAGTAGCAACCATACCTTATATTTGTGAATTCGTCCAAAATTTGAAAATTTCACTAAATTAGGATTGGAGGGTTTTTGTTTGAGAATTTGGGAATTTTGATGGAGTGTAGTGTGGGAGATTATAATGTTTGGTGGATGTAATGTTGTGGGAAAATGGTTTTTCGCCGGAAAAAATGGAGTTTGCCGGAGGGAGAAAGTGGTGGACGGAGTTTAGGGGTGAAGAAGAAGAAGATGAAATGAAGTGAAGAAGAGTTCGGTTTTTTTTTTATATATAAATCTGGGGAGGTAGCGCCGCTACTAGGGGGTTAGCGGCGCTACCTGCTTAGTAGCGGCGTTACTGGTAGTAGCGACAGAGGCGACCTTTTCTCTGTTCGAGTAGTAACGCCGCTACTATCCCTTAGCGGCGCTTCATATTTTTTTATATATATATACATATTTTCTTCTCATTTTTTTTTATTATTCCTTTTTTTTCTTTTTTTTTATTATTATATGTACAAGTTTGCTCGGTTTAATGCCGGGAGCTCGGCTCTGAATTTTTCGATCAATCTTTCGATGGTTCGCCGAGACTGATGGTCTTGACATGATGCTTTCCAAGGTCTTCGACAATGTATTGCTTGACTCGTTGCCCGTTGACAACAAATAATTCCTCGATCGATATGTTCTGGAGACGGACGTCTCCGAAAGTCAATAATGCATCAATGACATAAGGACCACTCCACCTGGATTTCAATTTTGCCAGAAAAAGACGAAGTCGAGAATTGTAAAGAAAAACTTGCATACTCGGTATCAACTCTTTCCGGATAATGTGAGCATCGTGAAGCCTTTTTACTTTGTCTTTGTATATCCTCGAGTTTTCATAGGCTTCATTGCGCAACTCTTCGAGCTCGGATAATTGCAAAGTTCGTTCTTTTCGAGCAACTTCGATATCTACATTCATCTTCTTGATAGCCCAAAATTCCTTATGTTCGATTTCGACGGGAAGATGACATGCTTTCCCGTAGACAAGTCAAAATGGACTCATCCCCAATACACCTTTGAATGCGGTCCTTTGGGCCCAAAGAGCGTCGTCGAGACGACTCGACCAATCCTTCCGTGAGGAATTCATGGTTTTCTTCAAGATGTTCTTTATTTGTTTGTTGCTTGTCTCGGCTTGACCTGACATCTGTGGATGGTACGCGGTGGTCACCTTATGTGAAATCCCATATTTCTTCATCAACTTTTCGAAAATATGGTTGCAAAAATGTTTGCCACTGTCGCTCACAATTGCTCGTGGAAATCCAAACCTGCTCAAGATATTGCTGCGCAAAAACTTGATGACCACATTAGCATCACATGTCCTTGTGGGGATAGCCTCGACCCATTTGGACACGTAATCTACGGCGAGTAAAATGTACTCGAAACCAAAAGATTTAGGAAATGGTCCCATAAAGTCGATACCCCATACATCAAAAATTTCTACTTGTAAATTATTTACAAGGGGCATCTCGTTTCTAGAACCGATATTCCCAATTATTTGGTCTCGGTCACATGCACGACAAAAATTATGAGCATCTTTGAAAAGGGTAGGCCAAAACAAACCTGACTGAAGAACCTTGAAAGCGGTTTTTTGACCTCCGAAATGTCCTCCACAGTGAAATTCATGGCAAAATGCTAGGACATCAACTTGCTCTTCCTCTGGCACACATCTCCTGAGCACCTCGTCCTTTCCTATCTTAAAAAGGTACGGATCGTCCTGAAAGTAACTCCTGCACATAGAAACAAATTGCTTTTTCTCTTGGCAAGAGAGATTAGGCCGCAGTATTCCACAACATAAATAATTCACAATATCAGCATACCAAACACTCTTTGAAACCTCAAGCACATGCTCATAAGCAAAATCATCATTAATGGAACTATGCACAAGCAATGAGGATGAATGATCAGATGATGCAATTCATGATAAGTGATCAGCAACTACGTTCTTGGAACCCTTTCTATCTTTAATATCTACATCAAACTCTTGCAATAACAAAATTCACCGAATGAGCCGTGGTTTAGAATGTGTTTTGCTCAGAAGGTACTTCAAAGCCGCGTGGTCTGAGTGAACAATGATTTTCGAACCCAAAACGTAAGATCAAAATTTTTCCAATGAAAAGACTACGGCTAGAAGCTCCTTCTCAGTGGTGGTGTAATTTTGTTGAGCACTATTAAGGGTCAAACTAGCATAATAAATTACACGAAGCAATTTATCAACCCATTGACCCAAAACGGTGCCTACTGCAATGTTAGATGCATCACACATTATTTCAAAAGGAAGCGACCAATCAGGCGCTATAACAATCGGGGCACTTACAAGCTTATTTTTCAATTCATTAAAAGCACTCAAGCAAGCATCATCAAAAATAAACGGCACATCTTGAGCTAGCAAGTGACACAATGGTCGGCTAATTTTTGAAAAATCTTTAATAAAACGTCTATAAAATTCGGCATGCCCCAAGAAACTACTAATTCCCTTAACATTCACATGAGAAGGAAGTTTTTTAATAACGTCAACTTTGGCCTTGTCGACCTCAATCCCCTTATTAGAAACAACATGTCCCAAGACAACTCCACTCCTAACCATGAAATGACTTTTTTCCCAACTCAAAGTAAGATTTGACTCTATGCAATGTTCAAGGACACGAGATAAATTATGGAGACAATGAGAGAATGAATCACCAAAAATAGAAAAATCATCCATAAATACCTGCAAGCAATCCTCGAGCATGTCTGAGAAAATGGAAAACATGCACCTCTGAAACGTGTCAGGTGCATTGCATAAGCCAAAAGGCATCCTCCTGAAAGTGAACGTGCTGAAAGGGCACGTAAACATCGTCTTCGGCTGGTCCTCCGGTGCTATGGCCACTTGGTAGTAGCCTGAGAGTCCATCTAAGAAACAATAGAACTAGTGGCCCGATAGTCTGTCAAGGATCTGGTCAATAAATGGCAACAGGAAATGATCCTTCTTTGTTGTCGCATTCAATCGTCGGTAATCAATACACATCCGCCACCCGGTAGTGATTCGGGTAGGAACCAACTCTTTCTTGTCGTTTTCAATCATGGCAATGCCTCCTTTCTTAGGCACCACGTGGATCGGGCTGACCCAATCGCTACTAGCCACCGGGTAAATTAACCCCTCAGAGTAAAGTTTTAATATCTCCGTCTTTACGACCTCCATCATATTCGGATGTAGCCTTCATTGGCTATCCCGAAATGGCTTAGCTCCTTCTTCTAAAATTATCCGGTGCATACACGTTGAAGGGCTGATGCACTTGATATCGCCAAGACTCCAACCAATCGCTTTTCGATTTTTCTGTAACACCCCAATGAGCTTCTTTTCTTCTTCTAAATTGAGTTTGGAAAAAATTATCACCGGCTGCTGCTTCTCGTCATCAAGGAACACATACTTGAGATGTGATGGAAGTTCATTCAACTCTAGTGGCGGTGGATCAATTTGCCGGGGTTCTTTGACCTCAAAGAGCTCAATGGTCGGTTCCTCTTTTTTAGTAAATTTTGGCATCAATCTCTCCTCCAAATCCCGAATAGCTATCTCCTCGACTAACTGATCCATCTTATCAACAAAGGCACATTCCTCGAAAAAGTTTATCGAGGATGCTGATGTGACTTTCCGAACCGATATGGATACCGATTCACCCAAAACTGTCATTTTCAATGTCCCGTTCTTTACATCTATCAATGTGTTGGTGGTGGCCATGAATGGACTACCGAGAAGGATAGTGTGATTCTTCCCATTCTCCTATACGTCTCCGACATCCAAGACCACAAAATCTACTAGGACAATTAGTTTCCCGACACGAACAAGAACATCCTCCACTACCTCGTTGGGATATCAAATCGAACGGTCTGCAAGTTAGAGGCACATTCTGTTGGGTTCGCCTGTACCGTACGGGCTATACGCAGAGGAATTTAAAATTTTTCAATACAAGTATTTAACACTTAAATACTTAACCCGTATATACATATGGCGAATTTACAAATCGTCATCTTTAAAAACATGTAATAATACAAATTTTGATTTGTTACAAGTAATATTAGAAATTACAAGTAATATCAAATATTACCTTATAACTCTAACTCCTTCTTCTTGATGGTGGTTGAGGAAATTGGTTCCGGGATTAATAACGAACACTTCGGTTTGCTCGCTTTTAGGAATCCACTTGTCTTCCCTCTAAACGTATCCACCGTTTGCTTCTGACTACGAGATGACTCCTTCGCTAGTAGGAACTCACTCGATTTTTAACTTAGTATATAAATATATATATAAATAGGAGAATATTACAAGAACAATTCTTGTTTACAAAAATGAAATACAAACTCTTTATCTCTCAAATTATAAGTGAAAATGTTAACACAAATTCTTGCAAAAATACATCAACCATGCCCATATTTATACTAAACTTTTTAGCAATAAAATATATATGACTTGTATAACTTTTACAAGAAATGTTACAAAAGTCTTTAATAATTTTGACAAGCAAAATTAAAAAATCTTTTTCTCATTTCTACAAGTTAATACAACAATATAATAATTGCAAGACTCCATCTTGTCATTATTATATTATTATCATTATTATTTAATTTTTAATCAACATTAAAAATCAATAATAATAATAAACAAATATTTCTAAACTCTTTTAAAATCATTTGTAAACATATATATTATATTTAATATTCTCCTTTCATATAATAATCATATTATTATATGGATTTGAATTTTAAAATTTAATTTTAAAATCCAACTATTAATTTAGTAATTACATTAGTCACTAAATAAATATTAATCAATCCAATTGATTAATTTAATATATTTCTTTAATTGACATCTAATCAAAATTAGATTTTGTCAATTAATTCTAACTCTTTAGAAATACTAATATTTGTCTTTATACAAACATTGGTGTGACCTTTTAGGTTCAATTAATACTAGTAGTGAGTTTACAACTCTTTGTAATTTGAGTTAATCTTATTAACTCTTATTCTAAAATTAACCCCTTTAATTCAAGAACCCACATATCATGGGAACACCTAGCAAGTAGCATGAATCTAGTATTAAGTGAATAGCGAGTAAACCTATTTCGATTACAAGTACATACATGTAGAATCCTTTCGACATCCAATTTCCCGATTAAATCTTGGGTATGATTTAGTTGAAACCCAAATTGATTTAATAACTATGATTCTATTTCATATTTAGTAATCCGTGTATGAATCTCTATTCATCCCGCCTTGGCCAAGGACTTTGAATTACTAACTATGAAACACATAGGAAATTCACTTATCTTCATAAATGTCGAATCCTTTGTAGGCCACTAACAAACTTCCATACATATTAACATAATACCCATAATATCCCTTTATACGATTGTGCTAGCAACCAAAAGGATAAATCAAAGTAGAATGTAATATGCACAAAGTTACCATTGTGCCTCAAGTCCTAGGATTAGTCATGTACTATTGTAACATGAAAATACTTATTCGACAAGACAAATCTTTCATTAAGTATTTTCATACGGTCATGTTCAGTGTACTTGTTCTCTAACAAACACCCACATATATATAGTTGCGTCGCACGCTAATGTTGATGGAATGCAACATTCTTGTCCAACAAGCATACATACTATGTGCAAGTCTTTTATGGATTATTCAATATCCCATTTCGAAACATCCTTCGACTTGGAACTTTATTTAAAATCACAGTTTTCAAGGTATGTCCCATGATCACCATCTCTATGCGCAACCATACCTTATAACCATAAGTAATTTAGGGATTTTATCTTAAGTGCGATTATAGGATAAAAACTTACTCTTAAGATAAAGTAATGCCTTATTTACAATATAATTCCAATAGATAGTATTTACAAGTAGAATACGTCCAATCCGATTGGAACGCCGGGTATCCTACTCTAACAATCTCCCACTTGCCCTAGTTCCAATCACTCATGTATTTAAGACCCATCTTCTCAAGATGTCCTTCGAACACTTTCTGTGATAAGGGCTTAGTTAAGGGTTCTGCAATATTTTCTGCTGAGTCGACTCGCTCCATCACGACGTCGCCTCTACCAATGATTTCTCTAATCAAATGGTATCGCCTCATTATGTGCTTGGATCTTTGATGAGATCTTGGCTCCTTTGCTTGCGCAATAGCCCCATTGTTATCAAAATAAATAATTATTGGATCAACAACATATGGTACTACACTGAAGTTCCTTATCCAAACAGCTTCCTTTGCAGCATCAGATGCAGCAATATACTCAGCCTCTGTTGTGGAATCAGCAATTGTTTCTTGTTTGGAACTTTTCCAACTAACCGCTGCTCCATTCAGAGTAAACAAGTAACCAGACATTGATTTAATGTCATCTTTATCCGACTGAAAACCAGAGTCAGTAAAACCTTCTAGTTTCAGTTCTCCATTTCCATACACCATAAAGATATCCTTAGTCCTTCTTAAGTACTTAAGGATCATCTTAACCGCTTTCCAGTGTTCTTCACCTGGATTAGACTGATATCTGCTCGTTACACTAAGTGCATAAGCCACATCAGGTCTTGTACATAACATCGCATACATAATGCTACCAATAGCTGATGCATAAGGTATATGACTCATCCGTTCTCTTTCTTCAGGTGCCTTTGGAGACATCGTCTTAGAAAGTGAAACCCCATGACACATTGGAATATATCCACGTTTGGATTCTTCCATGCTAAACCGTTTTAGCACCTTATTTATGTACGTTGACTGGGATAGTCCAATCATCCTTTTAAATCTATCTCTATAGATTTTTATCCCAAGGATAAAAGATGCTTCTCCCAAATCTTTCATGGAAAATTGTTTTGACAACCATGTCCGTGTTGATTGCAACATCCCTACATCATTCCCAATGAGTAAGATATCATCAACATAGAGTACAACAAAGGCAACTGCATTCCCATTAACCTTCTTGTAAACACATGGTTCATCCAGGTTCTTGTGAAAATCAAACGTTTTGATCGTTTAATCAAACCGAATGTTCCAACTCCTCGAAGCTTGTTTAAGTCTATAAATGGACCTTTGAAGCTTACAAACCATTTGTTCGCTCCCACTGGATATGAAACCCTCCGGTTGTTTCATATAAATGTATTCCTTAATGTTTCCATTAAGAAAGGCAGTTTTCACATCCATTTGCCATATCTCGTAGTCATAATACGCAGCTATAGCAAGCAATATCCGAATGGATTTAAGCATTGATACTAGTGAAAAAGTTTCCTCATAATCAACTCCTTGTTTTTTATTATAACCTTTAGCAACCAGTCTTGCTTTAAAAGTATTCACTTCTCCATCTACACCACGTTTTCGCTTGTAAACCTATTTACAACCTATGGGTACTATACCCTGTGGTGGATCAACCAAGGTCCATACCTTATTTGAATACATGGAGTCCATTTCGGATTGCATAGCTTCATGCCATTTATCTGAGTCAAAGTCCGACATTGCCTCATTATAGCTTATTGGATCATTATCCAAAAGGAGTCCCTCTTCTTTGTTCTCTAACAATAGGTACAGCCTCTCAGGTGCCCTAGAAACCCTTGTGGATCTCCGAAGAGGTTGTGTTTCAGATGGTCCAGTCTCTACTGGTATGTTATTTGTGGTAACTTGTGGAACTTCTTGTGGTTCTTCATTAAGTTCTACAACTCCGCTATTCTTTGAGAGAAACTCTTCATCTAAGAAAACAACATTTCTCGAAACAAACACCTTTTGTTCAGAGGGATCATAGAAATAGTATCCAATAGACTCTTTTAGATACCCCACAAATTTACATAAGATGGATCTCATATCCAACTTATCTCCCACTAACTGCTTCACATAAGCAGTACAACCCCATACTCGTAAATACTTGTACGAGGGTGTTTTGCCACACCATATCTCATAAGGTGTGTTAGGCACAGCTTTACTTGGCACTCTATTCAAAATATGTGTTGTTGTTTCTAAGGCATAGCCCCAGAATGAAAGAGGTAAACTAGTGGAACTCATCATTGATGGAACCATGTCTAACAATGTTCGATTCCTTCTTTCTGAAACCCCATTGAGTTGTGGAGTTCCAGGAGGTGTCCATTGTGAAATAATCCCATTATCTCTTAAATAATCAAGAAACTCATTAGTCAAGTATTCACCTCCTCGATCCGATCGAAGAACTTTAATACTACGACCAATTTGTTTCTCCACTTCATTTCTGAATTCTTTGAACTTTTCAAATACTTCAGATTTGTACCTCAATAGGTAAACATATCCATACCATGAATAATCATCAGTAAAGGTTATGAAATAGTGGTAGTTCCCCTTGGCACTAACATTTAGTGGTCCACAAACATCTATATGGATTAAATCTAACAGACCTTTAGCTCGCTCCACTTGTCCAACAAATGGTGATTTTGTCATTTTACCTTTAAGACATGACTCACAAGTAGGCAACCTTTCCTCGCCCCTAAGGTCGAGTTTTGATCCCAATTTGTGAATCCTCTTTTCAGATATATGACTCAATCTAGCATGCCAAATTGTGAATGAACTATGATTATCTAATTTCCTTTTATTTTGTTGAATGGTTAGGATGGGACTTTGTGGTGTAATGGTATATAATCCATTTGTCAAATTTCCAGAATATATAAAAGTCGTATCTTTGAAAATAGAACACTTTCCACTTTCAATTACAAACTTAAAACCTTCTCTATCCAGAACTGGAATAGAGATAATGTTTCTTATAATGTCCGGAACATACAAACAGTTTGGAAGGCAAATATTTACACCATCATTAAATGCTAGATAAACATTCCCAATTGCCTTGGCAGCAAATCTTGCTCCATTGCCCATCCTTAGGATTGTTTCTTCAGGTTCTAGCATGTTACTTCTTGCCATCATCTGCAAATCATTGCAAATATGTGAGCCATAGTCGGTATCTAATACCCAAGAAGAATCATTAACTGATAAGTTAACTTCAACAAAATAAATACATGAACTCTTCAGGCTTGCAAGATACTCCTTGCAATTCCTCTTCCAGTGCCCAGTTTTACCACAATGATAACATTCATGATTAGACTGAGGATTAACCTTTTCTTTGTTCTTCCCTTTATCGTTATTTGCCTTTTTGTTGGGTTTATTGGGAACCTTTCCCTTCCCCTTCCTCTTCTTAGACTTTAAGGTCTTCGCTTTGGAAGTGGATCCAACTAGAAGCACCGGCTTATCCTTTTTAAATGTGGATTCAGCCGTCTTTAACATGTTCACTAATTCTGGCAGAGAAGTCTCCATATTATGCATGTTAAAGTTAACGACAAAACTGTCAAATGACGGTGGCAAAGATTGCAGCATGAGATCCACATAGAGTTCATTATCCATAATGACTCCAAGGGACGAAAGTCTTTCCACAAGAGCTATCATCTTCAGCCCATGATCATGAACTGAAGAGCTCTCGGTCATACGACACCTGAAAAGTTCCTTAGATATCTGATATCTAATCTGCCGCGTCCTATCACCATACAACTCTTGTAAGTGAAGGAGTATTTCAGAAGCATTATTCAACAATTCGTTTTGTCTCTGCAACTCATTAGACATAGATGCTAACATGTAGCACCGAGCCTGGAGATTGTCATATGTATGACGTAAATACTCTCCATACTCATCAGATGTCTGATCCTCTGGTGGAGGAGGGGCTCTGTCCAGTACATATTCCCTCTTCTCAGACTGAAGAACAATTTTTAGGTTCCTTAGCCAATCGTTAAAGTTGGGTCCAGTTAATTTGTTTTGTTCTAGTATACTTGCAATTGGATTTTTAGCCATTTTCGTAGATTGATCTACAAAATAACAAACGAAGCAGAAAATAGTTAGACTATGGAATTTATATTCATTTAACATTAGGTCTTTAATATTAAATGTCTCCCACTATTTTAATTAAAACCCATTTTAATTATGAAAATCTAATTTTTCATAATGGGCTTGAAGTCCAATAAAAATATTCCATATCCCAATTTTATGAGTACGCATGGAACACTTATATCGGTAGTCAACTTTTGACAATTGTATCGCTATACAACCTTCAAGATATTTTTCCTCACCTTTCCTTATATACCTCAATTTTATGATCGTATATGTCAAATCAAACCCATCAAACATTCATGATAACGGCCCACCAGAGTGTCCCACGACTCATGGTCAACACAAAGAGGAATCCATTTAATGAGTATCTTTATACTTAGTAGGGATCATAGCTTTCGACACAAAACCACCCCACGACTCATGATTAGTGATAAAGCATCGTAGCATCTCATGTCGTCTACTTTTGATGGAAAGCCTGGATTAAAAAGTTCTAACTTATTTCTATCCATTATTGATTTGATATGAATTAATCTCATTAATTCTTTAGGGTTCCTTAGATCTCATCGATTACCATCTTTACGTTTATTTACCGTTTCATCCATCGCATGAATCACAAACATAAATAAACCTAACATACATCTAATGCATGCATTCGGTAGATGATCATGACCTTGCCTATGTGATCCATTCGAGCCAAAATGGATCTATGCCTATGCACGTGATAAAATAAATAAATAGAACTACTTCTATTACAATTTATTTTATCTACCCGTACAAGCACAGGCCTTCGAGTTTTATAACTTGTAAACTTACCCACAGAAGCGTGGACCTTTTGCATCGAACGGTCTCCACCTAGATCTAATCTCTAACGATACAAGAATTTAAAATTTTACAAATCATAACTCAAGAGACTCGCAGGTCTCGATAAATTACATTCATTCAATCTTATTGAAAAATTAAACCATTCAATCATATTGAATTAAAAGGCAACCATTCAATCACATTGCATAATAAAATAGACATTCAATCATATTGAATATGAGGCTCATGATCATCTCATTCATCACATGAATTAAAACATAATAAAAAAAAAAAATTTATTAAGTCACACGACCAGTGTGACAAAGTCACACGACCAGTGTGAGTCCACACGACCCGTGTGATCCTATCACACGACCCGTGTGAAAAATCCGTAAGAAAAAATCAAAATTTTCCTTAAGTCACACGACCCGTGTGGCTCAAGACACGGGTCGTGTGTCTCCACACGACTCGTGTGACTATGTCACACGACTCGTGTGAAAATCACGAACCAAAAACAAGTTTTTCTTTATACTCACACGACCCGTGTGGCTCATGGAAACGGCTCGTGTGAGTCCACACGACCAGTGTGACTTAGTCACACGACCCGTGTGGCTAAAAAATCGAATTTTTTTATTTATTTTGATAATTAATATGTTTATCATATAAACATTTAATTATCATATAAACTTAAACAAATCAAAATCTATTTTTAAAGATGATAACAGTGGCTCTGATACCACTGTTGGGTTCGCTTGTACCGTACGGGCTATACGCAGCGGAATTTAAAAATTTTCAAAACAAGTATTTAACACTTAATACTTAACCCGTATATACATATGGCGAATTTACAAATCGTCATCTTTAAAAACATGTAATAATACAAATTTTGATTTGTTACAAGTAATATTAGAAATTGCAAGTAATATCAAATATTACCTTATAACTCTAACTCCTTCTTCTTGATGGTGGTTGAGGAAATTTGTTCCCTGATTAATAACGAACACTTCGGTTTGCTCGCTTTTAGGAATCCACTTGTCTTCCCTCTAAACGTATCCACCGTTTGCTTCCGACTACGAGATGACTCCTTCGCTAGTAGGAACTCACTCGATTTATAACTTAGTATATAAATATATATAAATAGGAGAATATTACAAGAACAATTCTTGTTTACAAAAATGAAATACTTACTCTTTATCTCTCAATTTATAAGTGAAAATGTTAACACAAATTCTTGCAAAAATGAACATCAGCCATGCCCATATTTATACTAAACTTTTTAGCAATAAAATATATATGACTTGTATAACTTTTACAAGAAATGTTACAAAAGTCTTTAATAATTTTGACAAGCAAAATTAAAAAATCTTTTTCTCATTTCTACAAGTTAATACAACAATATAATAATTGCAAGACTCCATCTTGTCATTATTATATTATTATCATTATTATTTAATTTCAACATTAAAAATCAATAATAATAATAAACAAATAATTTTAAACTCTTTTAAAATCATTTGTAAACATATATATTATATTTAATATTCTTCTTTCATATAATAATCATATTATTATATGGATTTGAATTTTAAAATTCAATTTTAAAATCCAACTATTAATCTAGTAATTACATTAGTCACTAAATTAATATTAATCAATCCAATTGATTAATTTAATATATTTCTTTAATTGACATCTAATCAAAATTAGATTTTGTCAATTAATTCTAACTCTTTAGAAATACTAATATTTGTCTTTATACAAACATTGGTGTGACCTTTTAGGTTCACAATTAATACTAGTAGTGGGTTTACAACTCTTTGTAATTTGAGTTAATCTTATTAACTCTTATTCTTGAATTAACCCCTTTAATTCAAGAACCCACATATCATGGGAACACCTAGCAAGTAGCATGAATCTAGTATTAACTGAATAGCGAGTAAACCTACTTCGATTACAAGTACATACATGTAGAATCCTTTCGACATCCAATTTCCCGATTAAATCTTGGGTATGATTTAGTCGAAACCCAAATTGATTTAATAACTATGATTCTATTTCATATTTAGTAATCCGTGTATGAATCTCTATTCATCTCGCCTTGGCCAAGGACTTTGAATTACTAACTATGAAACACATAGGAAATTCACTTATCTTCATAAATGTCGAATCCTTTGTAGGCCACTAACAAACTTCCATACATATTAACATAATACCCAAAATATCCCTTTATACGATTGTGCTAGCAACCAAAAGGATAAATCAAAGTAGAATGTAATATGCACAAAGTTACCATTGTGCCTCAAGTCTTAGGATTAGTCATGTACTATTGTAACATGAAAATACTTATTCGACAAGACAAATCTTTCATTAAGTATTTTCATACGGTCATGTTCAGTGTACTTGTTCTCTAACAAGCACCCACATATATGTATTTGCGTCGCACGCTAATGTTGATGGAATGCAACATTCTTGTCCAACAAGCATACATACTATGTGCAAGTCTTTTATGGATTATTCAATATCCCATTTCGAAACATCCTTCGACTTGGAACTTTATTTAAAATCACATCTTTCAAGGTATGTTCCATGATCACCATCTCTATGCGCAACCATACCTTATAACCATAAGTAATTTAGGGATTTTATCTTAAGTGCGATTATAGGATAAAAACTTACTCTTAAGATAAAGTAATGCCTTATTTACAATATAATTCCAATATATAGTATTTACAAGTAGAATACGTCCAATCTGATTGGAACGCCGGGTATCCTACTCTAACACATTCGGGTTGACCGTAAATCACCAAGGCCAAGCTTTTGAAAAATGGAGAATGGCATGAGGTTGATCCCTGCTGCGAGATCTAGCATCCCCGAAGCCTCTTTCCCATTCCCGAGGCAATTTTGATTATAAAACCCCTGGAATCACGTTCCTTTTTTGGCAAGTCATGATGCATAGCACTTGCCGCCTCATAAACGACCACCTTCTCGCCATCTCCGAACTTCCTCTTTTTCGTCACCAAGTCTTTGAATAATTTTACATAGGACGACATAATTTTTATAACGTCTAGCAATGGAAGATTGACATTAACCTTCAAAAGCATGTTGTATAGGTCTCGGAATTGTTGCTCTTGCTTCTCGTCCTTCAATCGTTCTGGAAAAGGTATACGAGGTCTGTATGGATTCGAGGCTTTATGCAATAGTGAGTCCTCCGTAGTCTTCTTTGCATCGCTCTCTTTGTTTGTTACCATGACATCGTTCCTTATTAATTGAGCTTGGTTTTCTTGTTCGAGTGGAGTTGGCATTTCCACCTGGTTATCGACCACCTTTCCGCTTCGCAACACTGTTATTGCTTTGGCCTCTGCAGGTTGACTGGGAAGCTTTCCTTTGTCTGCCTCAGCCTCAATATTTCCAACTCGAGTGGCTAGTTGCCCCATTTGGGTTTCTAGGCATTTGATTGATGACTCCTAGTTGGTCATGAATTGGAGAACTTTGTCCCACCTATTGTCTTGGTGAGACGAACCTTGTCTTGTCTCCTGGTTTTGCATCCCAGTAATTTGTCCCCTTTGTTGTTGTTGAAATTGCTATTGTGGGTAATTCGGCCTCATTTTCTGTTGAGGAACATAATTGGACCGAGGTTGTTGTTGAGAGAAATTTTGTCGGGGCTGTTGAATGTTGTTGTTGTTAGCCCATGAAAATTAGGGTGGTTTCGCCACCCCGGGTTGTATGTGTTGGAGAATGGATCGTTGACCGTTCGGTTCTGGTATCCTTGCAAAGCGTTGGCGTCTGCCGGTTGATCGCCAAAGTCTTGATCGAAGGCCGAAGAGCACATCTCCGATCCATGCCCTTGAACTCCACATGCCCCGCAAACATTAACAGCCATGGATTGCATTGGTTGAACTCCTCTTGAGGTGAGTAACCTCATTTGCTCCGTTAGTTCGGCGATTTACCGAGCAATAGCATCTTGTCCGGGTGAGACCTCGTTTACGGCCATTCTCTTCCCCTGAAAGCTCTTTTGAGACGAGTTGGTACTCATCGTCTCAAATATCTCCATCATTTCCTCCGTTGTGCAAGCACGGATATCTCCCCCGGCGGCATTGTCCACCATGTATTGTAGGTTTCTGTCGAGAGAATCGTAAAAAATGCTCACCAATAGGCCGGATGGAAGATTATGATGTGGGCACTGTCTTTGAAGGTCTTTGAATCGCTCCCACGCCTCATGGAATGGCTCATTGGGATGTTGGGAAAATGCGACGATTTGGCCTCTCAACTCCTGGGTCTTCTGGTGGGAATAGTATTTCCCAATGAACTTGGAATACACTTGCTCCCAAGTAGTGAGTGAGTCGGGAGCAAGATTCATACACCAAGCCTTTGCCCAGTCCTTTAATGTGTGCGGGAAACACCTCATCTTTAGTTGGTCCTCATTTAACCCTTGAAGAGGAAGGGTTTGGAGGACATTATAGAACTCCCGGATGAAATGGAGAGAATCTTCGTTCGGCAAACCATAGAGGGATGGGAGCTGGTTGTAGTGGATTGTTTATAGCTCGTAATTCCGAGCCGCATGTCCCAAACGGATGCAAGAAGTCACCGGCCCAATCATCGGTTGGGCCATGTCTCGAAGAAGATACCGCGGGGGATTGTTTACTTCCTCTTCGTTATTTTGGGCCATTTCACCTTGATTGTTGGAGCTTATCGAGTCAAGAGAAAGGTTGGCAAACAACTCTCGTAAATCCTCGTTAATGGATTTGTCGCTCGGAATGAGTACTCGTCCACTCCTATTACGCATACAGAAGACAAGCAAACTGTTACGAGCACCAGATAAACAAGAGTAAATAATTGTTAAGTAATCCTCAAAATTACCAATTAATAGGAGAATAGAAATAGTCGAGAGAATTAACAAAATAGGAATTCACAAAGAAAACAAGAGAATTTAAGCGAAACACAAAAATAAGAAATCACTAAAAAAATCGAGATAAAAATAACTAATCGAATAGGCGCATAAGTCAAGTCCTAAAACTTTCCTCGGCAACGGCGCCAAATTTGTTGTAGCAAATTATTTGTTATTTTACCGAGTACCAAATCAAAAGATTCGTTCCACGGGTCGATCTCTCGAGGAAAGTTTAGCCGGATTAAATTGTACGTTTATTCGATTATGAAAAATTATAAAATGATGTCCTAAACATTCTAATCAATTTTAGTGTGGAATTTTACTATCTACTAATTTTATTAATTTAACTAATAAACATAAAATTATAATTAAAGTAGTAAATAAATTCAATAATTATAAAGACAATAAGAATATAAAGATGATAAAAGTGTTAGGGAATTGAGAAATAATTGTTTTCAATTCTAATGATAAGTCCAAATTATTTATTGCTCAGTTAAGTGGTTCGATAAACACACTAATTTAGAGGTTTATATTCAATAACTTTTCGTAACAAGAATATAAACATAAATTAATATATTTTCGTATCAAATAACAAATAAGCAATACAGTTACGAACATGCTTACTCATTTCGAGCCGAGATCAATTAACTTCTCCCCTCTCAGTTTTGAAATTAATTAATTAGATTTAGAAGGTGTTTAATCAACCAAATCGTAAAAATAAGTATAACTCGAAACGATATGAACAATAAATAACATAACATCATCATTGAACCGAAACAATCATTTCCCTATCCCTAACGGAATAGGTTTAGTTCATCATGATTTTATCGACACAAACAACAATAATAACCCAAGCTATCATCGTACTTATAATAAAGTAACGATAACTTACGATTACTATTGCAAACTTGATGTCAATATATCACTAGAACTTCAACAAGATATAGAAATATCACTTACAAGATCATGTAAGTCATATATAAGAAGAAATTTTCATAAATGAAGAACTTTCAAGAGAAAAGAAGAGAATTTTTACAAGATTTCTAACTATTATTCACTTATGAACTTGATGGATTTTACATGAATGGATCGCTTCTATTATAGCTGAGAATTTGGAGTAAAATATAGCTAGAAATCAGCTATAGGTAAGACTTAATCATCACCAAAATAACACTCCATAATCTTGCACTATGGAAGAAAAGACAGCTGCAGAAATCTATCTAGTAGCGCCGCCTCTAGGTAGAAGCGCCGCTACTATGTCGGCAACTTTGCATGTTGTTACTGTTTCACTAGTTCGGGCTCGTTTGGACTCGGAATTAAGTTTTGTTTTTTCCTGTGCGTTGCTAACGAACCCCTCTTTCCAATGATATGATCATACCCAAAAATTTCCAAAATCCTATTCTTCCGAGGTTTTCGACCTATGCAACTTTATTGAAAATAAAATGAAAAATACCGGAAAAAATATACAGAAACATAAACATTATTTGATTATTACAAATCACACAATAAATGATTAAACTACCATAAAACTTATAAAATAACTCAAAATGCGGATAAACGAATAATAAAATAATAACTAAAAACGTAACAAAAATAGGACAAACACCTACTCCTTCACGGAGGCTTCGTGCGCGTGCGCTCCCGCCAGTCCTATGCCTGCAAGGCCTAGGCCACTGCCCGCGTCCGCGCCACTTGCGCGCACTCCGTGGCCCGCGCGCTCGTTGTCCGACTGCCGCGCGTCCCAAGCAACGCCCGCGCTCCAAACGCCTACCGCGTACCTCCGTTCATCCCACTCCATCCGCGTGCCGCTCATCCCTTGGCGCGCATCCTCTCTCTCGCTCGACCATCCGTGCGCATCAGGGGCCGATGCACGTTGCTCGACTGCGTTTGCCCATTCGCACATGCTCGCGCAACCATCCACTGGCCCACTACAATCGCCCGCACAAACGCTCCACCCATCTTCCACCCCTCGTGCACCCAATCTCATAGCTTCCATGCGCCATGCGCATCTCTTCCTCGCACAAGCTTTGCACCATCCATTCATCACCTTAGTCCTTGGCTTGTGCTGTCTCTTGGCCTTGCGCCTTCTTGACCTCGGTCCACATCCTCTCGGCCAATCTCGCTTACATAAAGGTTGATAAATCGGGCTTTGTGGCTCCTCGAGCATGTTCTCCAGCCCTAAGTTGTGGTCTTCGATAAGCTCGTCCTCGAACTCACTGGGATTAATAACCACTTCCGTATCAGTCTGGTCTTCGAGGTGGATCGCCCTCGATAGGTGCTCGTAGCCTGCGAGTCATCTGGCTAAGCAATCGGCCCCAGAGCGGCACTAGGGACCTGCCCCATCTCCAGGGCAGTCTCTTGTCTGTCAAAATGGACGAAAGCGCTAGAGGCAAAACTCTCGCACGAGACGTCATGCTGAGCGCGGTTAAGACTGCATGTCTGCTCCGGGATGGGAGGGAGGGAGGATCCATTCAGCAGAGCACTCGAGTGCTTACCGCCAGAGTGAGGTTGGTGAATAGCTATGAGCTCCGTCGAGCTCCCAGTCTCAGCAGATGAGGGATGTGCCAGCTCATCCCCTTTTTGGGGGAGCGGTGAGAGGAGTAGTCCTCATCTCCAGGGGGCGGTCCTGGCTAGATGAATGAACCGACAAACGAACAACATCATGAGTGTTGTCATCAACTAGATGGATGGACGTGCCACTGGTCGAGGTGTCCGGCTGCTCCAGATCCTCAACAAGAAGGTCATCATTGTCTAGAAGAAAAAGGTCTGAAGGCCTACGGGGGTCACTAGTAGAGCGCTCAGTCTCATCCTCTGCCTCAGGAGAGAGGACAGCAAAGAACAAGTGATTGTCCTTAAAGGCCGACTGTAAGGTATCTCTGGGGAGAAAGCCCGAGGCCTTGGCCTTGGGCCCAACTATAGCCAACTGCTTAGGCTGGTTAGGATGAGCATCCTTCCCAGTTTGGGCAGTGGCGACCATCACAGCCTTGCCCTTATCCTTAGCCCTCTTTGGAGACCCGGGCGCATGGAGAGGGCCTTTGCCCTTTCCCTTCGGGTCCCTCCGGCCGTTGGAAAGTCCCGGTTGAGTCGCACGGTGGTGCTGAGGCGGAGTGGGTCTTGGCTTATTGCCACTGATGTAGCAATCAACGTGCTATATGTCCCACATGACAGCACAATGAACATAAAGTGGGGATCTTCTCATAGATCACCCGCTGAGCAAAGTCTCCTGGCCCTGCTCAATCTCAATCTCAAAGACGGGTTCGACTCTGAGGTCGATCTCAACACAAAATCTACCACGTTAGCCCTCGATTGGAGGGCTGTCGGGGCATCAATGCTAACTGGTTTTTCAACACACTTAGCAAGTGTGGTGATGGAATCCCGATCATAGAGGTATGGTGGAAGGCTGGGGAGGCAGCACCACACGGGGACGATCGGCGTCTCCGTCTTCGGGTTAAACCCAAAAGTATACTTGAATACCCTAACTGGGCATCCACACACGGGAATAGAGGTCTTAAGCCAAGCCTCATTGTAGTCCTCGGGAAGGTGGAAAGAGACTAGGAGATGGTTGAAATTATACCACTTATAGGAAAATCTACCCTTAAATCCCAACTTACCTAATCCAGCAGCGATATCTCGAGGGGCAGGGATAGCAGAAGTGATCTTAAAGACCAAGATGTTAGCTAACTTAAAGGCATGGTGTCAGCTTTGGCCTGAGTGAATCGAACCTTCACCTTGTTTCCCTCCGAGCAGAAGATGGTCCCACAAGCATGATCATAGTCCCCGTCAAAGGTAAACTCCTTGGGCGACGGCCGTGGGGTACTCTCATCGCCATCTCTCCTTCCCGTAAGGGCCTCCTGGAAGGAGAGTTTGCCAGTGGAGGAGCCCGGAGGAGGCCCTGTTGTCGCGGGATTGACCGTGGAGGTGCCCATCGCCAGTGGCCCGTTCGGGGAGGGTCCAGAGAGAAGAGCCGCGGGAGTCGGGCTTGGGCTCGGAACCACTACACCATCCTCCCGCACATATAAGACGGTCGTTTCGGCGCTTCCGGGTGACAGAGAAGAAAGCTCCGTTATAGTAGCGAGTCTAGAACCGGTCGTTGGGGGATCTCCGGAGACATGCCGGAATCCGACAGCGGCACAGGTGCCGACGCTGGAATCACCGGTCACCGGCAGTGGGGCCGCATCGGCCGGCGGCTGCTGGGGGTAGGCAGGCAAGGGCGGGTTAGGGGTGGGTTGGCAGCAGGGTGAAGGATAAGGGGTAAAGAGGCCTGGGCTGCGAGATTATGGGTGGTGGGCCGAGGTGAGGGATAATGGCTAGTGGGCTGAGGGGTTGGCCCAACAGAGAGGGCAACGGGTTGTGAGAGATTGGTTGAGGACAAGGAGATGGTTTGAGGGTTGAAAATGGGCTGAAGTGGCCCAGTATGTGGAGGAAAAAGAGGAAAGAGTTGGGCTGAGTGAGGGGGAGGCCCAAAGGGGGTAGAAGAAAACCTGGGGAGATCCTGCCTGTCCACGTGGCCCAGGAACTGAGGGAAAGCAGAGGCGCCATCCACGTGTCCTTGGGGCTGAAAGTTAGGGCAATCAATGGCGCTGCCATTAGGCAACAACGGAGCAGTCAGCGGCGGAAGAACAACTTTGACCGACGGGAGGATCGATTCTGGCGGGAAGATCAACGGTAGTGAACCAACATGGACTTCCGAAATTAAACCATTTGGGATGGTGGCCTTAATTTGACAAATCGGAGATGAAGGTGACTTTTCTGTCGAAGAGACGGAACCGCCGACAGAGGCTGCTCCTGCAACCAAATCGGAAGCCAAGGTAGAGGGAGACGAGATCGGAACTTCTCTAGCAACTGGGACAAAATTCTTGTAGTTGTGTTCCATAAAAGCCGAAAGAGCTCTACTGAAATCGGGGTGAGAGAAGATGAGGTCGAAATCTGGGGGGGATAATCGGACGGAGGTGGGGCGGCGACTGGCGGAGGGGCCGGCACCGAGGGGGTCGAAGGCGGTGGGACTGTCGAAGGTATAACTAGGGCTAGGCGGTGGTCAGAAATGGTGTAGTTGAGGTGGAAGGGGTGGATGTTAGAGAGAGAAAGGTAAAGAGAGGGGAGAGCATTTTGCTAGGTTAGTTCAGGTTAGTAGTTGCTAGTAGTTTTATTTTTTTTTTTTTTT
>CACSLK010027801.1:1168186-1188161 GCA_902706635.1 Striga hermonthica
ACATGGGGAGGTAAATCGGATAATTATAATAAGGAGTCTCAAATGTAATTTGGGAATAGGTGAGGGGAGTGCAATAATATTATTGTGGTGGACTTTAATATTATTAATATATTAATTGTGGGGTTGCTCCACAGTATTAATATATTAGAAGCCCTTATCCTATTCTCCTTAGGGTCCCTACTGTAGCTCTATATATACAGCATTAGGCTCATGGAAGAGCAAGAGAACAATCCCATCAGCTCTATATTTCGTCCAGCTCTCTTTCTCTCTCTTCCAAGGAGTTCTTCTATTTCTTGTGCTCCACTGATACAAGATCTAGAAAGCTGTTTGAGAATACAGTAGAAGATCTTAAGGTATATAGAGATTCCGATCATACATCCAAACCGGAGACCAAAACCAGCAAGTGACCATACCACGACGACCAGGACGACGAGACGAAGAGATCGCCGTTGAGATCGCCGCCGTCCGCCTCCTCACGCGCCGCCACGCGCCGCCTGAAGCTGCCAGCTGCTGAAGATCACGCGGGCGCGTGAGAGCGCGTGTGATGTCCTTTTCCTGATCGGTCAACGCCGTTGACTTCGCCGTGACGTCAGCTTTCTGGATTGGTCAAGTTTGTTCGATTCCGAGAAGATTTGATTTGCGGTCAACTGTCCGGGCCAGCCAGATCTACATAAATTTTAAGCAGTAAGTTTTCTTCATCAAACCTTTAGATCCGCTGCGCATAGGTTTATGTTGAATGTTTGTCTGTGATTTGTGCATATCGAGATCCTCGTGGGTTCCAACAAGTGCCCGCCGGCAGTGTCCGGTTGGAGGCAGTGACAGTATTGCCGGTGTGGTGGCCGCCGGCGAATTTCTGTTGTAGGGGGAGCTGGCCCTGAGAATGTGGCTGCTGAGGAGGCCCATTTTCTGAAGTTGTGTTGTGATGGTCCAAATTGGCATTGGGTTGAAGGCTAGAAATCTGTTTGTGTGAGGAGTTGTTGGATTGGGCCGAATTATGAGATGTGTGTTGTGGATTAAAATGTGTTGTGGTTAGTGTGGGCTGGGTAGGTTTAGAAAATTGTTCTGTGGGCTGCTGTTGTTGGGCCTGATTACCAGATATTGATTTATTAACTAAAGTGGGCCCATGATGATTTGGGCCACTCAATGGATTCAGCTGAGGGTTTTGAGTGGGTAAGGGAGGGAGATGCTGGGATGACGTCATTGGGAGCGTACCTATGTATTTTTCCGATGGAAGAGAGCCAAACACCACCGGGGCAAGGGCGGAGGCCAAATTTTTGTCGGCGATAGCTGGAGTCTCGACGGGATCTGCAGATATTGACCCCGGAATTGAAGCTTTGGTTGTGACAGCTGGAGTCTCTATCTTGTTCGATGTTTGAGAATTTAAAACAGGGATGGAGACCCTTTCTTGCGGACTTGAAATAACCTCAACAGGTCCGAAAGCTTCTACTGATCATGGGAATAATGCGTGAACAGGCAGGACTATAGCTTCTTCTTCCTCAAAGGAGCTGAAAATTTTAGGGTTGAAATCCGGATCTGCGATTGACGTGGCGACAGCGGGTGGGCTTGAGCTGGGCGACTGTTGGTTTACGATGGTTGAGGGAGGATCTGTGTTTGGTTTGTGTGGCGGCGACACCATGGTCGACGCCGGGAAGGTGTTCTGCATCATAGCTAGGCGGCGGTGGTCGGCAATGAGGGAGGTGGTAGAGAGAGAAACCTAGAGAGAAGGGAGAGCATTTTGCTATGTATGATCAGGTTAGTAGTTGCTAGTTAGTTGTATGATTGTGCTAGGTTAGTTGTCTGATGGTGTTAGGTTAGTTGTCTGATGGTGCTAGGTTAGTAGTTGCTAGGTTAGTTTTCTGATGGTGCTAGGTTAGTTATATAATTGTGCTAGGTTTTTTTTTAACAAACAACGCCACGAAGGGCGAGGGATTGGGTCAGATCCCCAACCTGTACATAGATCAAGATCTCAAACTGAGCCAAAATATCAAACATCTACAGACAACATGGTCTCACAGTAAAAAAGAAACAAAAACAGAAAATGAAATAATACAAGGTCTGTCATCAGGCTAACAGGTGCACGGAATAAATGTATGATCAAATGAGAACAAAACTAATCTACTAAAAGCAGAAATATGGATGTCCAAGCTGGTCCATCCGTACCATCGTGCGAAGGCGGAGTGGAGCATTGACGGTCTGAAACGTGTGAAGGTCAGGTGTGGTGGCGCCAAGGCTGGCAAGGTAGTCAGCAGGTCTGTTCCCCTCACGGAAAATGTGTGTAATCCTGTGATGGACAGACCGCAGAAGAGCTCTAATGCGCATAAGTGGGTGCTGAATCTGCCACGAGCACTGGTGGCCCGAGGTCAGGATGGTGACGACAGTCGTAGCGTCCAACTCGATCCAAATATGACTAGAGAGGTGGACAGCAATCTGAAGGCCAATCTGTAGTGCCTGAATCTCTGCGTCGTAGCTCGAGGAGGCCTGAAGGGACGTGTGGAAGGCGGTGCTAAGGGCACCGCTGTGGTCCGGGATCAAACCTCCTCCTCCGACAACTCCATTCTGGCGATCGAAAGAACCATCAGTGTTCAGCTTGACCCAATGAGAATCGAGTCGAAGCCAAACAACAGTTCTGGGCTGAGGGGGCTGAACAGGCGCAGGGGGGGCCACCATGTAGCGGTGTGGTGGCATGCAGCCTGTCCAATCTCAGGCCGTGAGCCTGCCCAATGATGTGAGGAGTGAAATATGTCTCTCTACCTGCAAAACAATGTGCAAAAAAGTAATATCCCTATGCTTCGCACTATTCCTTTCTGTCCAGGTGAACCAAAGGATCAGACAAGGAATGAGGAAGCCCACGTGTCTAAAGTGTGTGCTCTGTGACAAAAAACTCAGGAGCTCAAAGAAACTGCCTGTGGAGGGTAGGGATATATGTGACCAAGTGGCAAAGTGCTCCCACACTCTCCTCACAATCTCACTCTCTAGAAAAAGGTGGGTAAAGGTCTCGGTCTCATGGCGTCCAGTCTCAGAACAACACACACACATCAGGAGGGGAAGGAGAACCCCCTCGCATGTAAAACAATGTCCATGGGTATCCGGCGCAAGAGGAGACGCCAAAGGAATACCGAAATGGTAGGGGTGAAAAGATCGTTCCAGATGGCACCAAAGAGAAGATTAGGCCGACCTCTCAGCCTGATCTGCTCCCAAGCCGAGGTAGTAGAAAACACACTTGATGAAGTAAGTCTCCACCTCATGCCATCCGAACCATCCCCCAAGATGGGAATCTGCTGGATCTAATCTAATAAATGCTCGCTAAAACCCGCCCCAAGGCCCAACTCTCTATCAAGCTTCCCCCTATCCCATGACCCGTCCGTCCAAAGGTCGCTCACAAGCAGGAAGGGGGAATGCGGCACCTGCCTATCTCTAGACAATGGTCTATCACCCATCAACCACTCATCCCAAAAACTAACATCGCCATCACCCAAAACCCAAAAGATATGATCTTGGGCATGCCTACCGACCCTAGTAAGACGATGCGACTGTCTGCTATCATGAGCCACCGCCGTCACCCAACAAGGATGGTTGGCGCATCTAGGGCAGTACTTGCCGCGAAGGTACTAAGCCCAAAGCAACTTTCTTTCCCTGAAGCGCCACCACAACTTATAGGAGAAGGCAGTAAGAATATCCCTAAGGCGGCGGATGCCAAGACCTCCCTAAGAGAAAGGGCAGCAAATAGAGTCCCAACTCACCCAGTGGGTACGTCTCCCCCTCCCGGAACTGTCCTCGTAACCCCAGAAATAACGAGGCATAATCTGGTCAATCTCTTCAAGAGTAGACCTAGGGGGCTCGAGGACCATAAGTAAGTGAAGCGGAAGAGAGCTAAGGGTGCTCTTGATCAGCGCAAGTCGACCCCCGAAGGAGAGGTGTCTATGTGACCAACCAGAGATCCTGTCGATCATCCTCTGTCTAATGTCCACAAAGAGCGCTCTCGAGAGGTGACCCTTATATAAAGGGGCACCAAGGTAGGTAACGGGAAGGTCGCCGCGCGCAAAGCCGGTGATCTCATGGATCCGCTGAGCCCAACTGTCCGCGCTGGAGGAGGAGAGGGTGAAGGTGCTCTTCTGCACACTGATCAGCTGGCCGGTAACCGAGCTAAGGGTGCTCTTGTGCTAGGTTAGTTGTATGATTGTGCTAGGTTAGCTGTCTGATGGTGCTAGGTTAGTAGTTGCTATGTTAGTTTTCTGATGGTGCTAGGCTAGTTGTCTGATTGTGCTAGGTTAGTTGGATGATTGTGATAGGTCAGTTGTCTGATGGTGCTATGTTAGTAGTTGCTAGGTTAATTGTCTGATGGTGCTAGGTTAGTTGTCTGATTCTTCTAGTTTAGTTGGCTGATGGTGCTAGATTAGTTGTTTGTAGTTGCATAGCAAAACTTTGAAAGGCCATAACTTTGCGTAGAAAGCTCCGTTTTGGACGAATTATTTTTTGATTTAGGGTAGCTCGACGAGATCTACGCAGCTGCAAACTGACGAAGGCGGTTTGGCTGCCCGAATTTTTAAAAAAAAATGCCTTTTTTCTTGCTTAATTTCATTTTTAAGAAAAAAATACGTTTTTATATTTTTAAACCTCTATATCTTCCCAATCGAAACTCATTTTTCGAAGTTTTTTTCTCCATAACAATGCTCTCAACCTCTATTTTATGTACCAATTAGAAAAAATTAGAAAATGCATAGTCTCTGCAGTTGCTAGGTTAGTTGTCTGATGCTGCTAGGTTAGTTGTTTGATTGTGCTAGGTTAGTTGTCCGCATTTTAAGAGCTGACCTCATTTTAAGAGTTGGCCTCATTTGAGCTGACCTCATATATATATATATATATATATATATATATATATATATATGGGCTGGTTAAAAAAAACAAACAGTCCTTGTGTGAGAACTGTGATAAGCATATTTGATGCTATTTTTAATATCACATGATGCTATTATTTTCATAATTGTTAATATAAATTGTGTTGCTATTTTTAATAAAATGCAACAATGTTAAAAATAACACTAGAACACAATCAATCATAGTACTACGTACAATTAAAAATAGTGGTTTTCACGGTTCTTACGCTAAAACTTGGTTCTCATTTGAACCACATCCTATATATATATATATATATATAGGGTCACACTTCGGTGAGAATAGTGCTCAATGAAAAAAAATAAGAACAAATCGTAGCCATCAGATGGCAAAATTACAAAATTGATACACTAAGTTGGTCATTATCAACAAAAGAGACATTATGTTGTCACGCATGCTAAAGAGTGTTGTTACCTAATTTTGGCCTCGCCTATTAAGATAGTCCACGTGGATATATATATTAAATCATGTGGATATACATTAAATCAATTATTATATTTTATCTCATTATTAAGGCCCAAGAATAATACCGCTTGTAATAATATCGGGCAGAATAAATATCTATATATATATAAACTCCCTATGATGGATAAGGACAATTAATGTCTTCTGAGGGACTTTATCCTTGTTTTCCCTTATCAGCAACAGAGGCACCGCCTCAAGATTTCAGGGACATCCTTCAACAAAAAACTTCATTTCAATTCAATTCTTTTTAGTTTTTCTTTCCTTAATTCACAACAAACAAATATGTATCTACAGCTTCTATTTTCCTGAATTCTATCATCTTGTACAGTAAATTTCAGACAATTTCAGTATACTTTGAGTTTACATATAAATTCCTTGACTTCCATCACCAAATAATCAAGAAAAGGAGATAGATATTCATCTCCCAAAAATCATTACAAATCCCTATAAATCCTATAACCCCTATTCACGGAATAGGGGTGTGCGTTTTATGTTGTTACAATTTCGTTTAACAACAGTTTGGCGCTAGAGGAAGGGCCCCGTAATTTATTCGGAGTTAACTTTTGCCTACAAGCAGCCGCAGTTCTGCCAGAAAACTCATCAACTTTGAACATGGCAAGATCATACAAATTTCCTTTCACATTTTCTGTTTTCCTGGTTTTATTCTTAAATCTAAATGATACCAAAACACCAAAACAAAAAGGGAGCAGCGAGAGCAGACAAACTTTACCATAGCTGCTCTTATTTTTCTACATCTAATTTCCCCACGTTGTCTGCTACAAAAAAAAAAGAAGTATGCAGTTGAGAGAAGAAACAGATAAGCTCGGTTAATAATTAACCATATCGCCTCTGTCATTGCTTTTGGCCTTGTCACAATTGTTGGGCCCGACTTCAACTCGGGATCGAATAACCGACGTCACGCGCCATCAGAACCGGCTTCACCTCTGACAGTCAGAACCGACTTTACAACATACCGGGCCCGACTTCAACGTCCTCAGACTGATTTCGGTCTATCCGACCTCATGATACCGACTTCATCTTTTATGACCGACCGCTGAGGTGCACAAATCGGCCGGAACCGACATTGGCATTTCCGATCTGAATTACTGGGGCCCGACCTGGCGGACCACCGACCGACTTTCAAAATAGGTCGACGTATCCATCCCCGACTTCAAAATCGGGTGACTTCACTATCTCCGTCATCACCTTTCCAGAGATCCCGTCATACTTGCAGTCAGATACCGACGTCGCCCCCAAACCAACTTACATCTGCAACCCGAAATCATAAGCAATCGTGTCGTCTACCATCGGGTCTCCGCCGGAGCCGAGTAGAGCACCCGGGGCCCGAGAAGTTTGATACGAATCTCTGAAATCGAGCCAGCCGTAACACGGTACTCTCAAATTGCAGCCAGAACCTCGGCGGAGCCCCGACTTCACATTGTTGGGACCTCGCGAACCGACACCGGCATCAACTAGAAACCAACTTCCTCACCAGATCTCGGCAAAGCTGTAGCCGACCTTCAATTGTTCAACCAAGAGGCGATTAAACTATAGCCGACCTCAAAATATCTCGACCTCAAAGCAGCCGTAGAGGTCGGATATGCAAATGCACCACCAAAGTAAACCAAATCGAAGTGATCGCAACCATCGAACACAATTGACGATGAGGTATTTGCCTTTCGACCATAATTTCACGTCGTCTGTTGTCATTATCTCAGAAGGTTTTTGTCGCGAGAAAGGAACGATGTGAAGGAATTAAAATAAAACCCATTTGGGCCTCACTTTCAACTCGGCCCAAACATAAAAAAAGAAAAGAAGAGAGAAAAAAGATTTTTGTGAGGAACTGCCGTTGAGCTACTGAGTCTGCAATTGTTCATTGCCGAACACCATTGAACACGAGCTCTTCATCAGCTGCGTAAACATCACCAGTGCTTACAAACATCACTGCCATCGTCCAGCCATATATCGTAGCCGCGAACTACTGATATCATTATCGAGAATCAAATCTATCGATCGTCAAGCTAATTGGTTGCTCACAAAGCACCTCCCCATGACGTCGGTCATCGGGCCCGACCAGATCACGCCGGCGACGGATTTTGTATTCTTCGGCAACTCCCGACTTCCACAACCGACTTCGGGATGTCGGGACCTCACAAACCGACATCGTGAGCTGGAAAAACCAACTTCAGGCTGGGCCAAGTTCCACTCGACAATTCCGGCCTGGCGTCGAGTCTGACCAACTTCAAAACAGTCGACTTCGTCTCATCAGGACACACCGGGACCACTAAGCCTGACTTCACCATCGCTGGAACCCAATCCACAGCAGAGCCCGAGTTCGGATCTGCGAAACGCAACGAACTTCCAGAATATTGTATAAGGGTCGACGTCTGTAACGCCGAGCCCGGCCTCTGAGACACGACTATAATTCGGCTTCATTTCTTCGATCCTGCTGACATCTGGGGGCCGCTTTTATCTTTTTCGACAATCCCGTTCATCACCGATGGCTGGGACCTCGCGAGTCGGAGCCAACACCTCTCGTGAGTCGGAGCCAGCCCGACTTCAACCAGCGGACTTCTCAACACAAACCGACGTATCGACGCCACCTTGAACCGACAAGATCGACCCCACAATATAACTGAATATCAAGAATTGTAATCGGACCGACATCACCACATTCACCAACGTCCGACGTTCCCAGGACAATCGAACATACCTATTCACATTCGATTCACTGTCGGATCTCGGATTAGCCTTGAATTCACAGTCAGAACCGATCTCAAACCCGGCCGACCTCAAATCAGAACAGGGCTGAACTCTTTACAATCGTCGGGGTTCAATTCGCCGACCATGGGCAACTTGTAAACTCCTCCGACCACCGAGGTTAAATTCTCCGATCACCGAGGTCCAATTCGCCGAAGGCCGATTAATTCAACCGAGACTCGACCACGCGGCCAACCTCCGATTAACACCACAACGAACTTACGGCCAAGGTCGACCAAATCTTTGCATCACCGAGTTCTGATTTCGTGTACCGCCAGAACACGATATCTCTGCCATCAACGCTGACGATTACATCGGAGGCCGACATCGGAATAAATAACCTCCAAACCGACATCAATCATCGGCATCAACCGACTTTGAACATCAGTACTTCGACTTCTACTCAGCAAATTCAGCCCGACGTCGACTTCGATCTTGTACTCACAACTCACACCATCATTCAATTTCACGACTAATAGATACAATTGAAGACAGGGTCCTCTTGTTTCCCGTCAGTCTTAACAACAAAGAGACACGAAGTTGGCATTTTGGTTGGAAACAGCACAGTAATCATCCCCCCTTGATAAAAATCCGACGTGGCGTGATTAAGTTATAACGTGGCATTTCATTTTTTGGGCTCTTCATGCTTGGAATTTCCGTGTATGCCACCATGGACGGATGTACATTTTGGAGGAAAAATCGCACCACACCCGTCTTTAATTTTGGGAAAATCACAAAATCAGCCCTAATTCCTCATTTCGATCGTGCACAAATTAGGGCAATTCGAAGAACCCTAAAAATCGCCACCTCAATTGCAATAACCCTAGATTTTCTTCACTTCTATTTCGACCTCAATGATAGAAAAGCTAACCTAGGTTTTCTTTAAGCTCAATCACCCACATCAACTTCGAGCTCAATCTATCAACCACGCTCATAATGAAGAAACAAAATTGTTTGGAAATTGAATCCCCTTTTGAAGTTAGCAAAAGGCCTTTGTGTTCCCGACTGCGAGATTCAGATACGCCCCAATGACAAAGAATTTTGCCCAGCTCCTAGATACAGTATGTTAATTAATGGTTTTCTATTTTTTTCTTCCAGTAGCTTTACCATTTGTTAATGTATTTTTTTTCGTGGGAAAAGAGTCGGTTGATACTTCACCAAACGCGTTGTGTATGGAATCTTGGGTCATATTGTTTAATTTATAAGTTTGTCCACAATATTGTCCTGGATGATTTTTCATTGGATTTTTTTATTGTTACTGCAGGTACAACTAGTAAATACTTCATAGTTACCCTAGAATTTGGGGGTACTTTTGATACTATAGGGAAGAAACATTGTGCATATATATCTAGGTGGGAGCAGAATTTTGTTTGACTATGTGGATTATAAAATTGTCACACTTGCTGACTTTAAGTCTATGGCATAGTTTAAAGGGTGCAAAAACCCTATGAGACTGCACACATATGTTGGTGTTGGGAGTTTCATGTTACTTTCAACAGAGACCGATCTTCAGAGTTGGTGGCAAAGAAGTATCAACAACATTAGGGAGGTTAGTTTGTTTGTTGAAGAACTAAGTGAAAATGCAGAAGTTGTTAATCAAAATGCAGAAGTTGTTAATGAAAATGCAGAAGTTATCAATGAAAATGAAGTTGGAAAGGAGGTTGATGAAGATGATAGTGACTAGACTTTTGAGGGGGAGAATGATAGTGAAGTTGACAAGTTGGATGACATCTTGTTTGATGAAAATGTGGATGAAATTAAGGGTGAGATGGGGGCTGAGACTGATGAGGGTAAGGTTTAGAAGGGTAAATGTGAGAAGGGTGAGGGTGAGGAGGGTGAGGGTGAGAAAGGTGAGAAGGGTGAGGGTGAGGCTGAGGATGAGGGTGAAGAGAGTGTTGAAGATTTAGATAATATTGTGGATGAGTATGCTGATTTGATGGCTGAGAATGGTGGAGTTGAGCCTGATGGTGGGTTTGAGGCTGATGGTGGGGTTGGTGGGGAGAGTGAGGAGAGTGAGGAGAGTGATGATGATATTGTGGATTGGGAGTATGATATGGAAACTGACAAGGTAGATGACAAGATGTTTGATGATAATGTTGACTTTGATGTTGAATGGTTGGATGGTCAGAGAGAAGGTGTTAGAAAAAGTGTAAATGATGGCATCTCGGTTGAAACTGACACTGATGTGGTCTATTGTGATGATTTGCACAGTGATGACAGTTCTGAAGGAAAGGATCCAAGTCGCCAGTACCCTATTTTCAGCACTGCAGAGTAATATGATCCTACTTTCAAGGTAGGTTTGGTTTTCAGTACCAAAGGTGAACTGAGGACAGCAATTCAGTAAAATATCATCAAATGCAAAAGAAGTGTGAAATTAACAAGAAGAGATAGCAAGTATGTCCATGCTAAATGTGTTGATTCTGCTTGTGATTGGAAGCTGCATGCTACTAAGATCAAAGGAGAGGAGGCCTGGTAAGTGATAAAGTACACTCCCACTCATACTTGTGCTGCCACAGCAAAGGTTAAAAATATTACCTCTAGATGGCTTGCTGGTAGATATGCTCATGAGCTGCAATATGATCCTGACAGAAAGGTTAAGGGTTTTAGAGACAGTAAAGTGAGGGAGCTTAGAGTGACATTCTCCAGAGCACAAGCATATAGGGCAAAATTGACAGCACTTGATGAAAAGACTGGTTGTCCTAATGACCAGTATGCTCTTCTTTGGGATTATTGTGATGAAATAAAAAGGACTAATCCAGGGAGCACAGTGATATTGGGTACTCATGATAGTAGTGGGGAAAACTACTTTGTCAGGTTCTACATTTGCTTGAATGCACTGAAAGGCCCCAATAAGGGAGTGTTACTATGTGCTGTGGCAGTAAATCCTAACAATTCCTTGTTTCCTTTAGCTTATGCTATTGTTGAAAAGGAAAACAGAGATAACAGGGAGTGGTTCATTTTGCTGTTGAATTGGACCTTGAGGTTGAAAAGCAACATGAGTAGACATTTATTTCTGATAAACGGAAAGGACTGATTCATGCCTTTCAACAAGTGTTGCTAACTCAGATCACAGATATTGTGTAAGACACCTTTTGGGCAACTTCAGAAATGCAGATTATAGAGGGATTGGGTTTAAGAATGCACTTTAGAGAGCAGCTACAACATCTACAGTCAATGATTTTTCAAGAAAAATGGATGCACTAAAAGAGTTGGAAGATAGTGCTTATGACTGGTTAAGTGACAAACAACCACATCAATGGAGCAGGTCACATTTCAGTGAGTTTCCCAAGTGTGACGTGGTGCTAATAATGGTTGTGAAACATTCAACTGCAACATTTTAGAAGCTAGAAGTGTGCCCATCTTATCAATGCTTGAGTGGATCATGAATTACTTGATGAAAAGGTTGCAGTTGAACAGAGATAAGACAGAAAAATGGGATTTTGTATTTTGTCCTAAGGTGAGGGAGATAATTGATAACCATATTGAAAACATGGTTGACTGTATCCCATTGAAGACTAATGACTTCAATTTCCAAATTGAGGTGTTCAATGGTGATCAGTTCAAAGTGGATTTGGAAAACAAGACTTGTGGTTGTAGGAGGTGGCAACTGAGTAGAATTCCTTGTATCCATGCAATAAGTGTTGTTCATTTTCAAGGCTGGAACATTGATGATTTCATACATCCATGCTACAAGACAGAGACCTATAAAAAGGTTTATGCACCAGCCATAATGCCCATCAATGGCAGAAAAGAATGGAGAAAGACAGGATATGCCCCTCCATTGCCACCTAATGATGGTAGAGCACCTGGTAGGTCCACTATGGTGAGGAGAATGGAGCCTGATGAGGTTCAACCTAAAAAAAGTAGAAAAAAAGGGTTAAACCTAGAGTTGTTGTAATGCCCCATTTCATTTTTATTGATCATAGTGCATTTGCTCGACTATATAAATTAGAATATCGATTTGTATTTATTTCCCTTGTATAATTTATATATCTATTTGATGATTTTACATCCCAATGTGATTATTTTACAACATATTTTTCTAATTTAATTCCTTAAATATATTATTTGTCACGAATGCCTATTCTTGGCTTCGAATTATTTACGTATGTTTGTGTTCATGCCTTAGTATTGTTTAAGTGCCTTTATTTAAAATTGTTGTGTGTTATTTTATTTAATTGTTTATTGTATGCCTTAAACACATAATTCTCATGCCTTAGAATTTTTATATAATTTCAACCTTATTAAATAAAACCATGAGACCATGCAACACCCTTAGTACGGTTTTATTTTTTTTCTTTTTTAAAGAAAAGGCAAGAACCAAGTCATTTTCTTATGCCTTATTTTTGTGGAACAACTTGCCAACTTAAGTCGTTCATCCGGTCAGCTCAAAGCTAGCAAGAAGGAGTATGAATTGGTCCCTAACCAATCCCATATTATCGGCCCTCACCACTCACTCATCTCTCCACTTTAGTTTGATTTTTTTTTAAAAAAACCACATTTATAGCCCTCATTATCTCCCTCAGCTCTCAGTTACCATTCCATCAGAATAGCCAAGAAAATACTCCCAATCCTCAGCAAATAACCGAGCAAGCACAAGAGGTAGTCAAGCCCGAGCCAAACAACTCAATTCAAGCCATCTTTACCTTTCGGTTTAACCCGATTATAAGGTAATCCAAGCCTAGCCATTTAAACTTTATTTTGGGGCTGAGAACATGTAATTATATGTGTGGAATTATGTGTTATTAGGGTGATTTGATGCTGCCCTTGAAATCATATGAAAATGCCTTGAAATGAATAAGTATGATATAATCGGAATTCATGATACTGCGGCAACTTTGATTCGATTTTTTCCTTGCGTAATGTGTTTAGAAAATTATGAAAATTTTTGTGTTAATTCAAGATTATGTTGAAAATAGCACTGTAAAATTTCAGATATTTAGATTTGAAATGTATTTTATAAAAATTTTTGATTGAGGTGTTGTTCGAAATGGATTCTGTGTAGTATAGTTGACTTGTGACCTTGATTTGCCCTACCCTATTGATGACCTGCTATTTTGAAACTTTTATGGTAAATTCTTGTGCCTGTTGTGAGTCTCTGAGGACAAGAATCATTAATTTTGGACGTATACATCATGAGATATGAAATTTCTAAAATTATGTGTCATGCGAATTCGAGAAATTCAGCTGCAACTTGCGATCGCCATATCTCATGCCTCAGTGACTGTTTTGACTTGAAATTTTTATGACATGTCTATCTATATGTTAAAAGTAAGCATGTTGAGTTTTAGCTGATTCTGTTGGATTTTGAGGAAATGAAAAATGTTAGACCGTCAACATGTAATTCTGCCCTTGGTAGTATTATATTTTAATTTGTGTTCATGCAATTGACCTGTAACTTTTATGTAAAATTCTTTCATGTGTGATAAGCATGCTGCTCAAGTTTTAGCTTTTTTTGATAAGGATGTAATTTTATAAAATTGTATGAACCAGATAGTACTATTTTCATACCTTTATGCCAAGTTTGGATATTTTGTTGAAAGGCCTACATAAGGCTTTTCGACTTAAAATTTTTACAGGAGCTTTTTACTTAAGTTAGCTTAACTACTTCAAGGTTTCAGAATTTTACGAGCTATGAGTGATTTTATAAAAATCATGAAGTTTAAGGGTCCAATTCGCCTTATACAGTCAAGGTAATTGGGAACCCTTAGACCGTTTCATGCAATCCAGTATAAGTTGATTTCCGAGCCTCAGATAGGTTCTATACGAGAACCCTAGATCAGTCCAGTCAGTCAGTATTAGTATTTATGTCTTATCTGCCTTGTGTGAATAATTTGAAATATCTGATTATCTGTAATTATCTGTTCTGCTTGTTCTATCTGCTTAATTATGATCACATATATTAATAATAAGATAGAATGGTTAAATTTAAATTAAACGAGGAGTCGAGCCCTCATTCAGATGCACGTGCATTTTCATCCAGTCAGTAAGTTTAAAAGGTGGGGATTTTCCATGCTATGTTTTTTAGAGGTATGCTGTAAAAGCTATGTTTTACAGATTCTATCAATTCCATTTTGATCTGGCAATCATGGTTCGGTCAAAGTACATATGTTTGCTGTTTATTTATTTATGCAATACATACTCCATGTCTTATATTGAGGTAGTGTGGTTCGAAGAGTTTCGAAAAGAAAGATCACCTATCGGTTACTTATAAGACAAAACTATTCGTTCACAGTCTAGACTGGCAGTGAGACCCCACTTGAAAAAAGACTGTAGTGTATCCTCGATTCAGTTGGTCTTTGACTGAAGGATTACACTAGCACTTATGTTAAGTGTTGAACAGGACCACGGAAAGATAAGGATATGAGACTCACTGACCATTGTCATAACCTAGACCTTCAGTGATTGATGCGTTCTCATAAGCTTTAAGATAATATAAAATAGGCATATATTTTTATTTCTTATTTATTTGATTTACCAAGTGATTCCTATTTTAAAATACGAGGTATTTTGGTAAGTAAGAATAATTATATGATGTGCTATTATAAATAATTTACGGTCACTATGTTCCAGTGCGCTGGATTGATGACGTCCCCGAAATGAGCTCAGGAAGGAACATTATGTTAAACCCTGCAAGTAGACGATTGTCTGACATAATGGTTAAAGTCTGAGTGGTACTAATTTCGGAAATGAATAAGAAGTTGATTAATTATTTTGTCAGTAATTTAATTAATCAACGGACGTTATATCTTAAACATAGGGAGGTAAATCGATGATCAGATTAATATTATTTAATCATGGAGGTTCGATTTTATTGGTAAAATAGTGGCTAAATGGGGAGAGCAATAATATTACTCTAGTGGGATGTTTTATTATTTAATTCCATTAAATAGGAATTCATTTTATTCCATATTAATTAATTAATTAGGAGAATAAAATTTCTACTAGAATCTTCTCTTTGGATTAGAAGACTTGGGAGTCTTCTAGAAGATGAAGATTAGTAGGAAATATATTTCCTACATTATATTATTAATTGGAGTAAAATTAGGCTTCCTAAATTAGGAATTAAGTTTATTTCATTGGTATTAATTTAATTAGGAAAGACATTCCTACAAAGATCTTCTCTATTGTTAGAAGACTTAGGAGTCTTCTAGAAAGGGGAGATTAGTAGGAGATTTCCTTCCTACATTAAATTAGTATTGGAGTAGAATTAGGATTCCTAGGCCTAATGGAATAAGCCCATATGTAGCACCTCCTTAAGGTCCCTAATGGAGCCTATAAATACACCATGTCCCAGCCTCTCCTACAATATTGTCTTGGCCAATTTTCTCTTCTACATACACGAGAGAATTACATCGTTCGAGAGTTAGGGAGATTCGATTAAACGCTCCACCAAGTTTAATCGAAATAGGTGTTTAGGTAATCCGTTGGAAGGCTTTTGGGTACAATTTATTCGAGCCTTTATACATATATATTTCTGGTCAATTTCCCCAGCCGATCGCCGCCGTGATCCACCGCCGGAAAACACCCATCGCCGTCGGTCGCCGCCCAAGCCCAGCCACGCGCAGCCGAACGTTACTGCGAACAGCCGCGCATAGCCGAGCCCTGCCAGCGACGCCCAGCGATCCCTAGCAACGCCGTACGAGTGCCCAGTTTCGCCGCGATCTGCTCTTGTCGCACATCCGCGAGCGTCCCTGCTGCCTGTTCGCACGCCCGTCCGCATCTGCTGCAAGTCAACGTCCGCCCGAGGTCCCAGCGCTCGTCCGCAACGGGCCTGCCATTCCTCGCACGCCCAGGAGACTTGCAGCGCACGCCCGCGTGGTCTCAGACGCGCTCGCCCAGTCCGCCTCCGCATAGGCATAGCGCCCATGTGCGCGCACGCCCAGCGAAGTCCCAGCGTCCGCGTAGCCTGCTCCACGCACGTCCACGCCACGCGTCCTGCCAGCACTCGTCCGCATCACCCCAGCAGTCCGCAACCATGCTCACGACCTGCTTACACGCACGATCCGCGCCTGACGCGCACGAGCTGCCCGCTGCAACCCGACGCCTGAGACCGTGCTGCCGTGTGATCAAGGCTTCATTGGAACTTTCGATTAGAATCGAATAAAGGCCAAACCTATCAGCCCATTAGGTTGTGGTGTTCAGACGAACTTCATCAACGGTACTCTACATCGTCTCAGAGTCGGCAAAAATTTTAAAAGGTAAATGTCCATATCCTAACTATAGATTCCGCTGCGTTAGGATTTATTTCGATAAAGTTCAATACTGTGCATGTTGTTTGACGTTCTTAACAGAACCCAACAATGTTCTAATTCTTAATAAATTCAAGGTATTTATAGTTGAGGTATGTTTATATTGATAATGTAAGTTGGATGGTGGTGAGCGTACCCGTCCTAGATATTTATGACTGAATGGTGGTGAGCGTACCCGTTCTAGTCTATTCGCCTGGATGGTGCTGAGCGTACCCGTCCAGGTTCTGTGGGAGGCGACCCCCAGAATGTGCATAGGAACACCGGCCAGTGTTCGGGAGTCTGCAGCATGAGTATTACAGTTCATTAGATATATTTGCCAATGTCATCTATATCTGTTTTTATTATGAATAATTGCATAGTATGAAATATTGATGAGCACGTTGATTATTGCTCAGCCGCCACAATTATCATTTTCAGGTTAGCATGCCGGGCGGGACTCAAGAGGGGCTAGCGGTGGTCATATGCAGTTTATTTATTGCTTCCGCTATTGAACAGTTTATTTTCCAAACATGTTATTATCAGCTATGTTGAACATTGTTTGGATTTCAGTTTCAGTTTTTCAATTCATTTATCAGACTAGTATTGATCGCTCTGCTTGGTCTTAATGAATTGAACATGTTTATGTCGGGATCAGATATCCTGAAATGATTAAAAGCAGTTATGACAGTAAAGCCAGTTATATGTTTAGTAAGTACCCTCAAAGCATGTTTTTAAAGTTAAATTATTTTTGAAAAGTACGATTCATTTTCAAAAACTCTGATGATTTTAATGTATAAGTAGAGGGTGCTTACAGTTGTGACTCTGGCACATACTATTAAAAGGCAGAAACCAGGGTTGAAGTGCACATTTTGCCATGTGGAAGGCCACAACAAGAGATGCTGCCTTCTAATGAATGAAGGTAATGCAGATGCTGCAGCTACTGGTTAGAAGACAGACCTCAAAAGCAAAAGGTAATTTTGTAATGTTGGCTTCAATTTAATAATAAATAAAAATTATGTTAAATTGTTAACTAAAATTAAAGTATATGTTGTTTCAGGCTAGAAGGATGACAGAAAAAGCTCCTGCAATAAGAGTTTCAACTCAGGAGAGTGTAGTAACTGTAAGAAATACTTTTTTATCATTAAAATTTCAAATTTTACCTTAAAATAGTTTTAGTTATATTTTAATTTATCTTGCAGGGTGAAGGCCAAGCCCAGAAGAAAAGAAAGCAAGTGAAAAGTCAAACCACAGTCCCAAAATTCATTCTAGCACCTTCAATGTACCATCAATATAAATCTGCTCAAGGGGGTCCAACTTCTGGGTTAACATTAGAGGACCTCCTAGATTTCAGGGGGGTCAATTTATACCAAGTCAAGAAAGTTACCTTTCAGAGAGGGACACTAGGCTCAAACAGATATTTGAAGCAGGAGGACAGAAGTACACATTTGTGTAAGAGCTTATGTCAGGCATAAACAATCCAAAGAAGAGTGACTATGGTAAAGGAAAAGAGAAATTGTTGTGATTATGGATGATTATTTTCTTTCTTATGAACTTGACAGTTTTTTTGTGTTTTGTACTTGAAAGTTGTTTTTCTATGAATGGTTATGGTTAAGGTGTGATGTTGAAAACTGAAAACTGTGATGTTGTTTTGTTTTGGGATGTTTATGGTTATTAGATGTTGTTTTGTTTTGGGATGTTTATGGCTATTAGATGTTGTTTTGTGATTATGTTGTTTTGATATGGATGATTTATGGTGAATGGTGATTTGTTTCGATGGTTTTTGTAATTGCTCATTTTTTGTAATGTTGTTAATGGTAACTAATCCTTGATATCAGTTGCAATATGTAATGCCTATAGGCTGTCTGTATATTTTCTGAAAAAACAAAAAAATCTTGAATGCACAGATCACAGATCAATCCACAGAAATCAATCTACTTCATAATACAAACATAATACATTTCTTGCATAACACAGAAATCAGTCCACTTCATAATCAACCAACAACATACTCACTACATCAAAACAGATCACACCTTTTTTTTTTTTTGAATGCACAATACAGATCTCAGCCTTTGAACAAACTCTTTACTTCACTAAAACACATATGATCAAACCAATACAAGTACCAAGAATAAACAAATGAATTCTCTTAATCCTGTCCATCATCAACTTCATTTGAGAATCAAATTTTCCATTGGATTCTTCAAGCACTGAAATCTTCATCTTCATAAATTTCACTTCAGCCTCCAGCAACACAATCTTCATTTCAGATTCATGAGCCTTACAACCCAAATCTTGATTATTCATACTTGATGAAGTTGTTGAGTTGATTCGAGAAGTTGGTTCGGCTTACATGAAAAAATCGCACCCTCCTTGCTTCCACTTCTTACAAACATGGAATCTTTTCCCAGGATTCTAACTCGTCTTTGAAGTCCTCAATTGCGCCTTCACTCCACAAGAGCATAAAATTTCAGACGGAGAAGAAAATGAAGACGCTGACATCTTCGTGATTCTCTATTATTAATATTCTGATAATCGAATTAAGTGATTGAGGTCGAAATTGAAGGTGGCAATTTTTAGGGTTCTTTGAATTACCCTAATTTGTTCACGATTGAAATGAGGAAATAGGGCTGAATGTGTGATTTTCCCAAATTAATACCTGGTCCTCGGTTGGTCAACGGGTAGGGTGTGATTTTCCTCCAAAATTTACATCAGTCCATGGTGGCATATGTTGGGTTCTGTTAGGAACGTCAAACAACATGCACAGCATTGAACTTTATTGAAATAAATCCTAACACAGCGGAATCTATAGTTAGGATATGGACGTTTACCTTTTTAAAATTTTTGCCGACTCTGAGACGATGTAGAGTACCGTTGATGAAGTTCGTCTGAACGCCACAACCTAATGGGCGGATAGGTTTGGCCTTTAATCGATTCTAATCGATAGGTTCCACGAAGCTCGATCACACGGTGCGTAGTCTCAGTCGTCGGGTGCAGCGGGCTGATCGCGGGCATCGTGCGCGTCGGGCGCTGGGCATGGTCGTGCGTGTTGCGGACGGCGTGTGCGGGCACGGGCACTGGCAGCTGGCAGCGGATCGCGGACGCTGGACGTGTGCGTGCACGCGGGGCAACACTCCTATGCGGACGTGGACTGGCGTTGGCGGGTGGAACGCACGCGGGCGGGACTCCTACGCCGATGCGGTGTAGCGCTGGGTGTCTGGTAACGCGCGACGTGCGGAGCAAGGCAGCAGGGGCGAACGGGCGGTGCACGTCTGCCTTCTGGGAACGATCGGCGATCGCACGAACTGGCGTCGGGCCTTCGTGCGATGATTCTGGGCGTCGCTGGGCGCTGGGACTGGGCTCGGCTCGGCTAGGCGCGACTGCGGGCGTTGGCTCGCAGTAGTGATCGGCTGGGCTCGGACGGCGACCGGCGGTGGTAGGCGATTTCCGGCGGCGGATCACGGCGGCGATGGGCGGCGATCGGCTGGGACAATGATCGGAAAATATATATATGTAAAGGCTCGAATTACTGTACCCAAAAGCCTTCTAACGGATTACCTAAACACCTATTCCGATTAAACTTGGTGGAGCGTTTAATCGGATCTCCCTAACTCTCGAACGATGTA
>CACSLK010027801.1:1191872-1204141 GCA_902706635.1 Striga hermonthica
AAAAAAACGCACAATGCGAAACTAAAGGGAAAAACACAAAACCACAGAAATGGACCAAATGAGCTACTAAAATCCTAGAAGTGGGGAAAATTAAAAGAAAATAGACCCAAAATAAAGACACAAAAATGGGACAAACAACACCCCCACACTAAAACCTTTGTTCGTCCCGAACAAAAAGAAAAGAAAAGAAAAGAAAAGAAAAGAAAACAAATAAATTAGCAAAGAAAACAATTCAAGTAAGACCAATCTCAAACAAATCAATCGAACTGAGAAGAATTCCAATGATCACAAAAAACACCTCACTCATCAACTCAGCCATTTTGAAGAACAAAGTCTCTCTAGTACAAGTTTATATGCCTCACTCAGTTTCTTCACCAAATATAAGAGAGGTGCACTCAAATTGGTCGTCAGTCAAGTCAATCATAGATTTGCCTATCGTCTAACTTCTACTCTAAAACAGTCAAATGCATGAAACAGTGAATCAAGAGGGCTTGATGGGTTGTAATGTAGGCTCATTGGACCGGGTAGGAAAAATATAGGCTAAGTGGCTCAAGATATATCAACTCAACTCATTCACCCAACCATATCAATAAACACATCCAGTTGTCACCAACCGGTTCCTCCCACTGACTCAAGTCCAACATACTTCCCAAGCAATTTTTTTTTAATTTTTTTTTTGTTTTGCGAAAACCATTTAGACATCTTATCCAGATTTAGCCTGCGTGTTTTCTGCCCGAATCTCCTAGGCTGGTTTCTCGTACTCATGGCTCTTATCCACTACAATAGTGGACAGAGTGCTAGGAGTATAATCCATTTGGCTTTCCCATTTTTATTTTTTATTTTTTTTTTTTGGGAAAGCAAATAAACAAAATAAACATATATACATTGTAATCAACTATCACCTCCGATACTATCCCGCAACTCAATATCATCATCACGAGGTTAATCAACAAAATCAATCAAGGCTCAAAGGGGGTAACTAGTGACTGTTATTCAAGAAAAGAAAAAGGAAAAGATAATACAAGGAATGCCTCAATCATATTCACGTTTCACAAATCTAATCGAGTTATTTTTCAAAGCAGTCTCAAGGCAAATTCTACTTGCCAAGATTCCGACCAATATTACACAAGAAACAAAACAGGCTCAAACCTCACAAGGTAAATATGTTCCTCAAAACAACCAAGCCAACTAATCAAATTACATTACTCGATCTCATCATCATCACAACTTCCCAATTCAACCAACAGTTATCAACCAGTCTTACAATACACCATAATCCAAACTCAAAAAAACACAGAAACCTAAAACTAGACTGGTCCACCACGCAAATGAAATAAATAAAAACATCCTAAAGAAAGACAAACTAGACCTGGTCAACCACATAGCCACATAAAAATGCAAAAACTCCCCCAAACTAAAAATCAGACAATGTCCCCATTGTCGATTCTTAGCGAAGGGAAGTTGTACTACACAATCAACCGACTTAACAAATAAGAGAAAATACAAAAATAAAATAAAAATAAAAAGAGAAAAAAAAAGAAACAGCTGACCATCACAGTGACAAGTCACTGTGGTCCTGGACTAGGAGGAGGAGGATATGGTTGGCCGGCTCCGGAACCAAACTGAGCATCCCACCGGGCCTCAAGAGCCTGAGAGCACATATCGATACCCCGCATGTGTCTGTCGTAACGCTCCTCGAACACTGGCTAGGACTACCAAACGGGCGGTGCAGACAACTCAGCTGGACGCTGCTGATGATGATGTGTGGCTCGTGGCTCTCGACGATCGGGCTTTGGAGCGGGCTGCCAACCGGGGAGAGGCGGAAGGAGACGGCTATCGTCGAGAACAGCCTGATCGTGCTCCATCTTCTCCGTCTTGTGGGTACCCTCAGTCTCCTGCTGAGGATGATAAGAGCCAGCCTGGGAAGCAGAAGCGGCAGCATCCAACTTTCTCATGTATGTGGAGTATAGGCCTGGCGCTTCCTATATTCCACGAATTGTATGTCGGTCAGAGGTGAGGCCCACATGGCTCAGCTCAAATACGTCAATGCACTGCATCGGGACAGGTGGACTGCCCGACGCTGTCGGATCGACGCCTAAATGTATGGCGAAAGCTGTCACCATGTGTCCGAAACATGCAGCCGCGCGCTTATTCCGGAGCACTGCCCGAAACTCTTCTTTGAGGACCTTCCGCACATTCAGATTCGTACGCCCAAACATGGCCCATATCACGGGACCTTCTTGACCTCCTTCTTCCTGAAGAGGTCATAGCACAAAAATTTGTGCATAATGGCGATCGCACCATGCTCGATGAGACTGTTGGGCATGCCCTGGGGATCCCACACTGTGTCGGGAGAGGGATCAGTCCAAAAATTAGCCGAAGACACATCAGATACTGCCGAGCAGCCGCCACCCGGAAGCCCGATGACACTTTCAATGTCGGCGTCGCTTATGGCCCTCCGCGTCCCAAGCAAACGACATATGATATTGTCGGATCCAGAAGCTTCCATCCGGAACTCAAGTGTACTGAAGAACTCGAGCGTGAGGTTCCGGTAGGTCGGATGGAAGACGTCGGCGTACGTCCTCCGCCGTAGCATATCTAAATAATGCTCGACCATCTCCAAAATGCCAAGCTCCGTAAGTAATGTGAAATCAAGTGTCTTGGACTTCAGGACCTCCTTCTTAGTGAGCCGAAAGTAGATTTCCCCCTCTCGTTCCGAGAGAATAGTGAAGGGGGCATTATACTGTGCCCGTAGATCGACCGGCTCAGCCCGGGAAGAAGATTCTCCTTGTGTGGACTTCCGTTTGTTACGTTTGGTCACCATTTTGAACAAGAAGTTCACTTGGGCAATTCGTCGAACACTTGGAGGGCACGAATTTGTACTTGAAAGCTTGAAGGCAATGGACAATGGATGAACCCAAATTTGTCCCTTTCTTCAACCAAATGCTCAATCGACAACTCATACAAGTCCAATTTCCCCACAAAATAGCAATAAGTATGATTCCCGGGCTTAAATTCTCGAATAGCCTGAAAGTTGGAGTTGGAGCTCGAAGGTGATGATGTGTCGGATAGTGAAGATCAACCAATGGAGAGGACGCACTTGGAGCAGCCGGACACCGGCGAGGGCTGGCCGAGTGCCAGCGGTGCGAAGTCGAGCAGAGCTGAGGACCTAGGGCCGGCGGTCTGAGAGTAGAGAGCGAGCCGAAGATTGAGAGTAGATGAAATTGAGTGTTGCTGGAAGAAATTGTGGCCGCCGGAGGAGACGAGTGCGCCGGTGGCCAGAGATGAGGCTGGTCGGAACGGCGGAGGTCGGAGTTTGTGAAGGTGAGTGCTAGGTCGCGATAGGCTTTCACGAGAGAGAGATACGGAATCGCGAGAGATAATGATACCTGCAAAAGCAAGAAGCTGACAATTTAAAAAACTAGCAGGTAAGTCGTGACGTGAAAGTCGCGACACGTGGTCGCGAAATAGGTCTCGAGGCGCGACATCACTCGCGACTCGTGAAAGAAACAGAGGCCGACGCCCTATAAATTTGGAGAAACTCGCGACTCGCGAAAGTTTCACGAGTCGCGACCTCTCATGTCGTGAATCGCAAGAGTAACAGAGAGGACAGCCTCTTTTCGTAGGGCAAGTCGCGACTCGCAACAGTATCTCGGGAGTCGCAAATTTTTTTTTAAGTAGAATAAAAAAAAAGCATATAAAGAAAACGCCTAATTACCTGCATAATTACCCAATAGAAAAGCAAAGAAATAGAACAAAATGCAAAAAAAAAGGGAGAGATAAAATCGTACAGAGCACAGTGACTACACTAGTCACTGTGAGTTTGGTGGTAGGGATGGAGATAGTCAGGCCCCGAGTAGCGACGAGAGTCTGACACATCATATCTTTCACCCCAGAGGGACCGGGGCAGCTCCATCGAACTAGGCTGAGAGGGGGGCAATGTAGCGGTTAGGATGGAAATCACCGTGCAGTGGTCTCTTCGGCTCTAGCTGGGACCCTCGGACAGAAATGAAGTTAGATTCCCCCAATACGGCCATCCTCGCCTTCCCGTTTTTCACATCAATTATTGTGTTGGTGGTTGCTCTGAAAGGCCGTCCGAGGAGCATGGTGTGCTGATACCCGTTCTCTCTAACATCCCCCACATCGAGAACAAAAAAATCAATGGGCACTATCAGCTTACCCACTCTTACCAAGACATCATCCACTATCCCTTCTGGTTGACGGAGTGAACGATCGGCAAGCTATAACCGCATCCTGGTGGGCTTCAGACTGCCGAGCACAAGTTCCCGATATATAGAGAGAGGCATGAGATTTATTCCAGCCCCAAGGTCAAGCGTCCCCGAAGCATCATTCCCACTGCTGCAAGCCAAATTGATCACAAAGCTACCGGGGTCTCTTTCTTTCTTCGGTAATTCGTACTGAAAGACAATCGCCGCCTCTCATACCACCACCTCATCGGCACTCTCCAATCGCTTCTTACTCTTTGCCAATTCTTTAAAATGTCTCGCGTAGGCCGGTATCATTTTGAGCACATGCCATATACCTTTTTCAACATCACGTAAAGATCCCACATCAGCTGATTGTCCTTCTCTTCCAAGAGTCAGCCTGGGAAAAGAAGCCTTGGCCTGTATGGGTTTGGCGACTTATGCAAAGTTTGCTCGGTAGGCGGTGTCGCTAGGGCCTTTTCTGTTTGCTCTAACTTCCTCGGGTCTTCTTCTTCTTCTTGTTCCCCCTCATCTACTATCTTCTCCTCCAAGTCGGGCATAATAACAGTCACTGAATTCACATGCTCCGGTTGACTAGGCAACTTCCCCTTGTTCATTTCAGTCTTGAGGACTCCGACCCGTGTGGCCAGTTGGCCCAACTGTGTCTTAATACGCTTGATGGAGGCCTCCTGATTGATACTTTCGCTGCTCACTGTTGGCCATAAATTGGAGGATTTTGGCAATGTCATCCTGGAGGGTTGAACTCGGCCCTGCTCCTAGTGCTTGCATCCCGACTTTCGGTCTCCTCTGCAGATGCTGTGGCTGATAGCTCGGACGGGGCACAAAGATGGGTCGAGGTTGCTGCTGCATGAAGTTCGGACGGGGTGGCTGAAGGGTGTTCGAGTTGTTTGACCATGAGAAAGCAGGGTGGTTTCGCCATCCGGGATTGTACGTGTTTGAATATGGGTTATTTCCTGGCCGGTTCTAATATCCTTGTAAAGCACTGGCATCCGCATACTGCACACCGAAGTCCTGCTCGAATGATGAGGGGCATACTTTAGACCTATGCCCTGGGACTCCACATGCCCCACATGTGTCGACGCCAAAGGTATTAACCGGTTGAGGTCCTCGTGCATTGAGAAACCTCATCTGCTCAGTAAGCTCAGTCACCTATTGGGCTATCAAGTCATGGCTTGCTCCGAACTCATTCACTATCGCTCTTTTCCCTCCGCTGCTCTTTTGCTACGTGTTCGTGCTCATCGTCTCAAAAATTTCAAACATCTCATTGGCCGTCTTTGCTCCAATATCCCCTCCTGCCACATTGTAAACTATATACTGCATGTTCTGGTGGAGGGAGTCGTAGAAGTAGCCCCGGAGAGAGATTGTGATGAGTGCACTGCCGCTGGAGATCCTTGAACCGCTCCCAAGCCTCATAAAGAGGCTCACTAGGTAATTGATCAAATGAAATGATCTGTGACCGAAGCTCCTGGGTCTTCTGATAGGAGTAGTACCTCCCAATGAACTTCGAGTACACCTCAGTCCAGGTAGTGAGAGAGCCAGGTGCAAGCGTCATGAACCAGGCCTTGGCCCGGTCTTTCAGTGTTTCGGGAAAGCACCTCATCTTCAACTACTCGTAATTCAGCCCGTTGAGAGGGAAAGACTGAAGGACATTATAAAATTCTCAGATAAAGTTAAGCGGGTCCTCGTTAAGGAGCCCGTGGAATGCCGACAGCTGGTTGTAATGAATCATTTTGAGTTCATAGTTCCGTGCAACATCCGACAAACGAATGCATGAAGTGACTGGCCCGATAATCGGTTGGGCTAAGTTTCGGAGGGTATTATGAGGAGCTTTTTGTTGTTGTTCACCCATGTCGAAGTTGCTGCCTTCGGATGATTTCGGAGAATGTTCGTCTCCTTCGTGTGATTCGAGAGTAAGCTCTTCCAGTAGCTCTCCCAGACTCTCGTTGAACGGTTTGTCGATATGAGATAGTACACGTCCACTCCTGGTACGCATACACAAGGACAAAAGAAACCGTCACGAGCACCAGATAGACAAATAAGAAAATCTAACGAAAAACAAAGAACCAAAAATCAAGAACTAATAACTAAGCAAAATAAAACGAAGAGAAACACTAAAAAAACGAATAGGCGCACAATTAAAGTCCTAAACCTTCCCCGGAAACGGCGCCAATTTTGTTGTCAGTATTTTACCGGAGTAGAATCGAAAGATTCGTTCCCCGGGTCGTATCGCAAGGAAAGTTGGCCGAATTCAATTGTACGATTATTCGATCACGAAAAAGAGAAAATCCTAAACACTCTATTCAATAATTTTTGGGTTTCAATTATCAACTAAGAATTTAAAGCTAATGAAAAGCAATTTAAATAGCAGAATAGATTCACTCAGTGATTAAAGAGCTAGGGAATCGGGGATAATTGCTTTCTGTTCTAACACAATTACCGGGCAATTAATTGCTCGGTTATAGGAATTGAATCGTTTCTCGTTCAGAGATTCACTCTCAATAACTCTTCATAACAAGAGAGTGAATGTAAACGATCAACTATCAGTTCCAACAACACATAGACAATACGTCTTCGAACAAGTCTATCCTAAACGAGACTAAATCGACCAACGTCTTCCCTCTCGGTTCAACACGTTGATTAGCTAGGTTAGAAAGGTGATCAATCTACTAACCCTAGAATAAGCATAACTCGAATAGGCATGAACAATCAAGAACAAGCAATAATTATCGAACCTAATCAATCATCCCCTATCCCTAGCGTATAGATTTAGCTACTCATGGAGAATTCAATATCACAATTCATATTAACCCAAGTCATCATCATCAACATTCAATTGAGAAAAGAAGAACTTACGATTAATATAAATAGTCCAATGTTGAATCCACAAGCATCCAAATCCAGTAAGAAATAGGAGCTTTTCAATATCCAATTCGAATCAAAAGAGAAAAAACAACGAAAGAAATGAGTTTCTAGAGAGAAAAAGCGTAAAAACGAAGTCTGGAATCGAATAATACACTCTAGGACCGAAATTTGATGTTAAAAACCCACTCCTCGAAATTCGCGTCGATAGTCACGAGTCGCGACATCACCTTTTCCCTGGTCGCGAGTCGCGCATTTTCAAATATCATCAACTTCTGGGAAAATTGCGACCTAACTCGCGACTCGCGACTCTATCTCACGAGTCCCGACTTGTCTCGTGAGTTTTGTCTTTTCGTCTCTATTCTCCTCGCGAGTCGCGATCATCTCGTGAGTCGCGTCCAAGTCGCGAGTCGCGAAAAATGATGGACGCGCTCTTCAGTCCATTTTTCCGGTCCTTCCTTCAGCTTTCTGGGCTCGGCAACGGGGATTCTTGGTATCACGGTCTCGGCTCCAACAGTTTCATCCTCGACCAGCACAACCTACCTCCTGAAAAGACAAACACGGAGAAAACACGAAGCATAACACAACAAAAAAAAAAAAAAGCGAACAATACGAAACTAAAGGGAGAAACACAAAACCACAGAAATGGACCAAATAAGCTACTAAAATCTTAGAAGTGGGGAAAATAAAGAAACTAGACCCAAAATAAAGACACAAAAATGGGACAAACACACACCACCCCGACACCTGTCGCAGACGCCACTTTTCCCGTCGGCGAACAACCTGTCGTCGTTCGCACTGCTTCGCCGCCACGCCAAGCATCTGGCTGCCACCGTAGCTGCCATATATGCAGTCCACAAATTTTCCCCTATGACACACACACGACCTGCCATAGCCACCTAAATTCTCTTCGGCAGCACACCTAGAACCACCCACGACCTCTGCTCCGTTGCCAGTGCGAGAGCATACTGGCCACCGCCGGAGTCGCCGGCTATGCCTTCCATGAATCTTTCATTGGAACTGTATGAAGTCGGCACTGATAACCCCGTCGTCAGCGCCGCCCACTCTACCTAGCCCTGTTCCTTGTACTCAGTTACTTCACCTCCGGTCGGCCCAACACTTCCCCTCGAGGCAACACGATTCCCTCCGAAACGCCACCGCAATCGCTAATCTCCATCGTAGAGGCGGGCAGTGAACTTTGCCAGAGCGCGAGTGCTGAAGATGCAACTGGAAATGGCACGCGGTGGAGTTGCAGCTCATATGGGTTCATGGGGCTTCAAGATGAAAATTTTAATAAGTGATAAAGACTTGATGAAGTTTTAAAACCTTTAGTATATTCCAATTGCGTACATAGGATCAAATGTGTAATTTAAAACATACATATATACATATATATTATGTAAAATTAAATCTAAAACATTAATAAAAAAATATAAAATACTTTATATATATATAATAAATTTTAAATAAGTCCGATTATTTAGGTTAATTTGATTAATCAATTTATTAACACAATTATTTCGGATCGACTTTTATTTGAATTTGTACATAATAATAAAAATGTATCACGCGGTGCATAAATCACCACATTAATAAACAATATGCACATTAGTGACTATAGATAGCACAAAAGTGTTAGAATAAATGCATATTTAGAGCAGTATGTTTTATCCATATATGTATATATTCTTTAGAGCAGTATGTTTTATCCATATATGTATATATTCTTTATTTTTAACAGACAATAGTATAAAAAATTAAATAAATATCATAAATACTAAATATAATGTTTATTATATAAATAATTTGATAAATGTAAAATAATGTTGATTGATATACACATTATTAAAGCGTTATAATTGAAATGCACTTAAAATAGAATACACTGCATTATATGAACTGCACATTAGTACTTGTATGAATGCACATTATCGAATTTCTCTGTATTTATGTATTATGCCTCTTCAAACATACTAGTATGAGTCCCGTGCAGTGCACGAGTAAGAGATATTCATTAATATTTGTAAATTGAAAATTCTTATTAAGTAATATTTATAAATTAAAATATGGAATCAATAAACAGTAAGACAATTACCTATATACTACTTTATTGAAAATGTTATATAAAGTTTAAATTGTACAAAATTAAATAAAAATTTCTATTTAAAATTAATACACAACTTGTGTGGTGCACATAATTGGTAACAAATTACATATATTCGTTTCAAAATAAGTATTGTTTGAAAATTTTTATTCAGAAATTCTATTTGACTATGATGTGATTCTATAAAATAATTATGGTAAATGTTATCATATATTTAACAACTTATAAGAATAATAAGTATAAATATAAAATTTATATTGTTTCAAAACTCAAAATAATTTATTTTGTATGAACTATTCAAATAAAAAAATAAATAGTTGGTAATTTATTAAACTATAAATAATTGACTATTTCATTTACGTCCAGGTTAATATTGAGCCGTAAGTTATTGAGTAATTTATTAAACTATAATTATCGACTATTTCATTCACGTCCAAGTTAATATTGACCCCTAAGTTATTAATAATTTTTTTATTTTTAAATAAAAATCTTTTTATTTATTTTTTTTCAATATATTATATACCAAATTTAAGACATGCAACTAATAAAGTTCATAGCTGCAAGTTTTGTCAATATATTATATTCCAAATTCAAATCATGCAACTAATAAAGGTAATTATCGCAATATTTGACCAAACTGATTATGTACATTAATTACATTAATTTCAGCGTGATTTTTCAAATTTTGGCTAAAAATATCACTCAATATAGTAAATTCTTTAGACGGAAACCAATTTTTTTTTTTGCTGATTTTTAGTTGCTATTTGAAGTAAATATTATTGCCTTTTTATATATTAATAGATAATAAAGAATATTCAATATAAATATCGAAACACTAAATATATTTTTATCATAAAAAAATAAATAATTTCAGTTATATCGGCTAACCGATCGAATAAACTAATTATTTAAAACCATTTAATTTGTTTGGGGCAGATTATAAGGAGATGCCAGTGGTGGTGAGAGTACACAATAGGGTTAGATAAATTTCACATTAATGAATATAAAATTGTACAATATCAAAATAAAAACTTCAATTCAAACTTCTATATTCCGCTTCGATTAACTTCTTTTACTTTTAAAAACTCGGATATTTTGATTAGATGTATTTTTTTGAAAAATTTAAATAACCAAATGATTGAACTGTATAAAATTATTATTATTATTATTATTATTATTATTATTATTATTATTATTATTATTATTATTATTATTATTATTATTATTATTATTGTTATGAACTGCGATTGCACAATAGTGTTGGACGAGTTGCACTTTAATAATTATCTGATTGCGCAATATCAAATAAACTAGATTAAATTAATTTTTTTTCAGTTCAAATTTTACATTTTAGTCCGATTACATGATTTTTTTACTCTTAAAATATTGGATATAATTCGCATTTATCGCGCAATATTATTCACTTTATTTGTCATTAATATGTATTTAGTATAGTTTTAAAAATTATAGTTTTTACCAATGTATTATATTGGAATTTATTAAAAATTTTAAATTTGCAATTAAGCCCCTTTAACATATAAAATTTTCAAATGAAGGTCCAACACACAAACACACCCTCCCATTCACAGCACTTTTCGCCGCCAACAACCGTTGTCTACCCCTCCCTGACAACCGGTTGTACATCGTCGGGGAGCAAGCCCGAGATATACATGACCATGAGTTAACGAAACTAAAAATCACGACGAATATAAGGGGGTGACCGGAAAAGTGACAGTCACAGCCGACAGCTTTCTCGAATTTTTTACGGATATTCGTTCGTGTTCAGGAGGGGCTGGAGTCGCCTAAGATGATTTTGTTGAAGTAGGTGACGGGCATGTTGTGACCGGCGGCGGGCTTCGTCAGGGACAATAAATGGCTAGAGGCGGAGGATCGAAACCGGCGCGGGGCTCCGTTTCTAGTGGAAGGAGTAGGCCAAATTGTAACACCTCTCCTTACTAAAAATCAGAATGCGCTAAAAATTCGCAAAGTCTTTTAAAAATAAACCTTTTTACTTTGCGAAAACTGATTAGGGGTGCTACCTTTTAAAAGTCCTTACTTAACTTGGAAAACCGTTGTTTTAATTTAATAAAAACGTCCGGTTACTGAAAACATTAATTTCTTAAAAGTTCGTCAAAGTGATGAGTTCGGCAAAAGAGTACGTCAAAAGTCATCAAAACATCATCACAAGTCATCAAAAGATAAGCGGAAGCGTAAGTCATAATCATGTATATACAGTCCAAAACATATATAAATATCCTGAAAGTCCCGTCACGCCACGTCACGCTCCCGGCCCGACATCCTGACCTGAAAAACATGATAAAACTGGGGAGTGAGCACTAAGGCACTGTGCTCCGTGGAAACTCATGCTAATGTACAACATTGTAAATAATAACAATATCATGAACTAAGCATATATAACTGAACTGAACTGATATCTGATACCGGTCTGAACTCGCGACATAAGTCACGTAACTGATAACTGAATCTGTCGGCACAAACTAATACCGCAATCTCCCGGCACAAACTAATACCGGACCATGTGCACACTCTAGTGGTTAGATTAGGCCACTAGAACCCAGAATGGACCGGCGACCATTCCGAGCGGATACTGAATATACATACCTCGAACATGGTAGCGTAATTATAAACAATGTAGTACTTAGTCTGAGTCCCCACCTGAACTTCTGAACTGAAAGGTAGTGCTGATGCCTGCTCAAACTAAAAATAATATAAACAATTACTATTGACTATGCTCAGACTGTTAACTTAACTGATTATTTTCGTTAAGATGCTCTATTTAACTTAATCTGATTTTTAGACTTATCCGGATTGACCGGAACTGACTTAATCTGAACTGATTTGGACATGAATTTATTGGACTGAAATAATCCCGGAAATTTAACTGAAAATATCCTTAAATGATAAACCGGGCTAACACGGGCTGAACCGGATGAAAATGAAGCTGAACCGGTCAGCCGGTCTGGACCGGTCTGGACCGGGCTGCGGTCCGACCGAACCGGTCATTGGCTGGCCTCGGCCAGCAGCCTACCGCGTGCAGCGCACAGCGTGCACGGGCGCTG
>CACSLK010027801.1:1214164-1228830 GCA_902706635.1 Striga hermonthica
TTTTTTTTTTGTTTGCCAAAACGATAGAGGTAATATAGAAACGCACAAAAGTGCGAAAGATACAAATAACAAGGCCCCATCAGGATAATCTAAGACCCCAACAGGGTAATATCTAAGACCCCAAAAGGGTAATGAGACAGGGGCCATAGGACTAAACCAAAAACACCCTACTAAACAAACGGGAATAGAAAACTGAGAGGACACGCACATGGCGGCCTAAAGAACTCCACAAACAAAATAAAAGGAAAATGAAATACAGAGCCACTGCACAATGCCTAGCCTGTAATCATCTCCGAACCAAAGCAAAACCAACAGACCAAGCCAGCGGAGAACAGTCGCAGACGAGGAAGAGCCGAATACGAACTAATCTCCCCAGGGAAACTGGGGTCAAGTGACCCAAACCGAAAACACTATGAAAGACGCAATGAAAAATAAAAGAAAACAACACAAAGACGCCTAAACAAAGAAGAAAAAACATCCCTCCCCCGGCCAAAAGCTTCCAGGAACAACCAAGAACCAAAGCCAGCTAAAGGGAGATCTAGACATTGAGACCCCGGTCACCACTGCCACGAAGCCTAGCTAAAATGGGACCCAAAGACCTGAATCCCTCCCGAGCCAACCTTGTTAGCCAATGCAAAAAGCCCCCAAACCCCACTCGGCTAACACAACTAACCAAGTACCAATCCTACCCCGAAAATACCAGACCCGAACAATCGGCCCCGGCACTACCAGAAAAAATGGGACCCCCACCACCCCCAATGGCTTCTGAGAGAGGGAAATCACCAGGGCTCTAACCCAGCCACTCCGACCCGACTACATATCCCTTATAATGGGAATCAAAGTCCACGTAGTTCTTTTACAAAACGTCTCGAATATTATGCATTTATTTTTTAAACTTGAAGGTCGTGATATATCAAATATTAGAAATTTGTTGTTTAAGTCATTTCTTTTTTTATTAGACATTTGTTTTTTATTAGAAATTTGTTTTTTAAGGTATCAAACTAATGTGAAGTGCCGACGACTCGAACGCGGACTTACCATTGCGTTATTTTGCAATAATTTCGTCGAAATTCAATTAGAATTCAGATGATAAGTAAATATCTACATTTGTTCTATTGTTTGTGGTATCACAGCCGTAATTTATCATTCAAATCATAATACATATTAAAGACTATTGACATGACACCACAGTCGTACATGTCGTTAATGTTTGAACATCATCTTCATTTTGGACAATGATACCATGTCAATATTCTTTATTATCTATTACAATTTGAAATTAAAATTTTGTCTGCAATACCACAATCAACAAAGCACTGATAGATACTTATTTATCATCTGAATTCTAACTCAATTTCGATGAAATGATTGCAAAATAACGCAATAGTAAGCCTGCAATCGAGTCGTCGGCACTTCACATTAGTTTTATACTATTATTCAGTAGTTCTAGTGATTTGTAAAAAAAAAAATGTACTTTTATTGTATGTCAAATATGAACTTTAGCATAATTGACATTTACTAATTATCGAGAATATATGTCAATTAAGTTGCCTACGTATCCCTTATATTGGGAATCAAAGTCCACGTAGTTCTATTATAACTTAAATTTTGTAAGGATGTTCTATAATAAAAACAGTCAAAGTTAGGACCATTTACAACGTTAGGACTGATTTTCTTATTAGTTTCAAATTACAAAGAATGACATGAGGGATGAATCAGTTACGCTCGAATAAATAAAAACCTGAGCACGAAGGAGGAAGCCAAATCCCGTTCTCAGTACTGATGTCACTAGACGCTTTCAATGAGGCGCTCAAGCCCTACAAAATAAGCTTATCGGATTCTTTGAAAGCGTCTAGTTTTGAAAGAGGACGATAAGCTTATTTTGCAGGGCTTGAGCGCCTCTCTGAAAGCGTCTAGTGACATCAACACTGAGAAATTAAACGAGCAATATTAGATGCAGCGTGACGCTCATGAAATGCAAGATAAGCAATTAAACGCTTTTGCAAACTCCAAGTTTCATCAATCCAATGACAAGTAACTCCCAGATAGGAGTTAGTTTGCCAATGATCAGACCATATATCAGCACAAATAGATACTCTACGGTTTAAAGATTTGCAAGTTTCTTGCAAAATTAATGTTTTTTCACTAACTATTTTTCGAATATCGCGAGTAAGAGTAGTACGTGGAACCTGGGTGGTAGCCGGATTCAAAGCCATTTGAGCAAATGTTCATACAAATCACTATCACCAAAACTAAATGGAATAGATGAAGCAGAAACAAATTCAGCTAAATGACGTCTATGATTATCATGCGAGTAATGAAAAAAAGGTGGCGTACTTGTACCAGTGGCGGATGCAGAGCTGCTACTGGAGAATTATGTTTGTGCCGTGTCGATTCCCAACATATGCGGATGACAACTCTTTAGGCGTCGGTTCAAGGATCCGTACCCATCACCTTTTTTGAATGATACTGCTTCTTGGAATTGGACAAGAAATGGTTGCAAACTGCAAAAAAATGATCCAGACCTTTTTTCGGATTTGGGATCTTCTTGTAATGTCGTTGGAAGATGGTGGACCCCGCTTTGCCACCTCCACTCGGACCACGGCCATAGACAGAGGATGGGTCGTGCCTATCTGGCTCATGCTGCGTCTCTTGCTCGGTCTCCTCTGGGCTTGTTCCAAATAGATCATCTAAATGGTCGTGATAAGGCTGCTGCATGGACTCTTGCTGTTCGGACTAAACTGAGTCAAACAGGGCTTCTATCGTTGCATCATCAATATCATTTGGGACAGCAAGAAAATTCACATATATGGATGGACTGGTAAATTCCGGAAGTGGAGGTCTCAAAGAAGACGTGCCGACATTTCTCCGTTTATTTCCGGAAGTCGAACCACGACAACCACCACGAGAACCACCACGAGAAGTTGACATCTTTAATATAAATTAAAAATATAGAATATGATGAAAAGATGTGTATAAAATATAATTAGAATAAACAAATAAAATATAAAATAAAAATAATGTAGAATATAAAATATAAAATAAAAGATTTTTTTATGTATATATATATATATTTTTGTATCGAGCACAATACTATAAACCGAGCTTTTAGGAAAATAAAAAATGAGAGAGATAATGAGAGAAAGAGAGAAGAGAGGAGAGATTAGAGAGAGATGAGATTTTTGATGTGGGAAAATGAGGGGGAAGGGGGGTGTATCTATAGGATTTACTTTAAGTTTTTTTTTTTTTTGGGACCCGGCGGGTCGGGCGCGGGCGGGCATGGGAGGGCCGTTGGATCTCAACAGCTATATGATCCAACAACCAATTTTTTTCCTTTTTTTTTAAAAAAATCTGACCGTTGGGTCCGACCCGGGGCCCGGCGGACCCAACGGCTGTATCCACTGTGACTGTCAGGCGCGTTTGTTTTTCTGTCAGACGGGTCGGGTCGGGCCAATCCGAATCGACCCATCCAATAATTAAAAAAACACGGGTCCGAAAACCGGCTGCGGGTCGACCGGTCCCGGCCCGGCCTGTCGGTGCCAAAAATAAAAACCAGCGAACCGTGACTGAACTACATTAGCCCCGGTGCGGTTCAAAGGCCCACGCGATTTCGGTCTGGTGCTGGTGCCAGTTCGGTTCGGGCTGGTACCGATTCACAGGTCGGGCCACGGGCCGATTCTGCCCCTGCCCATGTCTAGGTTATGGTCCTAAATGACTGAATAGATCCCAAAAGACATAGTTTGTTTAAATTACTTTATTTTTAGTTGATATCATTTGTTTCATTTAGACTCAAATTCGAGTTCATGTAAAAGTTTGTGATTAAATGGCTGCCTGCATTTTAATTGATCTACAATTATGAACTATATTTTTATGATTAAAAATAGCATAAAGTGTAACTATTGTGAATTTTTATTATTATACACATGTTTTTTTCCTTAAAATGATGACATGAATATATTATCGCTACTGAATCTTTAAAAGCTATATAATGCATCAACTACTTTTTCTTATAATATATCATAAAAGTATTTTTTCATTAAAATAAAATTTACTCTTATATAGTTTATACAATATAAGTTAGATTTTTTTTTCTTATAATTTTACGAAAACTCTATCAACATCATTCTAAAAATTATATTAAATTACATTATGTATAAATTACATGCATAAAATAAGTAATTTGGTATTCACATAAACATTAGCGAATATTGTGCATATTTATATCTTTGCAATAGGTGATTCTATCTTGCATGTAATTCTGATCACCATCGAACTTATTTTGCAAATAAATGAAATTATGATTTATTTTTCCACTAAAAAAAGTGAAAGATATGTGCACCTAATTTGAAACTATGTGCATGCAATTCGAAATTGAGTCATTTTTGAATTTTTTTCTTAAGTAGTTGTTTTATATTTTTTTTTAACTTTAATTGACTCATATTTGTGTATGTTTATTTCAATTATTCTATAACAGTTTATCTATATATTAGTAACAATGTCTTTAGTTATTCACAAACGAAGAAAAAATTATGTTATTATCAAGACATTTTTAGGAAAAAGTTTCGAGTGTTATTAATGTGACAAATACTAATTTTCATCGCATATCACAAATGTTGTCAGAATCATATATGTTACTTTTTCTATAGTCATAGATCACATTATATGTTTTTTTTTTTTTTTTTGGTAGTCACAGATCCATGTTGTATGATGATTATTATTTATGAAGATAATGGCAATAATGATTACATTTCATTCACTAATAATGTTATATTTTTTAATAAATATTTTAAAATAGGCAAAATAGCTCGCTATATCACGACCTTTTCCCATATTGCTTAAACATCACGGCTTTTGGACCCTGGCGGAGAATATCACAACCTTTGATTTCTTTGTAAAACAATATACAAAAGTCAGAAACCGGCCATCTTTGATACACTATGGGGGAAGATTTGTAACTATTGAGAACAATAAAGAGTGTTTCGGAGGTGATGATACTTTCAGATTTTCATTAAATGATTATAAGTAATGTAACAAAGATCGGTTTTCGACTTTCGTGTGTCGTTTTGCAAAGAAATCAAAGGTTGTGATATTCTCCGCCAAGGTCCAAAAGTCGTGATGTTTTAGCAATTTAGTAAAAGGTTGTGATATAATGAACTATTTTGCCTTTAAAATATAATGATTATTTTTATTCAGATGTATGGCAACATAATCTCTTCACATGTATTATTATTTTTTATTTATTTAAATTATAAGTTAACATCATTTTTAAAACTACTACATTGAAAAACTAGTACATTGAAAAAGGGGAAATTATATTATAAGGCCTCATTTTTAGGTATTGTATCATAATAGGGCCTATATTTTTAACTTTTTTCACTTGAGGGTTTCATTTTTAAATTATTCTCAATATAAGGCCTACTTTTACATTCTACTTTTCAATTTAAGTCTCTAAATTTCTTTTTATTTTAACAAAATTATGTAAAACATAATATTTTTTTAAAATCAAGTACATATAATAAAGAAATATTAAATATCTTAGTGAAATTACCTAAAAATATAACTATTTTATAGTTTACATTTATACAAAAGCTTAATGAAAGTTATTTTAAAAGTTAAAAAATAAAATTTTAACTTAATTTAATCTAAATATGTGATAAAATTAAAAAATAAACTATTTAGAAAAATATACTAAAGTAATTTTACTAAATACATTCATAATTATTTAAAATACAAATATAAAAATAATAGTATTTGGATTATATATTTATGTAAAAATATAAAGTTAGTTGGAGTCTTAAATTGAGAATTAGAATGTAAAAGTAAGCCTTTTATGAAAAATAACTTAAAATTCAAGCCCTTAAATGAAAAAGTTAAAAATTCAGGCCCTATTATAACATAATACCTAAAGATGAAGCCCTACCATATGATTTCCCCCATTGGGAAACTCGGTGTAAAAGGAATATAAATAATAAAAAAAAAAAAATGAAAAAAGGGAGGAGGGAAAAGAGCGAATTCCCAAGTGAAAATTTCGAACTAAGAACTGTATATGCGCAGTCGCTATAAAGTGTAAACCCTCTTCTCATTCCTTCATTCCAATCTCTTGACAAGAAAACACAATTCCCTAAAAATGTCGGACTATCTTCCTCAGGAAGTATGGGCCAACGTTTTCCTCCGGCTACCCGTCAAGACGCTCATCGGAATCCGGTCGGTCTGTAAGTATTTCGACTACATCATCCGCAGCCCCTCTTTCATTTCCGACCACCTCGCAATCTCCAAGCAAAATCAAATCCCTCTCGTTCGATACCTTAGGGGAAGAGAAAAATCCAAGCGAAAAGAGCACTACGCGCTCATACCCAATAACCTCGAATACCTCGAAGACATTCGAGAAATCGATTTCCCATTTAGGTCGGAATGCTACAAACATTTCAAGGTAATCGGAGCCAGCAACGGGTTGATCTGTTTGTCCGATGAGGGTTACCGTCGCGCTCGTGGGATTATACTCTGGAACCCGTCAATCAAAAGGTACTTAACCCTCCCCAAACCTCAATTGTCTCTCAAATCCCTCAAGGTGTTTAATTTCTCGTATGTGGTCGCTTTCGGGTATGACTGCGGGTCAGACGACTACAAGGTGTTGAGGATTACATATGTGGTTGGAATCAGAAGCGGGAAAAAGCGGCGTGTTGACCCGCCTAAGCCGGGTCCTGTGTTTGAGATATACACGGTTAAGTCGGGGTCTTGGAGGAATTTAAATATAGATGAGCGACCTTTTCCTTATTGGTTGGATGATGCCAATCAGGCTTTCGTGTGGGGATGCTTGCATTGGCTGAACGGGTCATCTTCAATTGGTTGTTTTGATTTGAGAAATGAGGTGTTTAATGACGGGATAGGCTTACCCGAGGGTGTAAACGGGTGGCATTCTCACTTGGCTGTGCTCGGGGAAAAGCTTGCCCTTGTAGAGGACCACACCCCGGTCAAGGGGATCGCTGATGTGTGGGCCATGGAGGAGTATGGGGAGGTGGGGTCGTGGAGGAAGCTGTACCATGTGGATACGATGCCGGGATATTTCTTGTTCGTGGGGTTCACGGACAATGGGAGCATAATGGGCACCATAGACCGTAACAAGCTTTACTGTTATGATCCGGGCCAGGATTTCTTGAACAATCTGTGCACTCGTGGGGCCGTGGGCTCGTTCCACGTGGAGATGTATATGGAGAGTCTGGTTCTGGTTGATGGTAGGAGTGCGGTTCCCAGGTCGGAGTCTATTACCTTGGAAGGTGAAGATTGGTGATATTTTTGGTCGAGTGTAGTGTGTTTAGTACGGTATTCTTCGTAGGTCTTGATTGTTGTTAGTTTTTTCGGATCAGCCCGTGTGAATCTTTTATGCTATCTGTTTATGACTTTTTTTGTTAATTTTCTGCTGACTTGGGGAATGTAAGTATTTGTTTGAATCATCATGGATCATGAACCCAATTTCCTTTTATAATGTTATTTCGGATTCGAAGTACCTTCTTCTAGTTTTGCCCTCAACTTAATTTTCTTGGGATACATATTTACATTTTTGCTCATTTTGATTCTTCTTGTGCTTGGCCTTCTTGTGCACCTTACTCGTTGGATTACCTTCATCCAATTTAGCCGAAAGTGGAGTCGACAACTACAATTAGACATGGCCAAAACAGGCCCGGCCCGGTGGGGCGACGGGTTGGGTTTCAAGGACCGTAAAGCGGCACGGACTTAGGTCGTGCCGGGTCTGGGCCCGCTCAAATAAAAAACAAAGAAAAAAAAAATTAAAAACAATGCGTTCTTCCCTGTCGGCCCGGCCCGCCAAGCCAAGGTCGACAAAAACAATGCCACGGACTGACCGGATTGAAATTCGAGTTGGGCCTAGACCCGTGGTCAACGGGTTTAACCAGGCCGGGTCTGTTCCGAGCTGGGTGGCCCGTGGCCACGTCTAACTATAATGTTCGTGCATTCAAGAAAAAAAAAAAATTAAAAATATGAAACCTCATGAACACCCATGTAATGCCCCGTTTATTTGCGATATATTTGAGATTATTTATTTATTTATTTATTTCGTTATAATTATAATTGTTATTATTAAATGCCTAATTGTTGTTATTATTATTATTATTATTATTATTATTATTATGATGATTATTATTATTATTATTATTATTATTATTATTATTATTATTATTATTATTATTATTATTATTATTATTATTATTATTATTATTATGTCTAATTGTTTAAATACCAATTATTATTAAATAAATATTATTGTTATTTATTTTAAATGTCTAAATTGCCTAAATGTGATTATGTGATTAAATGTTTATTATTAATAAATACTATTTGTGTGTATTATATATATATATGTATATAAATATATATATATATTTACATCCCATTTCATTTTAATTACCGAACGTTCGTGTCGGGCTTCGATTATTTAGTATTGTCGAACCGATAATTCGGCCCGTGAGCCTCGAACCCACTAGTCGCGCGCCCTGGGCCAAGGACCTGCGTCCTAGCCCATACCCGGACCGACCCGCTCTCCTTGCTTGGATGGGAAGCTATTTATCTAAACTCTAAACTTATAATTACCGTGAGCTTTCATCAATCTCTTATTCCCGCAGCTTTTTATTTTGTTCAATCTCTCGTCTCTCTTTCTCTCACGCAATCAGAAGAAAGATATCAGAAAATCTGTTCCCTCATCTTTCCCTATCTCTCTCGCTGTTCCAAAAAAAAAAGCATCGAAAAACCAGAGCATAGAATAAGAGAGAAACCTGCTCGCCATCATCGACCATCAACGACCATCATCATCATCAAATTCACCGTGAGGTCACCAGCAGGCTGCCCTCGCCACCATCATCATCTTCGCACGACCATCACCTTCATCATCATCAAGCTTCAACCCCATCGCGAGTACCAGAACAGAGAACGCCATCATCATCCATTACGGGAAGCACCATCATCAACCTTTGTGGGTCCGTTGTTACCGCTGCTTATCGTCATCACCATCGTCGCGAAGTTCTGAGTTCACCACCAGCAGGTCCCTGCTCCCGTGCGCAAGCCCCGGCAGGTTTCCGCTTTCCGATCATACTTCAGCCCTGTTGCTCGTGGCCACTGTTCGGGCTTTCCGACGACCACCGCTGTGCGAGCATCATCCCGGCGGTGTCCCAGCAGCACCCCGAGCGAGTCGAAGCTTAGCCGTCGAGCCCCGCCGGCACTCGTGGATCGACCGTCAAGTCCCGTTTCGATTCTTTCGTTCGCGTTTTCTCGAGAACAGTACCTAGCCTCGAACCCCATCTCGTTTAATTTCATGATTGTGTTATTGTGATTTATTACGTGTCAATGTGCTGATCGTGTGAATTACGAGTTAATTACGTGCCTTGGATATGTGTTTGTATGAACTTTGATATGTATATGCGATTTAGATATCAAAGTGATTGCCGTCACTTTGGTTATTTATCGAACTGAGTTTCAAGTAATATTTTTCGTGGAAATCCTGGAGTTATAGGTATTTGGAGTTGTCCTTGATTTATTGGTTTTGGTTTGGGGTCGTTTCGATGTGTATATGCCGAGTTATGAATTTTCTAAATCGAGTATGCTGCTGAATCGTAATTAATTCATGATAAATCGTGTGATTGTCCGAATTCCGTGAAATTTTATATGTGATCTTCTGTGATGGTTTTGTAAGTTGTGTAAAATTTTCAAGTCGAAACTCCGTACGTAGCTATTTTAATTAATTGAATCGGTTTCTGGTCAGAATTTTGTAAAAATCATTTAAAATCGTACACTAAGTGTTTTGAGCTGAAACTTTGAGGAGTATTTTATTTTGTGGTAATCTGTGTTGTCTCAAAAGTTTGGATTAAAATTCGAAGTGTAACTATATGAACTATTAATGTCGGGTTTTGACACTGTTTTTGCTTAAATTATTTAAAAATGCTCCCAGATGAATTTAGGGCTGAAACTTGGTGAGATTATTTGTTTTTGTATGCCTTGTGATGTGGTAATGTTTCAGGTTGATTGGATTTTATTGATGTTGGCGTAATTTATGTGTTTTACCTGAGGTATATATGTTGTGTTCAAGTCTAGTAGTCGCTCCAAAGTACTTAACTCGGTCAAGGAATCCACGAGTCACTTAGTCGATATGATTTCGACTAAGTATATGTGCTTTGTGTGTTGTCTTGGATTGGATAGTCAGTTGATAGGCTATTATAATTGTTGTAGGTTCATCTAGCTGAACTTTTGCCATTGTTCCTTCAACCCTGTGTTTGGCTATATCTCGGTATCCAGGTGGGTTATTCAAAATTTGTCTATGCCTTGAATGATAATTGCTTTATTTATGTGGCTATGATCAATGTATGCATGTGAGCATGTAACCTTCGATGTGAGCTGTACCGGCCGTCGAACGGTTATCCCCGTAGCTATAGAACGTACCCCACAAGGGTAATCTCCATGTTTGTCCTTTGCTAAGGACCACGTCATCCGTAAGACCTTGGCAATGTGCCCTGGCCGGTGATGGATATCCTGTTTCAGCACTAGGTGCGTGCTGTGATGGTTGAGCCTCCTGCTGTTTGGGCACCCCATTTATGTTCGCCGAAAGGCATACGAGCAGCAGTCTATTGTTATAGGTGTGCACATGAGAATTACTTTGGTTAGGAGATGGGATATTTATTGACTATGTTCATACAGTGACCATGCCATTTAATTTCTCGTACTATATTATTGTTCATGTGCATAGTAGTGAGCACTACAGTTCACCGTGCTCACTCCCACTTGCTCTGCATGGATGCAGGTTAAGCAGGTGTTGGCTGACGAGACAGAGACGAGTGGTGTTGGTCTTTGACTGACTTCATTTAGTTTATTCCGCATGCTAGTAGACTTGGGTTTATTTATGCTTATTTATGACTTGGGAACTTTGGTATTTATGATTTATGACTTTGGAATTTTGAGAACTTTGGATTGGGAGATGTTCTCTTATGAACAATTTGGATGAACTTGGGATTTATGAAAACATTTGATTTATGATTTACGTTATTTATGTGATTTAGTTCGAGTAGCGCCACTGATTTATGAAAAGAAATCTGAAAAATTTAAGTTGACTTTTGACTTTCGTCAAAATAAAAGTGGGGCGTTACAGTTTGGTATCAGAGCCAGACTGCGTTTCTGTAGACTGCTCAATGTGATTTATGTGCATTTATGAATATATGAGTATACGCATTGACCACTCGTCCTCGTCATGCCGCACCGCTTGAGGTATGTAAGTCATAAATAATGCTGAGATTATTTATGAGATGATTGTTTATTTAAACTATGTGTTATGTCTTGGGGCTTAGGAAAATCTATCCACCTTCGATTGGCTTGAACTCTAGTATTTGTTGGCGAACTCTAGAATTGTGGCATATATATATGAGTATTATGTCGTATTAAGCTCAGACTTTGGCAGTTCTTTCGCTAAAAAGTGCTGCTTAGTGTCTTCAGACCAGGACCATTATCGATAGCAGGACTAACTGGGGATGACTTGAATCGACTGTGGAGGAAGTAAATCGTGGACTCGTGTAGCCACATCAGTCTTGCTTTCTTTTCCTAAGTTGTTGCTTTCTCGGAAACTTTGCAGATTTCCATTTATTTTCCTTTCCCGTGGTAGACAGTTTTGAATTGTGTTTGTGATTCTGATCAATTTCAGTACTTTGAAATTTTGTTTGCCTTCTCTTCCTTTGCATGGGATGAGATTTCAGATGGAGTTAAACATTTTAATTCTTTGATGATTCTTATCTATCCTCGTAAGTTGAGAATCTTGTTTTGTGATGCCTCTAATTCAATATGAAGTTGGGGAGTCGAGAAGTGTTGTTCCACCTTAAAAGATTTTGAGAATCTTTTAAGGAGGGTAGCCGTGCCAGGTGCAGGCACATCGTAAAGTGCAGGGCCGTCTTCGCTTTTGATTTTTGTTCATCGTAATCTTTGGAAGATCATTTAGGACTGTCGACACGGTTAGCTATGCGACCAAGAGCTGACGTGATGACCAACACTATTAGTCGGGAGAGTCGAGTGAGCTAAGCGTTTCATTATTCGGTAGAGAACGCTATGTTTGGGATTATTCCTGGCTGAGGAACAGATCCTCATTTCTTTGAGAAGTTTTCTCGACCTCTATCGTTTGTTCGATGGAGACTGTGTTGATCAGGGGAGGTGGTGAACTTGGAACTTGGTTTATGCCTTATTCAAAATCTGAAACCCTTGAAACTGTTGTAGTTGTTCCATACCTACATGATGGGGGAAATCGTTTTTTTTTATTAAACCTCAAATTGTTGTCGTTCGAAATTTTGTGGAAAACACTTTTTCCTCCCAATTACCTTGAAAATGTTTACCTTTGATTTGGAGAAATTCTTCTCAATACCTCGAACCTAAAGCCGGCCCTGACCGGGTGTAGCCACGCGAAGTGGTGGCCGAGTACGCATGTCCGTGCTGAGAGACGTGAGGCTAGTGCACAGCCGAACGTTGACTCGCACGCGAGCTGCAGCCGCCATCACCGGACGCCAAACTCACCATGCCAGTACGTATGGCCAAATCCTGACCTTGCAGTTGTTCTTCGAACAGGTGCACACCCGCGTCCAAGCGCCCCGCTTATGCAGCGCTAGCGAGTGTGCCACCTCTCGGGGGACAGTGCATCGACCATACTATTGATTCATTTTTGAACCGTTCAACCAGTTTCTGTACCGGAATGTGTTGGGAAACCCCTTGAACTTTGTCTTCTGAACCTTGAACCGAGAGATCCAAGTTCCACTGAACCAATGTATGAATTCCGTAAATCACTTAATTCTCGATTAAGTGAGTTTTGTTGATTATTGCTTAGCCATGAGAGGGATGTCCCTCGAGACGGCAGAAATTTGAGGTGTTGCATTGTCGAGCGAAGTCTCGAGTCGTCTCGATTGGAGACTATGTAATCACCGTGGGATTGATGTTGGTATAAATGTCTTCCTGAAGGTCCCACCCTGAGGACTGTGATTCGCTTCGGGAAGAAGAGAAGCTTCGGCCTTGCTATATCGGACTCTTTCAGTATCTCGCACGAGTCGAAGACTTGGCCTACCGGTTAGCTTTACCGCATGTGTTGTCGGAGTGTATGACCCCGAACACGTAGTGGACTTCGTCGAGTTGCAGGTCGAGTGAGACCTTACCAATGAGTAGGTACCGGTGTTTGTACTGGACCGGAAGGTTCATCAGCTGAGGACCCGGGCAGTCGATCTGGTCGAGGTGCAATGGAACCGGCACGGCAAGTTAGAGGAGACTGGGGAGACTGAAACCGAGACTAGGGGAATATCCGAACTTCGTATTTGATGTTGTATTTACAGTTTGGATATTTTTAGTTTCGAATTCCGAGAACGGAATTCCTTTTAAGGTGGGTAGACTGTAATGCCCCGTTTATTTGTGATATATTTGAGATTATTTATTTATTTATTTATTTCGTTATAATTATAATTGTTATTATTAAATGCCTAATTGTTGTTATTATTATTATTATTATTATGATTATTATTATTATTATTATTATCATTATTATTATTATTATTATTATTATTATTATTATTATTATTATTATTATGTCTAATTGTTTAAATGCCAATTATTATTAAATAAATATTATTGTTATTTATTTTAAATGTCTAAATTGCCTAAATGTGATTATGTGATTAAATGTTTATTATTAATAAATACTATTTGTGTGTATTATATATATATATATAGAGAAGGGATCATATGAGAATGCTTCCTAGTGAAAGAAATAAGAATGATTATGGACCATTGGATCCATCATATCAATGAACATGATGAAGTCAAAATTAATTAATAATAGTCAAACCTGCATGGCAATATTGTAAATATGTGATACACTATGGTCAAATAAATACACCAAAGGACAATGATGTAATTTCTTAAACCCACCAACTAAGTGGGCCCTACTCATAATTAATCTCAATTTACCAGCCCTGCTATCCCATCTCTCTCACTGTATCTCTATCTCTATCTCTCTCTCTCAACTCTCTCTCTCTCACACACTAACTGCACACACAAAGGCCAATCTTTCGGCCACGCACAGCCGCTCTCAACCTCTGTCCGCCCAGAATTTCGTCGGCTCCGTCACTAACCTCCTCCACCACCACCAAACTCCGTCACCTCCAGCCCCGCCTCCGTCAGCCAGTCTCAGGTCCGTCGGCCATGGCTTCTCCGTCATCACCACACCGCAACATACACTCCTTCAACTACCAACATCCACGCGTGGCATCGCCGGCGGCTTCAACAGCCATGCACCTAGCGGTCTTCAGTCAAGTCCATGAATATCTCGACTTGAACGCCGCCAGCAGCGGCGTCGGCGACGGCCGATACGTTGGAGTAGATAGCTTCGACGGCGGCGGAGCAGAGAGATTAGACGGCGGCTGTGTGGCAGAGATGCTCCGGTGGCAGTGGCAGACCATGTGCGGCGGGTCGGGGAGAGAATCGGCAGGTGTTCGGTGGTAGGAGATCTCTTTGATGGTGAATGGGGTGTTTATGAGTTGGGCATCCATTTGAGAATTAGATATATCCAAGGGGTTTAATTGTAATTTTTTTTAGTATATATCAATTTGATACATGGGTAAATTCAAAATTTATATAAATATGTTTTGGTG
>CACSLK010027801.1:1240619-1275015 GCA_902706635.1 Striga hermonthica
TATTACCTTATAACTCTAACTCCTTCTTCTTGATGGTGGTTTAAGGAAATCAATTCTCGGATGAACAACGATCGCTCTAAGTTGCTCGCTTTAGGAATCCACGTGTCTTCCCTCTAAACGTATCCACCGTTTGCCTCCGACTTCGAGATGACCCCTTCGCTAGTAGGAACTCACTCGATTTTTACAACTTAGTATAGAAATATATATAAGGAGAATATTACAAGAACTTTTCTTGTTTACAAAACTTGATACAATACTAATTCTTTAGCTCTCAAACTTGTTGTATAATTGTTAACACAATTTCTAGCAAAAATGAACATCAACCATGCCCATATTTATACTAACTCTTTAGCAGTAAAATATATATGACTTGTATAACTTTTACAAGAAATGTTACAAAAGTCTTTAATAATTTTGACAAGCAAAATTAAAAAGTCTTTTTCTCATTTCTACAAGTTAATACAACATTATAATAATTGCAAGACTCCATCTTGTCATTATTATATTATTATCATTATTATTTAATTTTTAATCAACATTAAAAATCAATAATAATAATAAACAAATAATTTTAAACTCTTTTAAAATCATTTTTAAACATATATATTCTAAATTTAATATTCTCCTTATATAATAATCATATTATTATTTGGATTTGAATTTTAAAATCTAATTTTATAATTTAACTATTAATTTAGTAATTACATTAATCACTAAATTAATATCCAAAGTTTAATTAATCTATCTAATTGATTAATTTAATATATTTCTTTAATTGACATCTAATCAAAATTAGATTTTGTCAATTAATTCTAACTCTTTAGAAATACTAATATTTGTCTTCATACAAACATTGGTGTGACCTTTTAGGTTCACAATTAATACTAGTAGTGGGTTTACAACTCTTTGTAATTTGAGTTAATCATATTAACTCTTATTCTTGAATTAACTCCTTAATTCAAGAACCCACATATCATGGGAACACCTAGCAAGTAGCATGAATCTAGTATTAAGTGAATAGCGAGTAAACCTATTTCGATTACAATTCCATACATGTAAAATCCTTTCGACATCCAATTTCCTGATTAAATCTTGGGTATGATTTTGTCGAAACCCAAATTGATTTAATAACTATGATTCCATTTCAAGTTTAATAATCCGTGTATGAATCTCTATTCATCCCGCCTTGGCCAAGGATTTTGAATTACTAACTATGAAACACAAAGGAAATCACTTATCTTCATAAGTGTCGAATCCTTTGTTGGTCACTAACAAACTTCCATACATATTAATGTAATACCCAAAATATCCCTTTTTACGATTGTGCTAGCAACCAAAAGGATAAATCAAAGTAGAACATAATATGCACAAAGTTACCATCGTGCCTCAAGTCTAAGGATTTAGTCATGTACTATTGTAACATGAAAATACTTATTCGACAAGACAAATCTTTCATTAAGTATTTTCATACGGTCATGTTCAGTGTACTTGTTCTCTAACAAGCACTCACATATATGTATTTGCGTCACACGCTAATGTTGATGGAATGCAACATTCTTGTCCAACAAGCATACATACTATGTGCAAGTCTTTTCTGGATTATTCGATACCCCATTTCGAAACATCCTTCGACTTGGAACAATATTTAAAATCACAGCTTTCAAGGTATGTTCCATGATCACCATCTCTATGCGCAACCATACCTTATAGCCATAAGTGATTTAGGGATTTTATCTTAAGTGCATTTATATGATAAAAGCTTACTCTTAAGATAAAGAAATGCCTTATTTACAATATAATTTCAATAGATAGTATTTACAAGTAGAATACGTCCAATCCGATTGGAACGCCGGGTATCCTACTCTAACAAAAGGTTGTGATTTATTAGTGAAAAATCCGTGCATGGAATTTGATTGGAAAGAGATGGGAAGAGAAGGATAATTAAAAAAGTATTGTAGTGAGATTTTAGGAGATAAATATCAATCATGTAAATTCAAATATAGAACTTTGAAATCTGGTAGAAAGAAAAATGAGTAAAAATTGAAGCTCGTCCAATAAGAAGAAAAATAAAAGTTACCATTTGAAGGCTAAGAGAATCTCCAAGAGCATGTGAACAGTAGGATTGTAGAAGCAATTCAATGAAAAAAAAAACCCTCAATTCAATGAAAAAAAAAAAAACCTCTCCAACAGTATTTTTTCTACTTCTATATATGCTTATGTGGCGTGGAAAAGATGAAATTATTATTATTTTTTTTTTCAAAGGCAATCAGTCAAACTTCATAAAACTCAAAATATTAATCCGGTAACTAAATGGTTACAGCCTTACAGGTCTAACACAAGCAGACACTACCAGCACGACCTAGGTAACACCTAGATCTAGTAGGCAACAAGCCAACAAACCAACAAAGCAAGAAGCCCACAGTCTAAAAACAAGTACCAATAGAGACATTACAATGGGAAGTCAAATCCTTAATTCTAGACCAATCTGAGCATAATCCTACCTGGTTACTAAGGCTACAAGACAAATGTTCAACCAAATCAGCAGAATGCAATAAAAGGGAGAAATTGCTATAGCTGTTGCTCTTAGCCTTAGTCAGGCCCCAAACAATTGCCTTCAGCCATCCTTCTCTTTCCTGCACAGCATCTGGAAAAGTTTCCTGCCATTGGAACTGCTGTATTCCATGCTGGTAATATGTGCACTCCACATAAACCTCTCCATCAGTGGATGTTGAAGCACTGAGAGTCATAATTGTCTTACCTACCTCTTTGAAAAATTCATCCAGCTGAGAATGTTCACATGTCCCCTGAGAATGCCTGAACAAACAGGTTTAGTTGATGTCCATTCCATCCACTCAGATTTAGCCTCTTCCGCAATCTGATGATCATGTATTTATTCCCCCTTATACAACTATTTGTTCCTGGCCTTCCACAAATGCCACAACAAGACTGCAGATAGCCCTAATCTGTCTTCTTTCATCACCAAATGGTTAGCACAACAAATATTAATCCACCAATTCTGAAATACCACAAGATCTGCATGCTGAGAGCACCAACTAATTTCACACAATTTCCAACAATTATTAGCTCTTTGCCAATTGAACAGAGTATGGTTCATATCCTCCTCAACTTCTCTACATATTACACAAATGGAGTTAACAGACATACCTATCTTTAGGAGTTGATCATTTGTGCTCAAATAACCAAACTAGCACCTCCACAAGAAATTTTTAACTTTATGCTTGATGTTTAACTACCAAGTTGCTCTTCACATCTTTGAGATGAGGACATGATCCATACTAGAGCTAGCCACCCCCTGAGGATTAGATTTTTGCTTCATAATGAATTTGTACACTTCCTTAACTGAAAAATGGCCTTTAGGATGCCAATACCAAATCAACTTGTCAGCCTCAGCAGAAACTGAAATTGGAATATTAATAATAGCCTCTGCAACATCAGGAGAAAATGTTTGATAAATTAACTCAGAATCCCACTCCCTACTACCCACCCTCATCAAATCACTCACCCTCTTCAACCTAATCATATCATCATCAAATTGACATACAAGTTTAAAGTGAGGGCAATCAGTAACCCAGGGAGAGTTCCAAATAGAAAAAGACAAACCATCCCCACCTTTAAACTTGGTACTCCCTTGCAGAAATTTCCTGACACTCATCAAACATTTCCAAATGTGTTGCGGCGAATTCCTTTCATAAACGAGTGTGGAAAAGGCCTCCCGAGGGCCTGGCTAAGCCTATGAGCTGCCTTCTTTCTAGTTCAGGAGTCCTGAGGCATTGGAGATACAAAAAAATATCTACCATGCCAAAAATATTGGGTAAATTGCGCCAAACCCCCCTGTATTATACGAAATCTGCATCTTATCCCTCTGTATTTTAAAAAATGCGCCATACCCCCTTGTATTATAATTTTGATTGCGCGTTATCCCCTAAACCGTCTAACTTAACGGATGTGCATTTCACGCGCGTGTGGTGCAGCTTTTTCTCCATTTTTTCACCATAAACTCAAGGTAATGACTATTTTGCCCCTTAATACCTGAATTAAATTTCACTCCTCTTTCCTGGGCTGAGGGTTCTTCAATCCATTTTCTTCCAAATTGCCTTTCTACAGTAATTATGAAGAAGTCGGAGGATCATCAGAGCCAAGAAAAGCGTGCTATTTTTTTGCCTGAATTTGGACTCGAACGACGGCGCCACCAAGAAAAGCGTGCTATTTTTGCCTGATTTATAAAAATAGGCTGAGAGTTTGGTGATGCTTTTTCCAAAAAAAAAAGATAAATAAAAAAAATAATAAAATAAAATCTAAGGATGTAGAATAGATGAGGGGACAATTCGGTGTTCGGTGAAACAGAAGGTAAAAAAAAAAACAAAATCTGGGAGACGGCCCCAGTTAGATTTGGAAGATTGATCCTTCTTGTCTTTTTGATTTGATTGACTGACTCCTCCACTACAGTTCGGTGATGCTTTTTCCACAAAAAAAAAATAAAAGTCTAAGGATGTAGAATAGATGAGGGGACGGTGCGGTGTTCGGTGAAACAGAAGGTAAAAAAAAAAAAATCTAGGAGACGGCGTTCGGTGATGCTTTTTCCACGAAAAAAAAAAGCGTGAAATTTTACCCTGGTGGCGCCGTCGTTCGAGTCCTTCCGGCTGAAGAACGAAGGCAGGGGACGGATCTGGGAGACGGCGACAGGGCGAACGCAGATCCGGCGTAGACGTCGGCTGGCGGCGGCGACTGGATCTGCCTCCGACCCATAAGATCGTCGTAACGGCGCCGGATGGACTCCGAACCTGGGCCGTAAAATCTCCTGGGGCCGTAAAACCTCTGTCGCCATCTAAATCTTTGGAAGAAAAAGAGTGTTCAGATAGATTCCAACTGCAGAAAAATCGAGATTTATGAGCAGAATATGATTTTCAAATTCCACTGCTTTAGACTTACTGTAATTGTTTGTTTCTGAGGGCAAAACGGGAAGTTAAGCAAAAAATTAACGGGGTTAACACGGAAACGAGGAGGGGGGAGCGTGCGCAATCAAAAGTATAATACAAGGGGGTATGGCGCATTTTTTAAAATACAAGGGGATAAGACGCAGATTTCGTATAATACAGGGGGGTTTGGTGCAATTTACCCCAAATATATTTACCCTTAATGACTCTGCTAACAAGAAGGTTAGGTTGGGTCATGAATCTCCAAAGTTGCTTTACTAACAAAGTATCATTAAAGGCTATTTACCCAAACCCTCTTTGTCTTTGTCTCTAACCATCTTATCTCAACCCACCCAATGAATCCTCTTTCCCCCTCTGTCATTGAACCCCCACCAAAAATCAGCAATATCTTGACAAAGTTTTTTAACAATAGTCACAGGCACTTTAAAACAGGACATAATATATGTGGGAAGAGCATTCAAAACAGCCTTAATCAGCACTTCCTTACATTCTCCTCTAGCATGTTTTTAGAAAAAAATATAGAGGATTTGTCAAAATTAACTAACTACCCAGAATCATTCCCATACTTAGCCAAAATAGAAATAAGAAGAGTAGCATGGTGCATATCAGCCTTACAAAATAACAAAGAATCATCCGCAAAGAAAAGGTGGGAAATACTAGGAGCATGAGGACCAATTCTAAGACTTTGATAATGACCAGAAACACAGGCTTGATGAATCAGAGAGGAAAAAGCTTCTGAGACCAAAATGAACAAGTAAGGAGACAGAGGGTCTCCTTGCCTTAGACCTCTAGTAGGTTGAACAAAACCAAAAGGAGCCCCATCCACATTAAAAGAATAAGAAGCTGAACACACATAAGCAAGAATCCAAGAAATAAAGGTAGAACAAAAACCCATTTTTTTTATAAATCCTAGCAATAAAAACTCATTCCACCCTGTCATATGCTTTTGCCATATCAAGTTTCACAGCCATATAGTTCATTTTACCTTTCCTTTTGCTATTTAACAAATGAATGCATTCATTGGCTATAATTACATTGTCCAATATTTGTCTACCATGCACAAAAACAGATTGAGATTTAGAAATACAAGCAGACAATACAGGTTTCAGTCTATTAGCTAACACTTTAGCAATGAGTCTACACACCACAGAACATAAACTAATGGGCCTAAAATCAACAACACAGGTGGGATTCTTCTTTTTAAGAATAAAGGTAATGACAGTATGATTCAACCTCTAGGTATTCTACCCTTATCAAAGAAATTATCAACAACTAGGCAAACATGATGCTTCAAAACTGACCAAGAATGTTGAAAAAAAAAATGCAGTGAACCCATCAGCTCCAGGAGCCTTATCTTTGGCCATATCAAACAAAGTAGTTTTAATTTCTCCCTCATCAATAAGTTTAATCAATTCAGAATTCATGCCATCAGGAATGGTACAAGCAATACCATTTAAAGAGCACAATTCATCTAAAGGGTTAGAGGATTTGAATATATTCTAAAAGTAAACAAGTAATTTCAGACAACACATCAAGAGAATTCAGGCACGGAGATCCATCCCTTTTCAAAATCCCCTCTAATCTATTTAGCTTCCTTCTCTGATTCACACAAGCATGGAAGAATTTAGAGTTCATATCCCCCTCCTGAAGCTAGTGCACTCTAGCTTTTTGCTTCCAATATTTCTCCTCAGATTTATAAGCTAAGTGCAATTCATCTTTTTTAGCAAACCATCTCCCCTAATCCCTATCCTCTCCTAATTCTCTAAGTTGATGCAAATTGGTCTTACACTGGTCAATCACAAGCCTGGCATTAATCACATGAGACTTCTTCCACACCAACAACTGATTTCTAACATTACTGAGCCTATCTTGAATACTCAAAAGGTAAGAGCCTTCACAGATTTATTCCAAGCCTCTTCTACAACAACACTAAAACCCTCCAAATGAATCCAGTTAGCATCAAACACAAATCTTTTCTTCGCAGGAAAAATATCAGGAATACTATCCAACAATTGTTGGGCTCTATTAGGAACGTCAATGACATGCACAGTATTGAACTTATCGAAATAAATCCTAACGCAGCGGAATCTATAGTTAGGATATGGACATTACCCTTAAACTTTTTAGCCGACTCAGACAAGATTTTGAATACCTTTGATGAAGTTTTTTTGATCACCACTACCTAATGGGCAGATAGATTTGGGCTTTACTCGATCCTAATTGAGATATCAAACGAAGCACGGTTGAGCCGGGTCGGGTCGTCTCGGGGTCGAGGTGCAGCGGTTGGGTCTCACGTCACGATCGCTGGCAGGTCGCGGACGGGCGCTGATCGAGCTGGTCGCAGACGTTGGCAAATGTGCGTTGGGCGCTGGACGTGATGCGCGGGTTGCTGGGCTACGCGGACGGACGCTGAAACTTGCTGGGTAGGCGCGCGCGTGAGGATGCATCACTCCTAGGCCGGGGAAGACTGGTCGCTGGCGATTGGGCACACGCGTGCGTGCAGGCTACGTCTCTTGTGCGTGCAAGGAACGGCGTGCGCGTACTTCTCGCGTGCTGGAAACAGTCACGACGGACGACGGGCAGCATGTGCAGATCGCGAGCAGGCCGGTGGCGCTGGGAACTCGCGGGCGTTGCTTGCAGTCATTTCTGGAAGCTGTGATTGTGCCTAGCTATGCGCGGTTATGGGCCAGTGCTTGGGTGGCTTCCGACGACTGAAGGCGGCGGCGGCGATTTCCAGCAGCAGCTCACGCGGCGGGAGATGACCGAATTATATGCGATAGAGGCTCGAATAAATATTACCCAAAAGCATTCTAGTGGATTACCTAAACACCTACTTCGACTATGTTGGAACCCATGAGGATCTCGATATGCATAAATCACGGACAAACATTCAACATAAACCTATGCGCAGCGGGTCTAAGGGTTTGATGTAGAAAACTTACGACTTAAAATTTATGTAGATCTGGCTGGCCCGAACAGATGACCGCAGATCAAATCTTCTCGGAATCGAACAAACTTGACCAACCCAGAAAGCTGGCGTCACGGCGAAGTCAACGGCGTTGACCGATCGGAAATCAGAGGGTTCACGCGCTCTCACACGCGCGTGTAAGTTCCAGCAGCTGGGATCTTCCGGCGGCGCGTGTGGGCGCGTGCGGCGGCGATCTCGACGGCGATCTCTTTGACTTGTCGTCCTGGTCGTCGTGGTATGGTCACTTGTTGGTTTTGGTCTCCGGTTTGGATGGATAATAGATTTGATTGGAATCCTGTATATACCTTAAGATCTTCTACTGTATTCTCAAACAGCTATCTAGATCTTGTATCAGTGGAGCACAAGAAATAGAACAACTCCTTGGAAGAGAGAGAGAAAGGGGGCAGTCGAATTCCCAAGGTTATGGGATTGTCCTCTTCTTCCATGAGCCTAATGCTGTATATATAGAGCTACAGTAGGGACCCTAAGGAGAATAGGATAAGGGCTTCTAATATATTAATACTGTGGAGCAACCCCACCATTAATATATTAATAATATTAAAGTCCACCACAATAATAATATTGCACTCCCCTCACCTATCCCAAATTATATTTGAGACTCTTTATTATAATTATCCAATTTACCTCCCCATGTTTAAGATATAATGTCCATTAGATAATTCGATCACTAATAATCAAGAATTAATTAATATATTATATTACTGAAGCTAGCGCTCGCTCATAGCATTCATATTATGCCGGAATAAATGCACCTGCAGGGTTAGCATAATATTCCTTCATGAACTCACTTCGGGGACATCATCATACTAACGCACATGGTGACCGTAAATATCCTAATAGCACATCGAACACATAATGTCATTACCCAATTCATTAAGTATGTCGACCCGACTTGGATCTCACCCAAAGAATCAAAGCAACAACAATTATGTGCACATGCCTATTTAATATCTTACGGGTTAAGAGCACGCAATAATTAACTGAGGCCTAGTTCGTTTACAACGATCAATATAAAATGAACATCCCTCTCTGGGATCCTGTTCAATACATAAATGTACTAGTGCAACTAATTGGTCAAGACAAACCGTACGGTTGACACTACAACCGTTCCGATGGGTTGTTCAATTCCATCTAGGTTGTGAACCAATGATTCTTGTTTCGCAAGTAATTGGTATAGTGATCTTCGGTACGCCCGATGACGACCCACTTATCTACATGCAAAACAACAGAACGTGGAACTTATTTAACCAAACATAATTCTCATCCATCAAGAAATAACAAGTGTAATATCCACTAAAGCAATGCTTAAGTATATAACACCAACAATCTCCCACTTATACTTAAAGCTGCCGCTTTACTAGTATAGTCCTATCAATCCGTATCCTAAAAGACCTATGTCGATCCTATCACCATACATTTGACTCCCATTCCCTCTATGTGTTTGGCGAAGACCTTCTCCGGCAAATTCTTCGTAAAAGGATCAGCTAGGTTGTCTTCTAATGCAATCTTGGTGATCTCAACTTCTCCTCTTGCCACAATATCTCTGATAAGGTGGTATTTGCGCTCTATGTGTTTGCTTGCTCTGTGGGCTCGTGGTTCCCTTGAGTTTTCTACTGCACCACTGTTATCACAGTACACGGTAATAACACGTGGCAAACTCAGAATCACTTCTAAGTCCACCAAGAAGTTTCTGAGCCAAACTACCTCTTTCGCTGCCTCAGAGGCTGCGATGTACTCGACTTCCATAGTGGAGTCTGCTACGCACTTCTGCTTAGCACTCCTCCATGAAATGGCTCCACCTCCCAAGGTAAACACATAACCTGAGGTTGACTTACTCTCGTCCATATCTGACTGAAAATCAGAATCGCTGTAACCCAGCGGAAACAAACTGTCTGCACGGTAAACTAACATGTACTCCTTAGTCCTTCGCAGGTACTTGAGTATATGTTTCACCGTAGCCCAATGTTCCCTTCCTGGATTACTTTGATATCTCGCTACCATGTCAACGGCGTAGCTAATATCAGGCCTAGTGCACAACATTGCATACATGAGACTTCCTACTACCGAAGCATAAAGAACTGTCTTCATGTCCTCTATCTCCTCAGTCGTCTTAGGAGACAACTCCTTAGATAAAGGTACTCCATGTCTGAAGGGTAATGTACCTCTCTTAGAGTTCTGCATACTGAATCTAGCCAAGACAGTATCTATATATGAAGACTGGGATAAGCACATCATTCTTTTCTCACGATCACGAATGATCTTGATACCAAGAATGTGTCCTGCTTCACCCAAGTCCTTCATATCAAACTGCTTAGACAACCACACCTTTACGTCTGACAACTCCTTCTTGTTGTTGCCAATAAGAAGTATGTCATCCATGTATAGCACAAGAAACACCACCACACTTCCACCGATCTTCTTGTATACACAGTGCTCATCCGGACATTGGGTGAATCCATATGACTGGATTACCTCATAAAACCGAATATTCCAAGACCTTGAAGCTTGCTTCAGTCCATAAATGGATCGATTAAGCTTACAAACTAAGTGCTCATGCCCTTTTGCAATGAATCCTTCTGGTTGCTGCATATAGATGTCTTCCTGAAGGTTCCCATTAAGGAAAGCCGTCTTAACATCCATCTGCCAGACTTCATAATCCATATGAGTGGCTACAGCTAAGAGAATCCGAATGGATTTAAGCATAGCTACTGGCGAAAAGGTTTCATCATAATTGATACCCTCTTTCTGGGTATAACCTTTCGCAACAAGCCTAGCTTTAAAGGTTTCCACCTTTCCATCCGATCCCCTCTTTCTCTTGTAAACCCACTTGCATATAATGGGACATATCCCATCGGGTGGTTCTACAAGATCCCAGACCTGATTGGTGTCCATAGACCCCATCTCAGCTTTCATTGCAACCTTCCACGAATTTGCATCTCTATCTTGGAGTGCCTCGTCATAAGTTCTTGGGTCCGATTCTAGGTCTCCTGGAACTGACTCCGATGACTCTCCAAGACCTATCCATCGGTCGGGTTGTGTAGAAACCCTCCCACTACGACGAGGTACTGTCTGTACTGGCACACTATCAGTGTTACGTGTTGCAGTACTATGTGATGTATCTACTTGCGCACTTGGTGGGGAGCTATCGATATCTCTCCCTAACTCCTATAGGACAAGTTTACTACTGGGCTTACGATCTATGATATAGTCTTCTTCCAAGAATCTAGCGTTCGTACTAACGATCAGCTTCTGATCCTCAGGACTATAAAATAAACCACCTTTCGTTTCCTTGGAGTAGCCGACAAACAGTCTCACTTCTGATCGTTTCTCCAACTTGCCAGCCTCCTGCACTAAGACATGTGCAGGGCAACCCCAAATTCGAATTTGTGAGAAACTAGGCTTGCGCCCTTTCCACAACTCATAAGGAGTACTGTCTACTGATTTTGAAGGAACAGAATTCAGAATGTAACATGCTATCTCTAATGCAAATCCCCAAAACGAATCTGGTAACTTCGAATAACTCACCATCGACCTAACCATTTCCATAAGAGTTCTGTTTCATCGCTCTGCAACCCCGTTCTGCTGGGGCGTGCCGGGTGCAGTCAGTTGAGATTTAATCCCTGATTCTGATAGGTATGTCCTAAACTCTCCAAAGAGGTATTCGCCTCCTCGATCAGATCGAAGACACTTGATACTTTTACCTTGTTGTTTCTCCACAACTTTCCTATACTCCTTGAATTTCTCAAAGCATTCGGACTTGCGGTGCAACAAGTAAATGTATCCATATCTAGAATAATCATCAATAAAAGTGACGAAATACTCATAGCCTCCTCTAGCTTGGATCGACAAAGGACCACACAAATCAGAATGAATCAATCCTAGGACTTCTTGGCTCCTTTGCCCCTTTGCCGAAAACGGCCTCTTGGTCATCTTACCTTCTAGGCAGGACTCGCCGGTCTGGTAATGATCTTCTACTGGACCAAGATGCCTAGTAGATACAAACCTTTGAATCCTCCTAAGGTTGTTGTGCCCAAGCCTAAGGTGCCAAAGATATGCATGATTCATCGAAGACTCTTTTCTCTTATTAGTTTTAGTCGAGACATTATTCGATTCATTTTGTTGCAGTGTGGGAGACTTTGGTTTCAGAACATATAAATTGCCAACCATTGAACCAGAACAAATCAAATGATTACCATAACGAATAACAACTGAGTTATTAAACGAAACTGAATAACCATTCAAAACGAGTTTAGAAACTGAAATTAAATTCTTCCTAAAACTTGGAACAAAAAGACAATTGTTCAAAACCAAAATACTAGCATCAAATACTAAAGTAACTACTCCCACTGCAACTGCTGCTACTTTCGTAGCATTGCCCATGTAGACTGTAATCTCTCCATCCCTAAGCCGCCTGGCTTCCTGGAACCCCTGCAAGGAATTGCAGACATGATCAGTGGCTCCAGTATCTACACACCAGGTGCTGGTATATACAACCGCTAAACATGTTTCTACGACGAAAGTATGAGAGTTACCTTCTTTGCCCTTCTTGAGGAGAGGACAATCGACCTTCTAGTGCCCTGACTTATTGCATTTGTGGCATCTACCTTTCGGCTTCTTTGCCACAGCCTGTTGAGGCACTAACTGGGTGCTCTGTGCCTTTGCCTTTCCTGCAGCCTTCTTCCTCTTCCTGCCCTTGTGAGGCCTGGAAGGTCCGGCTTGCTCGGAAACCATCACAACTGATTTCTGAGTGAACAAGGCCTCAGCCACTGGAGTTCTGACAACAGTTCTGGAAGAGCCATATGCATCTTGTGCATGTTATAGTTCAACCGGAACTGATCAAAACTCTTCGGCAGAGATTGGATCATGATATCGACCTGGGTTTCCCCGTCAATAAAACTTCCAAGAACCTCTAGCTCATTCAGCTGCGCCATGACCTTAAGAGCATGCTCCCTTACGGGTGTACCCTCTGCCATGCGTGTGTTCATCAGAGCAAAGCCTCTTGTCTTGCAGCCCTCGACTGATGCCCAAACAGTTCCTTGAGGTTCAAAAGCATATCTGCAGCAGTGGCCATTGACTGATGCTGATGTTGAAGGACATTTGACATAGAAGCCAGAATGTAACACTTCGCCATCTCATCAGCCTTCTTCCACCGAGCATACTCCTGTTTCTCCTCATCTGGGGCATTATCAGCCGGCACATCAGGACAAGCCTCAGTTAGCACATACTTATAGCTTTCAGCAGTCAGCACTATGTCTAAGTTCCTTTTCCAATCAATGTAATTAGGACCGGTGAGTTGATTTTTTTTTAGGATAACAGACAACGGGTTGAACGACATGATGAATAAACCTGAGAATTACGAAAATATTTTACTGATTTAAAATTTTGAATTCAACTGTTAATATTGACATCCTCAAAACAATACTAACTTAAATTCACCGATATCCAAAATTACATTTGAGAATTTAGTATGATGCTCGGGCAACTCTACTAATTCTTCGTTTCTTTAAAGAAGGGTTTTTCCAGAACCCATTAATTTCTATTAGTCAAAACCAATTTCATGACGAACGAAATTAATAATCGGTCACCGTTTGGCCATGCAATAAAAATCAGGGACCCCTCGGGGGGTTATGAAATGAATCGCATTCTAAGTGAATCCCATTTCTCGGTCCTAAGGTCGTCAAAATCGATTATACGTTCACCTCGGGGTGACCCGTACGCTCTCATTCGATTTCCTCTAACCGTCTAAATTTAGAAATTCGTTCTGATAATTATCCTTCAATTAATTTCAAGTAATGTCATCCTCGGGGAAGCCCACACTATCAATTAATTGATTTACCAATGAATTAGAAATGGAGGCCTTAGGAATTTAAAATTATCTTAACTTTAAATGTCCTTCTCAACTTAGTATTTAAAAGAGGATTTTTAATATATATTCATGCAATTCTAAATAACCCTATGCACACAAGGCAACAATTAATTCCATGCATGAATAAACAAATAAATAATTAATGCCATAAATAAATCCACTATTATGGCCAATTAAATATTTATTATTCTTGGATTAGGATTTCTTTCCTAAACCAACTGGAACTCCCACTGCAGTAGAATCCTGGTTGACTTGTACTGCAAGTTCCCCAAAACCTCCACCATGGATGTTGCCAAGCTGCTAGCCGTGGCCGCGCCGGCCAACCTTGGCTCCCGGCTCCGGTTTCTTCCTTGCTTTGTCCGTTGAGGCTCTTTGGATCTTTGTGAAGGCCCGGTCTCCAACGGTCAATCACAATTCAAAAAATATAATTTACAAAATTACATAAAACGAATCCTAGATCCAGCGAATGGATGTACATGCCTTCTACTAATAAATTAAACTATCCGGTCAACCCCCGGGCAATAAATACAAGCATTCATCCATAATTCCTCGACAATCCCGAGGCTTTAAAAACAAATTTAAAACCATACAACCAACCATCAATTAAGCACAAGCACATAAAAGGGTGGCCATAATAGTGGATTAACTACTTCCTGCAAAATCAAGTTATGCAAATAATCCAATATATATGGCGGCGCTTGAGCACACATAGACAATATAAGCCGTTTAATCCGGATCTTGTACATAACGGATTAACCTCGTGCTCTGATACCAATTGTTGGAACCCATGAGGATCTCGATATGCACAAATCACGGACAAACATTCAACATAAACCTATGCGCAACGGATCTAAAGGTTTAAGGTAGAAAACTTACGGCTTAAAATTTATGTAGATCTGGCTGGCCCGAACAGATGACCGCAGATCAAATATTCTCGGAATCGAACAAACTTGACCAATCCAGAAAGCTGGCGTCACGGCGAAGTCAACGACATTGACCGATCGGAAATCGGAGGGTTCACGCGCTCTCACGCGCGCGTGTAAGTTCCAGCAGCTGGGATCTTCCGGCGGCGCGTGTGGGCGCGTGCGGCGGCGACTGGCGGCGATCTCGACGGCGATCTCTCCGACTCGTCGTCCTGGTCGTCGTGGTATGGTCACTTGTTGGTTTTGGTCTCCGGTTTGGATGGATGATAGATTTGATTGGAATCCCGTATATACCTTAAGATCTTCTACTGTATTCTCAAACAGCTATCTAGATCTTGTATCTGTGGATCACAAAAAATAGAACAACTCCTTGGAAGAGAGAGAGAAAGGGGGCGGTCGAATTCCCAAGGTTATGGGATTGTCCTCTTCTTCCATGAGCCTAATGCTGTATATATAGAGCTACAGTAGGGACCCTAAGGAGAATAGGATAAGGGCTTCTAATATATTAATACTGAGGAGCAACCCCACAATTAATATATTAATAATATTAAAGTCCACAATAATATTATTGCACTCCCCTCACCTATCCCAAATTACATTTGAGACTCCTTATTATAATTATCCGATTTACCTTTCCATGTTTAAGATATAATGTCCATTAATTAATTCGATCACTAATAATCAAGAATTAATTAATATATTATATTACCGAAGCTAGCGCTTGGTCATAGCATTCATATTATGCCGGAATAAATCCACCTGCAGGGTTTAGCATAATAGTCCTTCATGAACTCACTTCGGGGACATCATCATACTAACGCACATGGTGACCGTAAATATCCTAATAGCACATCGAACACATAATGTCATTACCCAATTCATTAAGTATGTCGACCCGGATTGGATCTCACCCAAAGAATCAAAGCAACAACAATTATGTGCACATGCCTATTTAATATCTTACGGGTTAAGAGCACGCAATAATTAACTGAGGCCTAGTTCGTTTACGACGATCAGTATAAAACGAACATCCCTCTCCGGGATCCTGTTCAATACATAAATGTACTAGTGCAACTAATCGGTCAAGACAAACCGTACGGTTGACACTACAACCGTTCCGATGGGTTGTTCAATTCCATCTAGGTTATGAACCAATGATTCTCGTTTCGCAAGTAACTGATATAGTGATCTTCGGTACGCTCGATGACGACCCACTTATCTACATGCAAAACAATAGAACGTGGAACTTATTTAACCAAACATAATTCTCATCCATCAAGAAATAACAAGTGTAATATCCACTAAAGCAAAGCTTAAGTATATAACACCAACAGACTAATCTTGGTGGAGCGATTAATCGAATCTCTCTAACTCTCGAATAATGTTATTCCTTTCTTGTATGTAGAAGATAAATTCAGCCAGCATAGATGTATCCAAGAGCTTCGGACATGGTGTATTTATAGGCTCTATTAGGGACCTTAAGGATGTGCTAAATATGGGCTTATCCCATTAGGCTAAGGAATCCTAGTTCTACTCCATGTACTACTTCAAACAAGGATAGAACTCTCCTACTAATGATCACCTTCTAGAAGACTCTCAAATCTCCTATCTTAGATAATATTCTAGTAGGAATATTCCCTTCTTAATGGAACATTATTATAGAATAAAATTAATTCCTTAATCTAAGTAGAATTAAATAATAAAACATCCCACTAGAGTATTATTATTTCTCTCCCCATTTAGCTCCTAATTTATTTAATAAATTCGAACCTCCGCTGATTAATAAATTTTAATTTGATTGACCGATTTACCTCCCTAATATGGGATATTATACCCGCAAGGGTAAACCGGTCTGCTGAACCGGTCGAAGGGGTTGTATTGCGAGGAAGCGAACTAATTTAGTGGTAATCGAACAAGATGATGATGGTCGAACACTTTGAAGGTAAGACCTGGAAGACTCTAGGACAGATAGCGTATCACAAGTAGTCGAAGGATCGACCAATTGAGAAGTCGAGCAGTTGAGCAGTTGAGCGGTTGAGCAGTCGAGCAGTCAAGTCGACCTCAATAGATCGACCACCTTATGGATTGTCAGTATTCTGGAGGATGAGCCTTTTTTTATTAACAGGATTTCCACTATTCTACTCAGATATACACATACTTACTTAAGCATCGTAGGCTCTTCACCGGAAAAATCCTCCGGTATGAGAGTTTTTTGCAGGTTTCCGGTGTTCCACCAGCAGGGACGAGAGGCGATCTATTCCAAACCGGCCAGGACGCTCACACTTGCATTATTGGCGCCGTCTGTGGGACTTTTGTTCGAAAAGTTATGTTGTGAGCTCAACCATGGCGGACGGAATTCCTCGAATGAATTTGCAATCATCGTTCGAAGATGCGTGGACGACGACCAGACCCATGGGAATGGGTCTTCCACTTGGATTCTCTGCACCACTACAAACACCGGTGGCTCCAACATCGACTCCCCAAGGTGCGGCGATTACAGGAGAAGAAGAGGGCGCGAGCAAAGAGCAGGAGGCTCGTGGAGCAGCTTCAACGGCGGCCCCCACAACATTGCAGGCACATTCGGTCGTGCTGCAGCAGGGGGGACCGGGGGTGCAAGTGGTGGCGACGCTCGCTGGAGGGCAACTAGGAGGAGCACCGCCACCCCGCTCAGAAAATGGTGAAGAGATGCAAATGATGGCCAACGCGGCAGCGTAAGCGGTGCAGCAGGTTACTCACCAAACATCTCAGGCTACAACTGCGCCAACGACGGTGGTCAGCACTCAGGAGGAAGTTGTGTCTAGCTATGGAGGTGGATGAGGTGAGAGAGATCATGCAATAGAGAGGATGGCGGAGCAGTTGCGCCAGTTGCAGGACAAGGTCGAAGGAAGGTAGGGCAGGAGGGCCCGAGGACATCCTTTCTCGAGGGAAATTTTGGCTGCACCCTTGCTGAACAATTTCCGGGAGACCAACTTGGTGTTTTACGGGTCATCTGACCCGTCGAGGCATGTGAGAACATTCGAAAATATGGCGGTGTTGCATGGATATTCTGATTTCGTATGTTGCAGGGCTTTTTTATCCAACTTGCGGGGATGGGCCCTCGATTGGTTTCATCAGTTGCCCCCAGGATCGATCGTGGACTTTGAGGATTTTTCCAGCAAGCTCACCGATCAGTATTCGAGCGCAGTTGCTCAAGAGAAGACGTATTTAACCCTGATGGCGATGAAGCAAGAAGAGAAAGAGTCGTTGAGAAAGTATGTGGATCGATTTAATCAAACATATTTGGAGTTGCATTCGACGTCTGATGAGGTGAAGGCGGGCGGATTGATAAGGAGTCTTCGAGCAGGGCCATGTCAAACTTCGTTAGCAAAAACCCATGCTCGATCGTATGAGGATGTGTTGAAGAGGTGTAAGAAGTATATCAATTTGGAGGAGATGGAGGCGGAGTTTGCCAAGCTAGAGGGAGTTGCTCGACCAGAGCCAAAGAAGGGGAAGAGCCCACGGAGAGGGAGTTCACCCAAAAGGGGTTCGCCCAGGCGGGGCGGACCGAAAGGAGTATCGCCTAGAGATGATGGGCGAGATTCGAAGCAAGAAAAACGGGAGGATCGATGGCAGGGAAGGCCACTGCTATTCAAGAGGCAGAGGTATCACAATTTCACACCCTTGAGGAAAGATATGGGGGAGGTGCTCGAGGCGATGGAGCAGAAAGTGGAAAGTGGGGATGTGACGTGGCCAAAGACGAGGTTTACGGGTCCAACTCATCCTAGGTCAGATCTTTATTGTCGATTTCACAGGGATTATGGTCATACCACGGAGTATTGTAGGCATTTGAAGGATGAGATTGAGAGATTGATTTCAGTGGGGCATTTGAAGGAGTTTGTTTATCATGATAGGGCAAAGGGGAAGGGAAAAAGGAGATGTCGAGAAGATTCAGAGGAGAGAAGTGATCGCGATGAGGAGGGGGATGATGAGTCGAGAGGAGGAAGAGATTGTGGAGAGAAGAAGCAGAGGCGGGGAGACGGAGAAAAAGGAGGGCAAGAAGGTGAGGCACCATTGAAGAGGGGGACGATCTATATGATTTCAGGAGGACCGACTGTAACACCCTGACTTTTTAATACTATCAGAGTACGCGATTTTTCGCAATTTTCTGAATAAATACGTAAAATACTTATTTTGCGAAAACTGATTCGGGATGCTACCGTGAATAACTTGATTTTTCTGAAAACCGTTAAAATTTTAAACTGATAAATAAAAACGGTTATAACATCTTATCCGACTAACGTCGGAACAAAAACTAAAAATAAGTACCAAAAGTTTTAGCGAAAATAACTGTGTGGCAAAACATATATACAATAATCACAAATATCCTGAACAGCCCGCCCGCTAACTCCTCGTCTCCGACCCTGCGACCTGAAAAAACATGAAATGCGTGGGGGCGTGAGCACTAAAACACTTGTGCTCCGCAGAAACTCATACTAATGTAAACATTGAAAATAATAACAATATCATGATCTCAGCATATATAACTGAACTGAAACTGAAACTGAAACTGATATCTGATACCGGTCTGATCTCGCGACATAAGTCACGTAACTGATAACTGAAGATCTGTCGGCACAAACTAATACCGTAATCTGCCGGCACAAACTAATACCGGACCATGTGCACACTCTAGTGGGTAGATTAGGCCACTAGAACCCAGAATGGACCGGCGACCATTCCGAGCGGATACTGAATATACATACCTCGAACATGGTAGCGTAATTATAAACAATGTAGTACTTAGTCTGAGTCCCCACCTGAACTGCTGAAACTGAACGGTAGTGCTGATGCCTGATCAAACTGAAAATAATATAAACAATTACTATTGATTATGCTCAGACTGATAAAAATTAACTGTTTAATTTGTTAAGATGCTCTACTGGACTTGACATGACATTTAGATTTAACCGGTATTACCGGAACTGATTATAACATGAACTGATCGGTCATGAATTTACTGAACTGTTCTGGACCCGGAATTTAACTGAAATTGGACTCTAAAACATGAATTGGGACCAAAACCTGACTTTATGAGTTGAACCGATCTAACCGATCTGAACCGGCCTGGATCGGACCGGACCGGACCGTTGGCCTGCTATGGCCGGCAATCGGGCGCTGGTTCGGCTCACGGCCCTGTCGAGACTATGCACGCGGGCACGGCCTGGACTGAGCGTGGCAGCTGGCGACTGACATGACCTGTTGACTTGGTCCCTGGCGCTGGCTGGTGCAATAGCACCGTGCGTGCGCTGGGAACGGTCACTGGCACGCTGCAATGCATGGCCAGCGACGGCTGAACACTCATTAGCATGACTGGCCACTGCCGTGCACGCTGGCGACAGCACTGGCTCGTATACACACTGCCGGGCGCTACTACGCGTCCTGGGCAGGCGACTGACTTAAGGAATGGCGTGCTAGATCGACTGGGTGCTCGGGCGTGCTACAAGGCAACGCCGAGGTCCGCTGGGCAACGCTGGCACGCTGTTAGGCGTGCTGGCATGCGTATAGGCATCGCAGGACACGCTGCCAGGCGTGCGATGCGTTGCTAACATACTCGCTGCACCTGCCGGGCGTGCCGTGCGCACGCTGTGTGCGGACAGGCGGCACGGTCGGCCTTTTGCCGGCCGTCCGACTATTACATCCGACCGAAACCACATAACATAACATGATATAACATAACATGATCCCTTATTTTGATTTCTATCCAAAAGTTTATGAATTTGCTCACCGGACTCAGAGGACGCGCGCACCGTGCATGCGGTTTCGGCGTTAAGCCTATCCTCCAACCAAACATGAAATTTATCCGACTAACTTGACTTGAATAACTCTAACATGACATAATTTGATGAATCATCCATGAATTACTCGAACAAAAACAATCATAGCAAAAGATAGCACAATCGACACATGCAACAGCCTGCGGCTTGCGCTACATGCTCTGCCGTCTTCACTATGCCGAATCATGAACAAAATGATGATTTTCCCCAAGCTATCTTTCTGGACTACACTATATACATGAAATAAAGACTAATAACACATAACATGTTCGGGTAAAAATGACTAATTAATGATATGGCTCGATGACTATACTCGCACACCGAGAGCAAGCTAATCATTTCATGAGCTTTAACTACTTGACTCTAACCGAGCATGAACATCTTAACTTAAAAAGAGGATCAGCAAGGCTTACCTCTTCAATAGCTCGGTTGTTTCGGGGTCAGAACGCGTCATAGCTTGGCCGTGTGTGCGTGCGGTAGCGCCTCCGCATGCGCTAGGCTCCCCGAGTGCGTGTGTGTGTGCTGGACTTGCTATCCCTTACCACACTATATATACTAATGAATATAGACTGAAATTACAAGCTCAAAATGAGCAAAAATTTCCTAACTTATCATATATATATAATGGCCGGAAGTAGTCATGAAAGGAGTGGGAAATTTAGGACATATGGCTTAATCTTAGGCCATTAATTTGCTTAGTCATAAACTTAAATGCTTAGTCACCACTTAATGACCCTAACCATGACACCTCATGCTTTCTAATAGTGGAATTGTACAAGAATTTTATTTACAAAAATTGCTCACGGCATTATCATAATTGAAACATGATTTTGATTCAAATTCCTTAATCATGATCATTAACATTAATTAAGTATAATTAATATGCTTAAGTACTTGGAAATACTTGCTAATTAACCACTTAAACATGTTTAATCATTTAATTAAACATGATGCTTAATTACAAAAATTATTCCGAACGTAAACGGTACGTCGAAAATAATTTCCGGTAATTTAACTGAAATGACTGAAATAATTTAATTCTGATAATTAATATCGAACTAAAAACATAACTTATACTGATAAATTGACGGGATATCGCTGACTGAATAATTAATTCTGGACTCATTAATTAATTAAACGAATCGGAATTAAATCTGGAAACTTATTCGGTTACTAAAATAAGTAAACCGAATAACTTATCGACTAATAGTCGAACATAGGATATGACTGACTGATCAATCTGAACTTAAACATGAACATGATTATTTATTAATAAAGGCTAGCTTAAAACTAAAAGCTAGTATTTTCCTTTATTAATAAAATACGGGGTGTTATAATCCACCCCCCTTAAAATATTTCCATCCTCGGTAATACTAAAACTGGAATGTACAAGCTTAACTTAAAGCTTATACTTACTGATTACATGACTTGAAAATTCAGTATTTTAATACTGAATAATAGACTTAATCTGAACTGAAGATACACCAATTCACAATTAAGTGAATTTTTTTTTTTTTTTTGGATATTGCTTACTGAGAATAAACACTTTTCGGAAATAAAGTGTTCCATTGATAAAACATGATCTCAAAATGAAACTCTGAAGCGTATTGGTCATCATCTTCTGATTGCTGGCTGATCTCCAGTCTGAACGCTGGTTGTAAAGACTCCTGTCGTAGGTACACACGGAAGATTCCAGAGATTCACATATGCACAATTGAGGATAACTAGCTATATTGGTAATTACCTTTCATGAATGTCTGCTCGACAATGCGGCACATCGTTCGCGGCACATTGTAATGCGGCACACCTGCTCCTCATCAAGTGACTGCGGCACGCCTGCATACAACACCTGGCGAACATTTCACCTGCGCTGTCGACGTAATCTGATCGCATTTATACCTTAAGCTAGTAACCTAAATGTACGTTAATACTAACTCTCTGTAATCTCCCAGTGTACTGAAACTCAAGCATGGCATCTTTGAATGGAATGCGTCGGTTTGTCATCATGGTACGATCTGTTGCTATCGATTGGCCCTTCTTCGTTGCGGCGTATGTCAACCTGTGGTACCTGCAACTATTTACTCCGTCCGAGGTTAAATGTAACCTCAAGAAGTAGTCCATCATGAATGAATATCTCCCCCGATTTCTCAGATTCTTCAGAATTTGAGACTCGAGGCGCTGACATACTGAAAATGATAGATAAGTCTTGTCTTATTTAGACAGACTATCCTCGATCTTGACATGACTGACCTGAATATTCTCATGACTGAATAACCATGACTTGACTCTTACATGACTGAATCATCTTTGTCTGAACTCTGAAAACTATCCCGAGACAACTAAATAGTCGCTTCGAGATTGAAAACATGATATTTACTGACTTGCTTGACTTGGTAAGGTGCGACTTCAAGTTTCCAGGTAAATTTGGACTAATGGTCTGTATATCAGACCGCCACATTTAACCCGGCTGAACAACTATTATACGTCGACCTTACATCATGAACATAAACTGTAAATCGTGAACATGAATTTATAACTCTGTACTGTATAGGGCTGCTCCAGTATCAACTGGTCCCGCAAGTACAAAGTAATTAGCTGATCTTGATCTTTGAAAATCATAACTTGAAATATCATGACTGATAAAATACCTGACATGACTGATTTGAAAGGTTGAAATCATACTATTCCGGTTTCAGCTTCAAGCCTCCATGGTATACCCGGCTGAATGGCTATTATTTCAAGCCTCCATGGTAACCCGGACTATTGACTCTTATACCCTGGAAACCATTACCTTAACAATGACTTGAGAATTATAACAACCTTTAACATGAAAATTTTTGACTTGAACATGATTTACTGATCTGACTTAGGAAATTTGAGTTTATTCCTCAAATTAAATCAAGGAATTTCTTCTTGAAGTCTGCCACTTGATTGGCAAAATGGCAGTTTTCGATAGAAATATCTGAGAAACATGATTATTAAGATTTGTTTAGCATAAGTGCTTACAAATCTCCTGACAAGTTGCTAACTTGACTTGAATACATCTAGAATTGAATCTAGAGTTCTTAAACTTAATCCCTTTCTAAGGTTCTGAATCCACTCGTCCACGATACGGGGATCTCCCTGCCCGGAAAATTTCTCAGCATGATAGTCGCGAAACTGTGTGACTACTGTGGCCTGAGTAAGAACCGGGTAATCGGGTTCCCTACGGGGCGGCATCTGAACATTGAGAAAGTTCAACATCATTGAACACGTGATAATATACTCTGACTGATTACTAAGGCACACAGATCTCTTGATGAGTTGCCAAAACTGACTGACAAATACTGACATGAATCCTGAGGAACTCTAGAGTCATATCGAAAGATACTAAATTCTAGAGTCATGAATATACTGAATTCTAGAGTCATATCTGGACTCTAAATCTGATCCTGATTCGAGCATCTTAACAAGTCTGATTACTGATTTCTGAGCATAGACAAAGTAATATGTTTATAACTGAAAACTGAATCAGCACTTACCTGTAGTCGGAGAGGCGTGAGCGTGACGGTTCAGGTTTTTCTGAAAATTCCTGACTGAAAAACTTTTCAGAGACGCAGAAACGTGCTCTGATACCATTTGTAACACCCCGACTTTTTAATACTATCAGAGTACGCGATTTTTCGCAATTTTCTGAATAAATACTAAAATATTTATTTTGCGAAAACTGATTCGGGATGCTACCGTGAGAAACTTGATTTTTCTGAAAACCGTTAAAATTTTAAACTGATAAATAAAAACGGTTATAACATGTTATCTGACTAACGTCGGAACAAAAACTGAAAATAAGTACCGAAAGTTTTAGCGGAAATAACTGCGTGGCAAAACATATATACAATAATCACAAATATCCTGAACAGCCCGCCCGCTCACTCCTCGTCTCCGACCCTGCGACCTGAAAAAACATGAAATGCGTGGGGGCGTGAGCACTAAAACACTTGTGCTCCGCAGAAACTCATACTAATGTAAACATTGAAAATAATAACAATATCATGATCTCAGCATATATAACTGAACTGAAACTGAAACTGAAACTGATATCTGATACCGGTCTCATATCGCGACATAAGTCACGTAACTGATAACTGAATATCTGTCGGCACAAACTAACACCGCAATCTGCCGGCACAAACTAATACCGGACCATGTGCACACTCTAGTGGGTAGATTAGGCCACTAGAACCCAGAATGGACCGGCTAACATCCGAGCGGATACTGAATATACATACCTCGAACATGGTAGCGTAATTATAAACAATGTAGTACTTAGTCTGAGTCCCCACCCGAACTGCTGAAACTGAACGGTAGTGCTGATGCCTGATCAAACTGAAAATAATATAAACAATTACTATTGATTATGCTCAGACTGATAAAAATTAACTGTTTAATTTGTTAAGATGCTCTACTGGACTTGACATGACATTTAGATTTAACCGGTATTACCGGAACTGATTATAACATGAACTGATCGGTCATGAATTTACTGAATTGTTCTGGACCCGGAATTTAACTGAAATTGGACTATAAAACATGAATCGGGACCAAAACCTGACTTTATGAGTTGAACCGGTCTAACCGATCTGAACCGGCCTGGATCGGACCGGACCGGACCGTTGGCCTGCTATGGCCGGCAGTCGGGCGCTGGTTCGGCTCACGGCCCTGCCGAGGCTATGCACGCGGGCACGGCCTGGACTGAGCATGGCAGCTGGCGACTGACATGACCTATTGACTTGGTCCCTGGCGCTGGCTGGTGCAACTAGCACAGTGCGTGCGCTGGGAACGGTCACTGGCACGCTGGAATGCATGTCCAGCGACGGCTGAACACTCATTAGCATGACTGGCCACTGCCATGCACGCTGGCGACGGCACTGGCTCGTATACGCATTGCCGGGCGCTACTACGCGTCCTGGGTAGGCGACTGACTTAAGGATTGGCGTGCTAGATCGACTGGGTGCTCGGGCGTGCTACAGGGCAACGCCGAGGTCTGCTGGGCAACGCTGGCACGCTGTTAGGCGTGCTGGCGTGCGTATAGGCGTCGCAGGACACGCTGCCAGGCGTGCGATGCGTTGCTAACGTACTCGCTGCACCTGTCGGGCGTGCCGTGCGCACACTGTGTGCGGACAGGCGGCACGGTCGGCCTTTTGCCGGCCGTCCGACTATTACATTCGACCGAAACCACATAACATAACATGATATAACATAACATGATCCCTTATATTGATTTCTATCCAAAAGTTTATGAATTTGCTCACCGGACTCGGAGGACGCGCGCACCGTGCATGCGGTTTCGGCGTTAAGCCTATCCTCCAACCAAACATGAAATTTATCCGACTAACTTGACTTGAATAACTCTAACATGACATAATTTGATGAATCATCCATGAATTACTCGAACAAAAACAATCATAGCAAAAGATAGCACAATCGACACATGCAACAGCCTGCGGCTTGCGCTACATGCTCTGTCGTCTCACTATGCCGAATCATGAACAAAATGATGATTTTCCCCAAGCTATCTTTCTGGACTACACTATATACATGAAATAAAGACTAATAACACATAACATGTTCGGGTAAAAATGACTAATTAATGAGATGGCTCGATGACTATACTCGCACACTAAGAGCAAGCTAATCATTTCATGAGCTTTAACTACTTGACTCTAACCGATCATGAGCATCTTAACTTAAAAAGAGGATCAGCAAGGATTACCTCTTCAATAGCTCTGTTGTTTTGGGGTCAGAACGCGTGATAGCTTGGCCGTGTGTGCGTGCGGTAGCGCCTCCGCGTGCGCTAGGCTCCCCGAGTGCGTGTGTGTGTGCTGGACTTGCTCTCCCTTACCACACTATATATACTAATGAATATAGATTGAAATTACAAGCTCAAAATGAGCAAAAATTTCCTAACTTATCATATATATATAATGGCCGGAAGTAGTCATGAAAGGAGTGGGAAATTTAGGACATATGGCTTAATCTTAGGCCATTAATTTGCTTAGTCATAAACTTAAATGCTTAGTCACCACTTAATGACCCTAACCATGACACCTCATGCTTGCTAATAGTGGAATTGTACAAGAATTTTATTTACAAAAATTGCTCACGGCATTATCATAATTGAAACATGATTTTGATTCAAATTCCTTAATCATGATCATTAACATTAATTAAGTATAATTAATATGCATAATTACTTGAAAATACTTGCTAATTAACCACTTAAACATGTTTAATTATTTAATTAAACATGATGCTTAATTACCAAAATTATTCCGAACGTAAGCGGTACGTCGAAAATAATTTCCGGTAATTTAACTGAAATGACTGAAATAATTTAATTCCGATAATTAATATCAGAACTAAAAACATAACTTATACTGATAAACTGACGGGATATCGCTGACTGAATAATTAATTCCGGACTCATTAATTAATTAAACGAATCAGAATTAAATCTGGAAACTTATTCGGTTACTAAAATATGTGATCAATCTGAACTTGAACATGAACATGATTATTTATTAATAAAGGCTAGCTTAAAACTAAAAGCTAGTATTTTTGTTTATTAATAAAATACGGGGTGTTACACCGACAGATGGTGACTAAAATAATGCCAGGAAGGAGCATACTCGAGAGGTGAAGAGGAAGAGGGAGGAGTTCGGAATTACTGCTCGTATGCTGGAGATAAGTTTTAAGGCGGAGGATGCTGAGGGAGTAGTGTTGCCACATAATGATGCTATGGTGATTACCGCGGATGTGGCGGGTTTTGAAAGTGTTCATTGATACCGGAAGTTCGGTAGACGTGATGTTTTATGATTGTTTTGTGGAGATTAACAAGGAGCTGAACATGGAGTTGAAGCCGGTGGCCACAGCTCTTTATGATTTTAACGGGGGCGAAGTAATTTCGATGGGCAAGGTCAGTTTGCCGGTCGCATTGGGATCAAGAGTGACGAGAAAAGTGTGGATGGTGAGATTCATGGTAGTGGGGGCAGAGTCGTCTTATAATATTATTATGTAGAGGACGAGCTTGAACGCATTCCAGGCGGTCGTGTCAACGTACCACATGACGATCAAATATCCGGTGGGCGAAAACATTGGCGAGATTGCAGGGGATCAGCTTACTTTGAGGAGCTGTTATGAAACAACTGTGAGTAACAATAAGAAATTGTCGAAAAAGCAGGCTAAGTCGAAAGAAGAAGAGATTAGTCGACCAGGTAGGTCGAGGTCAAATGAGGACAGGCAGAGAGTGGAGAAAGGTAAAGAGAAGGTGGATATCCAGCCAGGTGGGGAGGTCGAGGAGATACAAATGGTAGAGGGTTATGAGGAGAGAATGTTTAGAATTAGGAAGGAGCTGGAGAAGCCGATCAGGTCGAGGCTGATTAGTTTGGTGAGGGAGTTTGCTGATATTTTTGCCTACACAGCAGAGGAATTGACAGGGATAAGTGCGGAAGTGATCGAGAACCTTCTGAACATCGACCACAGTGTGAGGCCGGTGAAGTAGAAGAGAAGGCACCATGGGGCGGAAATGGATAGAATTATCGAGCAGGAGGTAGAGAAGCTGTTGGGAGCGGGGCATATCAAGGAGATTCAATTCCCAGAATGGTTATCAAACACGGTGATGGTGTCAAAGGCAGAAGGAAAATAGAGAATGTGCATTGATTTTCATGATCTGAACAAAGCATGCCTGAAGGATTTGTACCTGCTGCCTAGGATCGACCAGCAGGTCGATTCAACCGCTGGATGCGAGTTGTTAAGCCTGATGGATGCCTCCCAGGGGTATCATCAAATTCCCTGGCGAGAGAGGATATGAAGAGGGTAAGTTTCGTGATGAGCAAGGGGACTTATTGTTACGTGGTGATGTCGTTCGGCTTGAAAAATACGGGTGCCACGTATCAAAGGTTGGTGGACAAGATTTTTCGAGAGCAATTGGGAAGGAATATGGAGGTGTACGTGGATGAAATGTTAGTGAAGGGTAAGGAGGAGATTGGTCATGTGCGAGACCTGAAGGAAACGTTCATAACACTGAGGAGGTTTGGGATGAAATTGAATCCAGCTAAATGTTCGTTCAGGGTAAATTCAGGAAAAGTTTTGGAATATTTGGTGACCAAGAGGGGTATTGAAGTGAATCCGGAGAAGGTGCGAACAGTGATGGGAATGAAACCATCGACGAGTGTTAAAGAGGTGCAGATCTTAGCTGGTCGAAATGCGAGACTGAGTCGATTTATTTCGAAGGTGGCAGAGAAGAGCGGCCCATTATTCAAAACATTGAAGAAGAGTGTGAAGTTCCAATGGACGAATGAGGCTCAGCGTGCATTCGAGGAGTTGCAGGGAGTATTAGCCAACCTGCCATTGTTGGCTAAACCAGTTCAGGGAGAGAATTTGGTGTTATACATTTCTATTGGAGAGAGAGCTGTGAGTTCGGTGCTATTATGAGAGGAGGGGGTGGCGCAATTTTCCATTTATTATGTGAGTCGGGTGATGCAGGGAGCCGAGATGAGGTATTCGGAGATTGAGAAGTGCGCTTTGGCGGTGGTTGTAACTGCTCGAAAGTTGAGGCCTTATTCTTGAGTCATAAGATGAAGGTGCGGACGAACATGCCTTTGGGGGAGACGCTCGGGCGACCCTCAATTTCTGGTCGATTGGTGAAATGGGTGGCCGAGCTGAGTGAGTATTCATTGATGTACGAGTCGAGGAGGGCTATTAAAGCGCAGGTGCTAGAAGACTTTATACAGAAAGGTACAAAGATGGAAGAAGAATCTGGAGGAGTTTGGCAACTATTTGTGGATATATCGGCGGCGAGAAGCGGAGCGGGATTGGGAATCGTCCTTGTTTTCCCTAGGGGCGACTATTTGGAATTTGCAGCTAAGGTGGGACTCAGAGTTTCCAATAATGAGGCTGAGTACGAGGCGGTAATCAAAGGACTACAATTAGCTATGTCCGGAGGAGCTCGAAAAGTACAAGTACATTCTGATACTCAATTGGTAGTGGGCAGTTTCAGGAGTAATTTGAGGTCAAGGAAGATAGGATGCAGAAATACGTTAATAAGATGAAGAAGTTGAAAGAGGAGTTCGACTCATTTGAGCTAATACAGATTCCTCGAGAGGAGAATGGTCGAGCGGATCTACTGTCGAAGATTGCCCAGAGCCTGGTGGACTGTAAAAGTAGAAGTGTCACTTTGTTACATTTGGAGCGGAGTGTGGTCGAGGCAGAGGTAGTTGAGATCGAGGATATTGAGGATTGGAGGGTCCCGATCCCTAAAGAGTTGAAGGAGGGGACGATAAAGGTAGTGAGGAGGTTTTTCGATCATGGAGGCATTCTTTATAAGCGGTCGTATGCTGGACCGCATCTGCGGTGTGTGACCAAGAAAGAGGGCCGATACGTGCTAAGAGAAGTGCATGAAGGATGTTGCAGTGACCATAGCAAATCGGGGGCTTTGATGGTGAAGATCCTGAGGGCAGGGTATTTTTGGTCGACAATGAAGGATGATGCCAAGGTTATGGTGAGGAGATGTTTGCAATGCCAGAAGCATGGTCCACTGATCCACCAGCCGGCGGAGGCGATGACAACAATGAGTTCCCCAATACCATTTTCTCAATGGGGGATGGACTTGGTGGGGCCGATGCCGCAATAAACTGGGCAGAGAAAATTCTTGATCGTGGCGGTGGATTATTTCACGAAATGGTTGGAGGCCGAACCTTTGGCCAAAATCACGGAGGAGAAAGTCATTAAATTTTTATATAACAATATTTGATGCAGATTTGGAGTCCCCAAGGTGTTGGTGTCTGACAACGGAACTTAATTCAATGGCAAGAGGATTCGAGCATGGTGTGAGGACATGAAGATCGAGCAACACTTTGCTTCAGTTGCTCATCCGCAAGCCAATGGACAAGTCGAGGTAACCAACAGGAGCATACTGAACAGGATGAAAACAAGGCTGGAAAAGGCCTCGGGGGCATGGGTCGATGAGCAAACCTCAGTACTTTGGGCCTATCGCACTACCCCGAGGTCGACAACAGGAGAAACTCCGTTCAGTCTTGTCTATGAGATGGAAGAATTGTTTCCAGTCGAGGTCGAGCTATTATCACAAAGATCGAGCACATATGACCAAGAGCAAAACGAAGATCTAATGATGACGGCCTTGGATACAATCGAGGAACTTCGGGAAAGAGCATCGATCAGAGTAAAAGCATACAAGCAAAGGATACAAGAAGGCCATGACAAGAAGGTGAAAGTTCGCAGATTCCAAGTGGGTGACTTGGTATGAAAACGGATTGATGTGCTAAAGCATGTGGGAAAGCTGGAACCTAACTGGGAAGGACCATACTTGGTCGAGAAGGTGCATGCATGAGGATCATACTCTCTAAAGGACACTGAAGGACGATCTCTAGCCAGGTCATGGAACATTGCTAATTTGAAAAAAAAAATATTATGTGTGACATTTTTTCCTTTTCTTGGGGAAGTTTGGAATGAACATGATGTAACTTGCAAGTTTGCTCAATATTAATGGAATTTCGTTTTCTTACAATACATTCTCCTTACTCCGCACATTCTTACGTTTGGTATGTTGGTATGATCTGGATGACAGGATGTTTAAATTAATTTGATTAGGAGTCGCTTATCTAGAACACCCCTTGGGATGGGCAGATTGGTCAAAAACTCATGCTTTCGGGCTGGGTGGCCTAATGTTTCGAACATTCCTCGGATTGGGTGGGCAAGTGTGAAGACAAATTCCACCAGGAATAAGGCTTTCGGGCTGGGTGATCGCTAGTTTCGAACACCCATTGGGATGGGCAGGTTGGTAAAAAACTCACGCTTTCGGGCTGGGTGGCCTCCTGTTTCGAACATTCCTCGGATTGGGTGGGCAAGTGTGAAGATAAATTCCACCTGGAATAAGGCCTTCGGGCTGGGTGGTCACTTGTTTAGAACACCCCTTGGGATGGGCAGGTTGGTCGAAAACTCACGCTTTCGGGCTAGGTGGCCTCCTGTTTCGAACATTCCTCGGATTAGGTGGGCAAGTATGAAGATAAATTCCACCAGGAATAAGGCCTTCGGGCTGGGTGGTCGCTTGTTTATAACACCCCTTGGGATGGGCAAGTTGGTCGAAAACTCACGATTTCGGGATGGGTGGCCTCCTGTTTCGAACATTCCTCGGATTGAGTGGGCAAGTGTGAAGACAAGTTCCACCAGAAATATGGCCTTCGGGTTGGGTGTTTGCTTTTTTAGAACATCCCTTGGGATGGGCAGGCTGGTCGAAAACTCATGCTTTCGGGTTAGGAGGCCTCCTGTTTCGAACATTCCTCAGATTGGGTGGGCAAGTGTGAAGACAAATTCCACCAGGAATAAGGCCTTCGGGCTGGGTGGTCGCTTGTTTAGAATACCCCTTGGGATGGGCAGGTTGGTCGAGAACTCACGCTTTTGGGCTAGGTGGCCTCCTGTTTCAAACATTCCTCGGATTGGGTGAGCAAGTGTGAAGACAAATTTCACCAGGAATAAGGCCTTCGGGCTGGGTGATCGCTTGTTTATAACACCCCTTGGGATGGGCAGGTTGGTCGAAAACTCACGCTTTCGGGCTGGGTGGCCTCCTGTTTCGAACATTTCTCGGATTGGGAGGGAAAGTGTGAAGACAAATTCCACCAGGAATAAGGCCTTCGGGCTGGGTGGTCGCTTGTTTAGAATACCTCTTGGGATGGGCAGGTTGGTCGAGAACTCACGCTTTCGGGCTGGGTGGCCTCCTGTTTCGAACATTCCTCGGATTGGGTGGGAAAATGTGAAGACAAATTTCACCAGGAATAAGGCCTTCGGGCTGGGTGGTCGCTTGTTTAGAACACCCCTTGGGATGGGCAGGTTGGTCGAAAACTCACGCTTTCAGGCTGGGTGGCCTCCTGTTTCGAACATTCCTCGGATTGGGTGGGAAAGTGTGAAAACAAATTCCACTAGGAATAAGGCCTTCGGGCTAGATGGTCGCTTGTTTAGAACACCCCTTGGGATGGGCAGCGGTCGAAAACTCACGCTTTCGGGCTGGGTGGCCTCCTGTTTCAAACATTCCTCGAATTGGGTGAGCAAGTGTGAAGACAAACCCACCATGACTAAGGCCTTCGGGCTGGGTGGTCGCTTGTTTAGAACACCCCTGGTGTAATATCCCAACTTTTATCAGTATAATAATATTTCAGTTCCGATATTATTTTTCGGAGTTATTTAATTTCAGTTATTTCAGTCAGAGTTACCGGAACTATTTTCGACGTACCGTTTACGTTCGAAATAATTTTGGTAATTTAGCATTATGTTTAATTAGATAATTAAACGTAATTAAGTGATTAATTTAATTTAATCACGAGATTAATAATGGTTCGGATTTTATTCTGAGTTCATGTTCGATGCCGTGCGTTACTCGGACTTAAGTTCATGTGTACGCGAGTATCGTGCGTATCAAGTGTTCAAGTACCGTGCGAGTGTTCGGTTCGAGTCCAAGAGCGAGTGCCGTGCGCGTGTTCATCCGAGGCCCGTGCGCCATCCGTGTCCATGTGCCGTGCGAGCGAGTGTGCGGAGAATCCGAGGCGTGCACATCCGGCCATTTCCGTGAGAATCCGCGCCCCCTTGTCCTCTTGCGCGTAGAAGTTCGGTCCGTGAGCATCCGTGCGCATTTTGTCCATTTCCGCCCTAAGTATCCGTGCGCCTTGTCTCTTGCCGGCGGAGTGGCCGAGGTCGCGCATGTGGGGAGCATTTTGTCCGCAAATCCGCGCGCATTTTGTACAAGTACCCGAGCATTTGGCTTGATGCTCACGTGAGCTCCCCCCCCCTAGATTTCTCCGCCCATGTTCGGTTTTAAGAAGGACTTAGGAAATTATTTGGAGACTTTACTCCATTTTTCTTCTAAGTCTTAGAGAGGGCCGAGAGTATAGTAAGATTTTGTGTGAGTTGTTCGGGAGCAAGTTCCGAGTACACGCATCCGCACGCCGGCGCGCACGCAACAACCGTACGCGAGGAGCAAGTTCAACACGCCCACGCACACGGCAACGCAACGCACACGCAAAGCTCACGGCCGAGAGTTTAAGTAGCTTAGCCTCCGAAGTTTGAAAGAGGTAAGTCCCGACGGCTTTAACCGTGAATGTCATGTTCATGTGAGAATAAATGTTTAAACGTTCATGCATGCGTGATTTATGCGAGCCGTACCCATGCCGTGAGTTCATGTTACATGCTAAATAAATTCACGAATCATGTCATTATGTTCAAGATATTCACCGAGTAACTCTCGCATGTCTAGCTTTTAATTGAGAAAATATGCTTATATGAACTCATGTGTTCGGTAGAATTTAATCATGTTATAGAGATGTTCGGCCGAGGGAGACGTGGCCGCGCACGTAGCGCGCCACGGGCCGTGCATACATGTCCGTTATGGTAAGTTCATATTTTGCCGACCAATGCCAGCATGTTTAGCGTTATTTTGAGATATCATGTTTAAGTGTTCGGATGTAATTATCATGTTACTAGTGGTTTGGCCGAGAGGGGTGTGGTCGCACACCTAGTGCGCACCACGGGCCACCCGAGTACCATTTCATGTTAAGTTATATCATTCGGCCATTATGTGTTATTATGCTTAGAATATCATGTTTATGTTCAGTCATGTTAGAATTGCCGAGAGAATATATGAATTGGTCGAGGAACGGCGCAATGCCGTCGGCGGCGCACGGAGCGCCCGCCACGACCCAAGTCCAGCCCCTTGCGTGATTTATCATGTTTCCAGTATAATTACATGTTATATGTTCATATCATGCCTTTTGAGGTCAGTTTGTCGGAAGGTTATGCCGGACGGC
>CACSLK010027801.1:1313945-1336153 GCA_902706635.1 Striga hermonthica
GCCCGATGACGACCCACTTATCTACATCCAAAACAACAGAACGTGGAACTTATTTATCCAAACATAATTCTCATTCATTAAGAAATAACAAGTGTAATATCCACTAAAGCAAAGCTTAAGTATATAACACCAACAGGTTGCACGCGCCCCTAATTAGGATCTCTAACTGTCAGAAATTGGTAATTATACATAGGGCTTCGCAATTTCCGATTGAACTTTCTTCACTTTCGTCAGTTCTTGAGCTTTCGCATACAATAATCTTGTTGTTGAATTAGCCTTGAAAACTCGAAAGTTATCCTCTGTGCGCCGTTCGACTGCGGATTATTTGGTAAGCTTCACCTTCAATTTTTATTTCTTTATTTGTTATGCGTTCTTCTTTTCGTGTAATGGCGTCGAAGGGAAAGGGTAAGGCGGTGGCAAGTTCTTCTAGTACCGAGTCAATTCCGTTAGAAGTATATCACGACTTGGAATTGGTCGAATTAGCTTTCGAGTATTATCGGTGGGATCCGATGTTGGTGGGACACTTAGATATCAAACCCAACGACGAAGACGGTGACTGTGTAGTGGAAGAAAATGCAGCCGACATCGAGGTGCCTCACTGGAGGAGGCCGGTGATGAAATGGCCCGATCCTGCAGTCGATTTTGAGGGTGAGCAGAGTATTTTTAATGATGCCGACGTGGTGATGCTCCGGGAGCAAATACGAGTTCCGCCCTCGGTAAAGATTTTCGCACCTTATCCGGGGGAGAGGATAACAAGCCCTCCCCCAGGTTGTGTAGGCGTTTTCGCGGAGAGCCTTAGGTCGGGGCTGAGGTTTCCGCTGCCGAATTTAATCACGGAGTACATACGAAGTTGGGGGTTACCACTGTGCCAAACTACTCCTAATAGTTGGAAGAAGATAATTGGGTTAATGGTGTTGTTGCACGAGAGAGGTGAAGGTCTGCCGTCGTGTGACGAGATGAGGAGTATTTTTGCCTTTAAGCAGAGTCCGAAGAGGAGAGTTGCGGAATCCTCGTGCTGTTTCTTTGTCGGAGCGAAACCGCAGCATGGTCTTAAGGTCGGTGAGATAATAACCGAAATTCCGGAGACTCTTCATGGTTTTCAAGAGGAGTGGGTATGGATCGGAGGAGAATGGCAATCCGAAAGCTTTTTCCATGAAACTCGGATCGATGGGTTGACAATCCCAATGTTTATTCATTCTGGAGCAAGTGAGTTCATTTTATTCTGTATTGTTTGTAGATTTTTCTGATTTCGGTACTGTTCTTTGTACTAACAGGTCGGAACTTTGTAGAAAAAGAGACAAAGTAGAAGGAACCGAGGTTGAGTCCGGAGTTCGGTGGAAAGCTGCTTACACTCGCCAACTTAGACAAAGATTTACGAGATTATCGCAAACTCGTGGCTGATTCAAAGCTTGAGGCTGCAGGTCTATCTCCCGGAGTCTCTACATTAAAGTTTGACCCCTGTTGACCAGCATTTTCGGTCAACGGTTAAGATGATAAATGTCGAAAATGAAAGGTTGAAAAATGAAAGGAAGACTAGGTTTAATTATGGTTTTATTAGGCGATTACGAGGTCGGCCTCTCGTACGAGGTCGGCACTTGCGATATACTTAAAATTCTTACAATGAGTTTCTTACAGTTTTAGAGAGAGAAAGTAGAGAGAAGGCAGAGTTAGTTGAATTTCAACAACCCAAAATAAATGAAATGAGCTGCTATTTATAGTAGTCTTTAATGTGGCACTGTTCAGCTACTGTTCAACGGACTGGTCGCACAGTGGCCTTGACATGTATTTAATGTGATTTGAGGTTTCTTTAATCATTACCTGTCAGGCATTAAATGCCAGCATAGGGGGCATTTAATGCTGGTAGGCTTTATTGATTAGGCTTGTTGGTAGGGTGCTAGGCTATGATTACTTGTCCCATCGTCCAATGATAGCCTTCTAAGTGGGAATATTTAAATGTGTATCGAAGCCTTCACTTTCCCTCTGGTCGGCCTTCTCAGATTTTCAGGCCGGCATCTCACTCGAAAGTGTTTGCGAGATTGTGAATAGTCTTCTTTCTGTCCGACACCTACCCAGGTCGGCTTTTGTCCTGACTGAGCCAAGTGCCGGACTGGGGGAACGTTCCTACGGCAGTCCTGCACATCTTTAATCATCGGTTCAGCTCGGCACCTCTTTACCAGACCGGGTTTTCAGCTCGGGTCCTGAGAGATCAAGTATCCGGTTCAATCCGGGCTAACTCAGCTATCAACATACAGGCCCCCGGGCTGGGAGAGGAGGTTTTCCTAACATCTTGTCCGAGGTCGCTACTCTGATGCCCGGTCCCGTGTTCGCCGAATTTCTCCCCTGCTCCTCTGATCCCCTTGAGTCACATTTTCCCTGTTCCTGGTACATTGATGATGCGAGCTGAAGCGACGCGTCCATCAATGCGATATGGCCGTTGCTATTCTTGTCGGCCATGAAAAGTCGTGCCGTTTCAGGGTCCTTTACACGTGTCCCCGTCTGATTGGCCCGCATGGCGCGTCACATCGCTTCAGTGGAAAGGGCGGTTACTCTACCGCGTGGTATCTACGCGCCCGTTCGTGAACCGTCGGATGGCTCCAATCGTGACCGTTCAATTTGGGCAGTTGATTATTAAATTTTTTAATTTCAAATGGTGCCACGTGGCTTTCCTTGATTGGACCAAAAAATATATATATATATATCCATCGTCCTCTTCCTTTAAAATTTTTACCTTCTGCAATTTCTCAGACGTACTCTCGAGCAATCGGCAAGACAGCTTTCAAATATCCTTGAAGTACTTTGCAAATCGGCGTTTCAAGGCTTCTAACTGGTAATCCGCTTGCTCTTTTCATCCTTTTCTTTTTTCAATATGTCGAGTCTTTCGAATTCCGCGGCGTCTTCCGGTGAGGGTGAGAGACAAACGGCGGAGGAGACCGGCGAGATCGTGGTTTACTCTCCGCCGGCAGCAGAGGCGGCGCAACCTCTCCGGGTTACGCCGATTACAGCCGTTCGGGTGACTTGGCCGTCGGCGGCGGTGACTGACCCACTAGGGGAGATGTCCNCGCAGATCCAGGTGGTCGATGTTGTTGACCTCGGCTCCAGCCAGTCCGACTGTGGAGATAAAGTTATCCCGGACGGCGGGCCTTCTGACAGCGATTCAGACGTTGACCCCGGCCTGGTCGAGGAGACCCTTCAGGGCGAGACCGACGGGCGCGAACGAGTCCCCATGGGACTAGGCGATGCTGAGACCGACGCCGCCGTTGAGGCCGCGACCTCGGCCCCACCCGGGAGCTGGCGTCGCCCTCCTCGCTCGTGGCCAACTGTCGCGAAGATGTCGGCCTGGAACACGCCGTCTATTTTGGGGGACGTCGACCTGGTCAAGTTGCGGGGCAAGGTGAGTTTCAGCCCCGTACGCCGGCGAGCGCATCCATTGTCCTCCGCCGGGCTGTATCGGAGTCTACCGCCATAGTCTGTCTCGGACTCTGATTTCCTTTGCCCGGCGTCTTAAGTGACGTTTTGAGCGACCTCGGCATCGGAATCAGCCAGCTCGTACCCACGGCCTTCGCGCGGTTGATGGGTCTGATCGTCTTGTTCCTTAAGCAGGGCTGGGCCGACCCCACGAGCGTAGATATTCGGGCTCTTCTAATTTCAAGAAGTCCGGCAACACCGACAATTACTACAGCTCCGTCGCTCCCGGAGTGGACAGGTCCCTGGTGAACAAAATCCCGGAATCGCTGCACGGCTACATGCCGGAGTGGTTCTGGGTCTCCAGAGTGTGGCAGGCGCCGGATGCAGCCCGGCATCCGTACATCGACTTCATATCCGGCAAGTGTGAGTATCATGTTATTCCTTACCATTTTCTAGTTACGTGCTTTTCTCCTGTGCTAACAGGTCGGTATTTCCATTTCAGTCCACAATCCTCACTTCGACGCCAGCGACGACCTAGCGGAGTAGATCGGCACTTTGTTGGCACTTGACGAGGACGAGCGTTTCTATCGCGACTTGGTCTCGGAAGAGAGCTTGATCACCTACGGCCTTTGCTCCGACTTCAAGACAGGCTACTCCATCCCAGGTAATTTCCACCTCATACCGGGTTATTGCTTGGCCCATTGAGTTCGGCGCCTGACTCTGTGATTGTTTGACAGTTTATTATTCTCTTCACCAAGAGTGCGGACTCCGTTCTGTGAAAGAAGCCAACAAACCCGCTCACGCCAACCCGCACCCGTTAAAAGAGAGAAAAAAGATGGCCAGCAGGATGTCTTTCATGATGAAGCCGAAGAAAGGGCAGGGCTCTACTTCAGCCGGGGATTCTCGCGCGGTTCAGCCTGTTTCCCGGACCGCGGCCTCGGCTTCTTTCTGGCCCGTCGTGTCCGGTGCGTCCCCTTCTCAGGCCGGGACGTACTGGCGGTCGCGCCAGACCGGTTGGAGGTCGGGCTGGCGGCCGTACTGGTGCTGCTGGTGGTCGAACTGGCGCTGCTGGTGGCCAAGCTGGGCGCGGCCCGGTTCCGACCCGCAGCAGGAGTGAAGATTCCAACCCCGAGGCTGACATTCAGAAGAAGAAAGGCCGCGCTCGCGAAGAGAGCCCGATTGGGTCTGGGTCTGGCTCGCCGGAGAGGCGCGAGGGGCCGTCGTCCCCTCCGCTTAAAAGGACCAGGGCCGAGGAGTCGGAGGCCGACCTGATTGCATCGAGCTCGACACATGTTCACCAGGCCGGGAACTCCACCTATGTCCCGATGAACACGGAGAGGCAGGCGTCGCTTTCCAAGAGCTTGGCCAACTTCCCAGACCGGTGGTTCATCGTTGCCTGCTCGGCAATTCCTTTCGACCTGCCCAACCGGTTTGAGCATCCGCCGCAGGCGATCTCTGCCGCAAAAGCCGTGCTGTCGACTTGGACTCCTGTGGCGGAGGTGGCGACTGGGATGCTTTGCCCCCCACAGTTAATCCAGCACTCCGTGGCATCGATGGGGCGGGCCATGGTGGAGCTAATGCACGCCCACGAGGCCATGTTTAAGGAGATGGCCGCCCACGATAAAGCCGAGGAGGACTTGGCTACATATAAGGGGAGAGTCAGCGAGTTGAAGGACGAGGTGAGCCGCGTCGAGAGGCTCGAGGCCGAGCTCGTCCTTCAGCAGGGGGCGACGGCCAAGGCAGAGGAGATTGCGACCAAGGCCGTGGAGGATCTGGCTCGCGAGAGGGTGGAGTGGGCCGAGCGGTTAGCCGAGTTAGAGGCTCGCCGCGAAGCCGAGCTGATCCAAGAGAAGAAGGGTCGAGCTGAAGAAATCACCGCGCTGGAAGAGAGACACAAGGCCGACCTCGCCCACCTCGCGGAGCTCCATGCTGCTGAGGTTGCCCAGCTCACTCGGAAGCATGAGGAGACGAGGTCCCAGTTTGTTGACTACGGCAATCGGATGTCTGCCCAGGTCTGCCTCTTGAAGGAGGCTACCAAGCAGACAGACGGAGAACCCATCGCCCTGCCCCCGCCCATGTCATTTGCGGAAGTCTCTGTCCAGTATTTCGAGGACATAAGGGACTGCATGGACAGGTCGGCCGTCTTCAATCTCCATTGGCTGTTCCAGCGGCTCGACGCCGGGGTGCTTTCCCTCGAAGACTTCCGCACGATCCTCATTGAGAAGGCGGCGAGGCTCGGGGTCGAATGTGAGGGGCTCGTCTGCGAGGTCGACGAGGACGAGGCTACCGTGGTCCGCCGACTTAAGGGCTGGGCCCACGACGTGGTTGTGGGCTTCCAAGGGCTCGGCACCATCCTGTGCTCGGAGACGTGGCGTCTTGTACCGGGGGAGTTGCTGCCGGAGTATGAGCCTTTCTTGCTCGCTGCCGATCCTGATCCTGAATTCCAACCTCACCGAGGTGCCGTCCTGACGGTAGTCGACGAGATGGAGGAAGCCGAAGAGGCGGCGAAGGCAGCGGCCGAGGCCGAGGCGGCGAAGAAGGTGGGTGAGGGCGAGGCCGGCACTTCCGGCGTGGATAAGGAGGCCGAGATTGCGCTTGAGGAGCGGCCCTCAGAATCATGTCCATAGTTTCTTTTGTTTATTTAGCGGCCTGCGTGCCGTTGGATTGACCGGGTGTGGTCTGGATTTTGTATTCGGTTTTCGCCAACTTTAAACAAAGTATTTTGATTGTGCCGCCCTGGTTTTTAAATATATTTATGCTTTTCGCATGTTTCATGATTGTTGATTTTTTGTTGGCTGGGTCCCGAGATCGGGCTCGGCGCTATTACTCGCGGTGCCGAGCTCATGACTGAGCTTGGCACATTTTTCACTTGGGTCGAGCCTCGTAATCGGGCTCATCGTTATTAGTTACGGCCCCGAGCTGGTGATTGAGCTCGGCACTCGCTCGTCACTTGGTGTCGACCAGGTCATCGTACTGATCCTGGCCGACACGCTCGTCGTTATTAGTTACGGCGCCGAACTCGTGATCGAGCTCGGCACTCGCTTGTCACTTTGTGTCGACCAGGTCATCGTACTGATCCTGGCCGACGCCGCTCCTTACGTTCTTATGAGGTGCCGACCAGGTCTTTGTACTGATCCTGGCCGACACCAATCCTTACGTTTTTATGAGGTGCCGACCAGGTCATCGTACTGATCCTGGCCGACACTGATCCTTGCGTTTTTATGAGGTGCGGACCAGGTCATCGTACTGATCCTGGCCGACACCGATCCTTACGTTTTTATGAGGTGCCGACCAGGTCATCGTACTGATCCTGGCCGACACTGATCCTTACGCTTTTATGAGGTGCCGACTAGGTCATCGTACTGATCCTGGCCGACACCGATCCTTACGTCGCTTCGACTCGATCTATGCATATGTCTACAATCTATCGTGAATAATAAGAGAAGATTACATTTTTGCAGCGTGTACTTCATCACAAAACATTACAAGGAGTTACAATAGATCGATCTAGACCTACTGGTAGAACTTCTTCAGGAACGCCGAGTTCCAAGGGTACTGGTGGGGGGTGCCGTCGAGATGCTTAAGACGGTAGGCCCCGTGAGGGAGGACTTCGCGGATTTTGTATGGCCCTTCCTATTTTGTCTTGAGGGGTCCGGGGTCGGGCCCCGTCACCCTTTTGAGCACCAAGTCGCCGACCTGATACGAGCGCGGTTTGACTTGAGAGTTCATGTATCTTTCACTTCGTCTCTTGTATGCTGCGTTTTTCAGCTCGGCCTGCGTCCTGTGCAAGTCAATCAGGTCCAGGTTGGCTCTCAACGACTCAGAGTTGGACTCTTCCTCGAAGTTGGTTACTCGAAACGTTGGGGCGCCGAGCTCGATTGGTATCATTGCTTTAGACCCATATGCCAGTGAGAATGGCATTTCGCTGGTTGACGATCTGGCCGTTGTGCGATAGGCCCAGAGTACGCCCGGGAGTTCTTCCGGCTAGGCCCCTTTCGCGGCTTCGAGTTGGACCTTGAGCCCTTGTTTGATTATCTTGTTTACTGCCTCGACCTGCCCGTTAGACTGGGGATGGTAAGGTGTCGAGAAGAAGTGTTTGATGTTGTGTTCTTCGCAGAACGTCTCCAGCTTCCTCCCTTCGAATTGCTTGCCATTGTCGGTGATGATCGAGTTTAACACTCCGAATCGACATATGATGAACTTCCATAAGAAATCTATCATCTTCTGTTCTGTTATGGTGGCAAGAGGTTCGGCTTCTGCCCACTTCGTGAAATAATCCACTGCAACCACCGCGTACTTCACCCCGCCCTTTCCGGTAGGAAGGGGGCCGATCAGGTCGACACCCCACCTGGCGAATGGCCACGGGCTGAGAATCGATTTTAGGGGCTACGACGGTTGGATGATGTTGGGCGCGAAGGTTTGACATTTCGAACATCTCCAGGCCAGGTCCAGAGCGTCCTTCTTCAGACTCGGCCAGTAGTAGCCTTGTCTAAGGACCTTGTGTGCGAGGGCGTGCCCCCCTGAGTGGTTCCCGCATACGCCTTCGTGGATTTCTTTAAGTATGTATTCGGTGCTCCTTTCATCTACGCACTTGAGCAAAGGTGCCGAGTAGCCCCATTTGAACAGTTCTCCGGCTACGATTGTAAATCGAGCTGCCTGAGTACGAAGCTGCCTGACCTCTTTTGGGTCCGGCGGCAACGCACCAGTCTCTAGATACGAACGGATCGGGACCATCCAGCCTGGATCTTGATCTTCCACCCCCTGCTCGGCACTCAGCACGGAAGTGCCGAGCACGGATGGCTGTTCCTTGTGTCCGACCTGGACATACTCGACGCTTTCCACCCCGGCACTTGAGGCGAGACGGGCCAGGGCGTCAGCTTGTACGTTCTCTGTCTGAGGGATATGTTCTATTTTGGCCCGAATTTTGGCCAGCTTCTTCTTTACCAACCCCAGGTATGGGACCAATCTTGGTTCCTTTACCTTGAACTCTCCGGATATCTGCTTAACCATCAGCATGGAATCTGAGTATATGATGAGGTCAGTTAGACTCATGGCTTCTGCCAAGCCCGGATAGCAATGACTCATATTCGGCTTCGTTGTTGGTTGCCGGGAAGAGATATTGCATCGAATGACAAAAGAGCTTCTTGTGGGGATCCACGAGGACGACTCCTCCGCCTGCTCGTCCGGCAGTGGAGGATCCATCCACGTACATCACCCAAGGCTGTTCGTTCGTTTCTCTGAGTCCTGGCGTGAATTCGGCTATGAAGTCCGATAGTACCTGCCCCTTCATTGTTGTTCGGGGTCGGTAATGGATGTCGTATTGCCCCAGCTCCACTGGCCAATTCACCATCCGGCCTGATGTGTCAGGTCGGTGAAGAATCTGTCTTAACGGGTAGGCGGTGAGCACGGTTATCGAATATTCGAGAAAATACAACCTTAATTTTCGCGCGGCGGTTACCAAGGCGAACGCGAGTTTTTCCATCGGCGGGTATCGCAGCTCGGCATCGTGAAGCGCCTTGCTGATGTAGTAGAAAGGGTGTTGGGAAGATTCGTCCTCTCGGATGAGGGCGGCGCTGATTGCCACGTCAGACTCCCAAATAAAGGAAAAGCATCTCTCCAGGTCGGGGTTTTTGCATGGTTGGAGCCCGGCACAGGGTTCCTTTGATAGCTTCCAATGCTTGCTGGCACTCCGGAGTCCATTCGAACTTATGATTATTTTTGATTGCGTCGAAGAACGGTTTACACCGGTCTGTCGATTTCGAGATGAATCGACTGAGGGCAGCAAGCTTGCCAGTTAGGCTTTGTACCCCTTTGATTGAGGTCGGCGGTCGGAGATCCTGGACGACCTTGATCTTTTTGGGATTGGCGATGCCGCGCTGGCTGACGATGTATCCTAGGAATTTTCCCGAGCCGACACCAAAAGTACATTTTTTGGGGTTTAACTTCATGTTGTAATCACGCAAAATAGAAAACATTTTATTAAGGTCGTTACATGGTCGGATGCATACACAGATTTAACTAACATGTCATCTACGTACACTTCCATACTAACACCTATCAAACTAGCAAACATCTTGTTGACTAGGCGCTGGTACGTGGCCCCGGCATTCTTCAACCCGAACGGCATCATGGTGTAACAGTAGAGTCCACGTGCCGAGTAGAAAGAGGTGTGCTCGGCGTCATCTGGGTGCATCGGGATCTGTTTGTAGCCGGAATATGCGTCCATGAAGCTCATCAGTTCATGCCCCGAGGTGGCGTCCACCATATAATCAATGTGGGGCAAGGGGTAGCTATCTTTGGGGCACGCCTTGTTGAGGTCGGAGAAGTCGATGCAAAGGCGCCATGCCCAGCTGGCCTTCTTTACCAGTACCGGGTTGGCAACCCAGGTTGGGTACCGGACTTCCCGAATATAGTCATTGTTCTTGAGCTTGATCACTTCTTCTTCGAGAGCTTGCTGCCGGTCTGGCCCCAACTTCCTCCTCTTCTGAACGATCGGCCTGACTGTGGGGTCGACCTGCAACCTATGACAGGCGACCTTCGGGTCAATGCCGACCATGTCTTCGTGGTTCCACGCGAATACGTCTGCATTTTCTCGAAGGAAACTGGTTAGCTCAGCCTTTAATGGTGCTGGCAGTTTACTGCCGATCCGAAGTTGCTTTTGACAGGTCTCCTCATCGATGAAGATGATTTCGACCTCGTCCATGGGCTCGACCCATTTTGTTCCCCTCTTTTCTTCGTATTGGGTTCGGGGGTCGAGCTCCTCCTCCTCCAACATCGGCTCCTTTCCAGCTCTTCGACCCCTGTCCTAGTCCAGGTCGGACTCGGTCCCTTTCTCCTGCTCGGCACTCGTCCCGGCCTGGGGGAACGGACCTATCTGGATTTCCAGCATGCGTTCGTCTCCCGGGCCGGGGTGATCCATCTCTGTATCTGGGTCCATATGACCCCCCTCAACATCTGTTTCTCCTTCCACCTCGGCGTCTTCGACGATCTGGCCGGCACTCGTCGTTTCCAGGAGGGGCGTGCCTATCTGGTTTCCAATCCTATGGTTGCCCTCTTCTCCGTGGGACACAGCTTCACTCGTCCCGGCTCCAAGGGCGGAGTTCGCTGTATTGATTTCCGCTCAAGGGATGGTCAGAACGCATTCCCGCGCTTCTCTCTGATCTCCCCGATGAGTCCCTTCCCTGTCCGAGGTCGGGAACTTGAGGGAGTAATGGAAAATGGAGACGGCCCCCCTAAGCTTGTAAAGAGCCGTCCTGCCTAGGATGGCATTGTATTCACTTGGGCAGTCCACTATCTTGAAGGTTTCCAGTATCGTTCGCGTGGGCTGCCCCTTCTCCCCGAACCTGATCGGCAACGTCACTTGACCGACGGGGGTCGTCATTTGACCGTTAAACCCTTGGATCCGCTCTCGGAAGGGTTGCACTTCCTTCCTGTCAATCCCCATCTTCTTGAACGTGCTGTAGTACAGAATGCTCGCATAGGCCCTGGTGTTAACCATTATTCGGTGGATCTTGATCGCCATTATTGGGGCCGTGATCACCAGGGCGTCCGAGTGGCGATGGTTAAACAGAAAGGCATCCTCATCAGTGAAGGAGATTTTATTGGGTGTTGGCTCAGCCGCCGGTCTGCTTCCAGCGTGCATCACTCTCTGTCTGGCATAATAAGCTTGTCGGGCGTATGCTTTTGTCTGCCTCCTCGAAAGGAGGGATTCACCTCGGCTCGTGTTTACGCGTCGGGGTGGGAAATCAGTCAGGTCGGTACTCGACTACGGGGATCGGTCTCTTTTTCTTCCTACGGAGGTGCCGGGCTCACCTTGATGGGTCGGGTTGAACATCAGAATCTCATTACGCGCGCCCTGCTGTGGTTTTTTTCTCCGGGGGTTCATGTCGGCATCTTCGTCGCTGTCGAGGCCGTCCCCAAAGCGGCCTCCCTTCTTTCTCTTCTCACCAGAGTGAGTGAACTTCTTGACTTGAGGGTCGTCAATCAGCTTGAGTAGCGCCGCGATCAAGTTACATCGTTGGTCTGTGTTATGTCCATGTGCCTTGTGGTAGGCGCAATATCGGGACTTGTCCACCTTGTCTTTGTCGGTGAACATGGGTTTCAGATCCGGCAACAAGCCCTTCGTTTTGATCTCCTCGTAAACTGTGGCGGCACCTACGGAGAAGACGCCCTGGAAACTTTCATTGAGCTCCTCCGCTCTCTGTCTCCTCATGGCCCGCACCTCGGCGAATGTCTTGCCGGGCTTCCCTGATTTGTCTTTATTCTTGTCCTTGCTCGTCGCGGCGTCCAGCACCGGGATGGACGAGGATTCCTCGGCCATAATGTAATTTTGGGCCTTGGCGAGGAATTCTTGGTAGGTGGCTGGCTTGTTCTGGCACAGGGACCATTTAAACAGGGTTTTCAGCTTCAGCCCGGCCTGCACGGAGACGAGCATGTTCTCGGGATGGTACTGTTCCATATTTTGAACTCGGTCGTTAAACTGGGTGATATAGTCCTTCAGGCTCTCGTCCTCGCCCTGGACGATGTTGGCGATTGATTCCTTGGGGGCCAGGCTGATCTGTGATCTGATGAAGTGTGATCGAAATGCCGACCTGAGTTGGCCCCAAGTGCAAATAGAGTGCGGATACAAAGAATGGTACCACCTCTGCGCTTTCGGTCCTAGGGTCAGGGAAAACATACGACAGCGTAAGGCGTCCGTCGCGCCGTGCAAATCCATCCAGGAAGTGTAAAGGCCGATGTGGGAGTCTGGGTCCGAGTTTCCATCATAAAGTCCGAGCTGAGGCACCTTGATTTTCTGGGGCACGGGCTCGCCCAGGATGTCGGGAGAGAGGGGCATGATCTACGACCCGAGGAATGGGTTGTGAGTAGTGGAGAGGCGATGTACCTTCCTGGGGAGAGTGCCGGCCTTCCAGTTCGGCGATTCTGCGCTTGAGGGCCGCGACTTCGTCCGCGTCTCGCCCGATGTTTTTGCCTCGCTCAATCACGTCCCTGAGGTCGTGGTTGGCCTGAGTTTTGTCACCCAGGTGCTGGTACACGGAGCGACGTATGACCTGGAGGCTCCGGTTTGGCTGACTTTCGTCAGTCTGCTCGGTGGGTGCCGGCCTTGCGTTTTTCTCGCGCCGGGCTTGGGCGGTGCGATTGGGTGATTGAGTTGTCGTTTTGGATTTTGCGGGTTTTTTCTGCTGCCTCCCGGCCTCCTTGTCGGGGGTCTGGAGCAGGGTGTTGACGGGGTTACCTGTGGCTGCCACAGTGTTTCCCCCGGGTGCCTGGCTTGCAAGGGCCTTAGCGAAGATTCCTTCTAGGGCTTTGAGGACGTCGGGATGCTGCATGGCGGCAGCAAAGGTCGGGGCAGGAGGGACAGGAGCTTGAGTCCCTTGCTGGTTGCGGCGAGAGGTCTCCTCGCCGTTGTGCCGGCGAGGCTGAGCGCCGGACTGCTGGGTTGACTCGTCGTGATTGGATGAAGCCATCTTGAACAGGACTCGAGGTAAACGAAGGTGAGTGAATATGAGGCTTCACAAGATCGAATAATTGACACCAAGTAACTTATGGTGCCCTTCCTCTAGCGCCAAACTGTTGACGAGCATTTTTGGTCAACGGTGAAGATGAGAAATGTCAAAAATAAAAGGTTGAAAAATGAAAGGAAGACTAGGTTTAATTATGGTTTTATTAGGCGATCATGAGGTCGGCCTCTCCTACGAGGTCAGCACTTGCGATATACTTACAATTCTTACAATGAGTTTCTTATAGTTTTAGAGAGAGAAAGTAGAGAGAAGGCAGAGTTAGTTGAATTTCAACAACCTAAAATAAATAAAATGAGCTGCTATTTATAGTAGTTTTTAATGTGGCACTGTTCAGCTACTGTTCAACGGTCTTGACGCACAGTGGCCTTGAAGAGCAGTCCGGCGTCCCTCTGAAATGTATTTAATGCGATTTGAGGTTTCTTCAATCATTACCTGTCAGGCATTAAATGCCAGCATGGGGGGCATTTAATGCTGGTAGGCTTTATTGATTAGGCTTGCTGGTAGGGTGCTAGGCTATGATTACTTGTCCCATCGTCCAATGATGGCCTTCCAAGTGGGAATATTTTAATGTGTATCGAAGCCTGCACTTTCCCTCTGGTCGGCTTTCTCAGATTTTCAGGCCGGCATCTCACTCAAAAGTGTTCGCGAGATTGTGAATAGTCTTCTTTCTGTCCGGCACCTACCCAGGTCGGCTTTTGTCCTGACTGAGCCAGGTGCCGGACTGGGGGAACGTTCCTACGGTAGTCCTGCATATCTTTAATCTTCGGTTCAGCTCGGCACCTCTTTACCAGACCGGGTTTACAGCTCGGGTCCTGAGAGGTCAAGTATCCGGTTCAATCTGGGCTAACTCGGCTATCAACAACCCCGGTTAGGAAACTTTAATACCCGTCGGCTTCGCCAACATCTTAATATATGGTAGATTGCAGTTAGTTACTTTGACCGTTCCATGTTTGAATGTAGTGTACTATCCGCTCCTCGAATTCTTGGGCTATAGTACTGTCAAAGAGGCAAAGGACTTCCGGCGCAAATATTCGAACAAAGATCTGCAGTCTAAATTTGGTAAAAGCCGAGATCTACGATTAACCAACATCATGAGGAGGGATATAGTTCGTGCTTTGGTGAGGAGAACCGCCGGCCAAAAGGCCACTAGCAAAAAATCGGCCGAAGCGGGATCCAGTGCGACTTCGGCTGCTATTCCAGAAAATCTTAGGTCGCTGCAAGACATTGCGTCTACCGAGGTGACACAAGTTGTCAATGCTGCTGCAATCAATCAGGCTGAGCCCGAGCCAATCATGACTGGGACCGAGTTGACTATGATTGAGCCTGTGAATACCGAGGCGATAAAAATACCTTCTTCTCCTCCGAAGTCCGTAGAACCCAATCAGCCAGAGAAAAGGAAGAAAAGAAAGCTTGTGAAAATGTCCGATGTGGGGGCTTTTTCGGGAGCAGAGAGGAGGTCAATGAAGAAGCACGACTCCGGTCGTAAAGTTGGTGAGAAGGGTGCAGATGAATCGCCTCTGTTTGAGAAATCATTTCTGTCGATTGATGACGACAGGGTCGCCAAGGTCAAGGTGCCTGAAGGCGTTGTGAAAGAGTGGTTCACCAATTTTCAGTCTGTCAAGTCTCCGCACATGTCCTCGAGAATCGACATGCCAGAGAACGCTAAAGCTGCAGCACGTGTTCCTTTGATGGTATGGGACCCGAAGTCCGAAGTGGGCGTTTCCTCCTTATCAAGCGTAGATAAATTAAGTTACGCCAAGGCATGTTTGGGCCGGGCTTTGGTCAGTCTGGTCGCTGCTGAAGACGATCACAGTCGGATTGCGGCTCAATTGGATGAGAAGAAAGACGCCATTGCCGCCCGAGATGCCGTGATAGCATCCCTGAAGGACGAAAGAGCTAAAGTTGAGGCTGATATGAAAGAGAAGCTTTCTGAGCAAACTGGGCAGTTAGAGGTGGCGCAGACTGAGATCTCGGCCCTGTCCGAGGAGAAAAAAGTTCTCCAAACCGAGGTTGCTGAACTTAAAGCGCGTTTGGCCTTGTCTGAGCAACATTCTACGGCGTTAGAAGCCCAAGCTGAGAAGACGAAGAAGAAATTGGTGGAGGAAAAAGGGAAGCGCGAGAAGGCTCAAAAAGAGTGTGCCGAGGTTCGTGAACTCATAGGCCGACAACGAGATGCGCATCAAGCTGAGTTGGCTAAACTTGAGAAGGAAAAATTGTCTTATGGTGAAGCCATGTATGAGATTGGCCTTCAAGCTGGAAAGGATTCTATTCCCAAAGCAGAGGTTGCTCAGATCGGTAATGAGGAGGTTGCATACGGGGCTGGTGCCGAAGTGGAGGATGAAGTTGGCCTAGACTTGGAACTTGAGATGAACACTTGCCTAGCACTCCGGTGGGTCATCGAGCGTTACGATGTGGGTTATTACGATATCGACGATATTCGTCTCTTCTTATTCTGCAAACTTGAAAAGTATGGCTTCGACACCGAGATAAAGGGGATGCACATCGAAGCGTATGAAGATGAACGAGAGTTTTGTGAATGGATGCTCCGCCGAGGTGAAGAGATGATGTCTAATCCTTCTTTGCCTCAACTTACCGAAGAAAGGGCAGCTCTTCTCCGACGTGCCTACATTAATATGATTGTTGAGGGAGAGAAAGAGAAGAGAAAGGAGCTGGCCGATGTGTATCTGTCGACTCTTGCTGATGTGGAAGTTGAACAGCATTTCGACGATATGACCCCGGAGCAAATTCGGGACAAGGTCAAAGCTTATGTTGAAGAGAAGGCTAAGTCGACCGATAAGGAAGTTGAAATTATCAAGGTCGTCACACCAGCAGCGGGTGAATCTGATAAAGTGCAGGATCCTCGTGACGAACTCGTTCCAATATTAGATGAGGCCATTGTTGCAGCAGCCAAAGCAAAGGAAGTGGCGGTATTGGATCAATTATCTTCCGGTATGGAAGTCGGAGAAAGCAGCGACGCTGGCCATGGCACCGAGAAGAAGAACGACGCTGCCTGAAATCTTGAAGAGGTTTTTGATTATTGCATTTTTAGTATATATTTTTTTTTTTCAAAGTATGTAATTGGGGTGCCAGCATGTTGGCATCCTTAGTAGGATTTTATATTTGTAAGTAATCGGGGACGTCAAATTGTTGACTCCCTTAGTAGGACGTACGTAAGGAATTCTCCGACCTTTTAATATAAATTCGAAGTGTTTGCATAAATTCAATATTTATTTGTATTTGCCGTTCAATTTTCAGCAAGTTTTAGACCAAGTGTTCTGAACTCGGTGCGGATTTTAAAATGGATTGTCCCAACTCGGATTTATTTATGTCAGTAACCGAGTTGTGGGCTTTTGTGATAAAGATAAATGTCGAGTTCCACAATGATCTCTATTTTCTTCAATGGTTTTCGGCTACTAGTGTAAGTCGATATACGAACTTTATTAAGAATTCGCAAAACTTAACACATTTTGAGCCGTACGTAAAGCAAAATAGAGTTCACCGAACTTCGTCAGAGTTCGGTTATGGAATGGCCCCAACTGACTCATTTATTTTGCGTTCGGTAATTATCGAGACCCGTCAAATCATGTTTGCTGAAATGACGTTTGACGTGCTTCAACCCCCAACCAAAGCATGCATAGGATTTGGATAGATTATGGGGTATCAGCGAGACCGAGTGTCGCAGTGCTTACATCGGTGTAAGATATTTATAGAGCCGAGTTCAAAGTGTTTTACATCGGTACCGAGCTATTGCTCGGATTTTTCAAAAATTAAAGTCCGTAAACTTTCAGTACATCAAAAGTCACTTCGTCCATGCAGCGAAGCAAAAGAAAGGTCCATTCAAAAGGAGAGTCGGCTATCCGACTTCGGACCATTCATTGATAGAACTTCTTTAGAAAAACGGCATTCCACGGGTATTGATGCGGAGTTCCATTAGGATGAGCAATTCGGTAGGCCCCATGAGGTAGGACTTCAGTGATTTGGAAGGGTCCTTCCCACTTCGGTTTGAGTGGGCCGGGGTCGGCCCCCATCACGCGTTTAAGAACTAGATCTCCAACTCGGAATGTACGCGGCTTGACTTTGGAATTAACATATCTTTCGCTCCTGTGTTTATAAGCAGCATTTTTGAGCTCGGCGCGGGTACGGTGTTCTTTAAGCAGGTCCAGATTAGCTTTCAGGTTATCCGAGTTGGACTCTTCGGTAAAATGTTGAATTCGGTAAGTAGGTTCACCGAGTTCGACTGGGACTATGGCTTCTGATCCGTAAGTGAGTGAGAACGGTGTCTCGTCGGTGGAAGTTCGGGTAGTTGTCCGATAAGCCCATAGGACGTGTGGCAACTCTTCAGGCCAAGCTCCTTTGGCAGCGTCAAGTTGGACTTTGAGGCCATTTTTTATGAGCTTGTTCACAGCTTCAACTTGACCGTTGGATTGCGGGTGGTAGGGTGAAGAGAAAAAGTGTTTGACATTATATTCTTCGCAAAGGGATTCAAGTCGCTTGCCTTCAAATTGTCTACCGTTGTCGGTAATGATAGAGTTCGGTACTCCGAAGCGGCAGATGATGGATTTCCATACAAAGTCAACGACTTTTTGTTCGGTTATTGTGACTAACGGTTCAGCTTCGGCCCATTTAGTGAAGTAATCAACTGCTACGATGGCAAATCGGACGCCTCCTTTTCCGGTTGGTAGGGGACCTATGAGATCGATCTCCTATTTGGCGAAAGGCCATGGACTGTAACTTGATTTGAGCTCCTCGGGAGATTGGTGGATGTTGGGTGCGAATACTTGGCATTTCAGACATTTGTGAACCCATGTGGCGGCGTCGGTTTTTAAGGTCGGCCAGTAATAACCCTGTCGCAAGACTTTGTAAGATAAGGCCTGTGCACCGGGGTGACTTCCGCAAATTCCTTCATGGACTTCTTCAAGGACATACCGTGAGTCAGATTCACTCAAGCATTTTAAAAGTGGGACGGAGAATCCTCTTTTGAATAAAATTCCATTGTCCAGTGTATATCATGCTGCTCGGATCCGAAGTGCCCGGCCTTCCTTTGGGTTTGAAAGTAAGGTCCCAGTTTCTAAATACTGGATGATAGGATCCATCCACGTCGGAGATTTTTGCGACGTCGTCACTGGGTCAATAACCGCGACCTCAGGAAGGAAGGTCGACGACTGCTCTTGTTGTCCGACTTGGACATACTCCATACTCTCCATCCCGGTACTTGAGGCTAAACGAGACAAGGCATCTGCTTGAACATTAAGAGTTCGTGGAATGTGCTCTACATCAACAGAGAACTTTGATAGCTTCTTTTTTGCCAGGGAAAAATACGGTGTTAACCGAGGTTCTTTGACTTCGTATGAGCCATTAATTTGGTTGACACGGAGTTGAGAGTCTGAGAAAACTTTTAGTTGCTTCACGTTCATGGACTCAGCCAAATTTAGGCCGGACAACAAGGCTTCGTATTCGGCTTCATTGTTGGTTGCAGGGAAGAGAAATTTTACCGAATGGCAGAATAATGGATTTTCGGGGTTTGCCAAGACTATTCCTGCACCTGCTCGGTTTGCTGTTGAAGAACCGTCGATGTAAAGAACCCACGGCTGGTTGTCCTCATGAACTGCTATAGCCGGAGTGAATTCAACGATGAAGTCGGATAAGGCTTGTGCCTTGATCACGGTCCTCGGTTGATAATTGATGTCGAATTGTCCGAGTTCGATTGCCCATTTTATCATGCGTCCCGAGGTGTCGGGTCGGTGCAGGACTTGTCACAATGGATATGAAGTGCGGAAAGTTACAGAATGTTCTTGAAAATAAGGTCGCAATTTCCGGGCGGCAATAACAAGTGCAAACGCCAACTTCTCCATAGGGGGGTAGCGTAGTTCGACATCATGTAGGGCTTTGCTGACGTAATAAATGGGTGATTGTAACGTCCTTTCTTCACGTACTAAAACGGCGCTGATCGCCGAATCACTGACTCCGAGGTACAAAAACAGCATTTCCTCGGGTTTCGGCTTTTGTAACGTCGGTGGAGAGGCGAGTGCTTCCTTGATGCTGATGAGGGCCTTTTGACACTCTTCGGTCCATTCGAAACACTTTCCTTTTCTGATTTCTTCGAAAAAAGGTTTACACCGATCTGTGGATTTGGAGATGAACCGGTTGAGTGCAGCAAGTCGGCCAGTTAGGGCCTGAACACCCTTGACCGAGGTCGGGAGAGTTAGATCTTGAATGGCTTTTATCTTGGCCGGGTTGGCTTCAATTCCACGTTGGCTGACCATATAACCCAGAAAGTTTCCAGATTCAACTCCGAAGGTGCACTTTTTGGGATTTAAAACCATAGAATAAGATCGGAGGATATTGAACATGTCCTGAAGGTGTGTAATGTGATCGGACGCGTGCACCGATTTGACGAGCATGTCGTATACATAGACTTCCATGGTATGACCTATCATATTAGCGAACATTTTGTTGACAAGACGCTGATAAGTGGCCCCAGCGTTTTTTAACCCAAATGGCATCATGGTATAGCAGTACAAGCCCCGTGCTGAATAGAACGAGGTGTGTTCGGAATCTTCGGGATCCATAGGAATTTGATTATAACTGTGTTGATACCCAATTTTAGGCCTCGCCTATTAAAATATTACACGTGGATATATATAAATAAATATAAATAGCAGGTTCTCCTATCTAATTTATATTGACCGAGTTCTCAAAAAGACAAAAGGTCCACGACCAGAAACCGCCAGCTTGACCCAGATATCATAAAGAAGCCACTTTCACAGACACGTCAGTCACCGACAAGACAAATGCCAGTCAAGGTGCCTGTCAATGCCATTATCTATTAGCTATTAGTTATTATTGGGCCCTGCGCGGTCACATTTAATTATTGGGCCCTGCGCGGTCATGTTTTATTGTAAAAGCCCATTAGATATATGGGCCCATATTAGCCCAAATATAAATATGGGCTAAAGAGATAGAGATGGGGGGACTTTTCCTGATTTTCCTTGATCAGCACACAAAGGCACCGCCTCTGTGGAGTCTTTAGGATCTCCATGATCATAATATTAGAAAATAATTCTTTTCTCTCTTTTCAGAGAGTACTTTTCACAGAGAACATACAAAAATCATCAAATAAGACATGATACAATTTCTGTTTTGGTTTCAAGTTTTCTAGTCTTTGTATTCAATTTCATGATCCAAAAATCATACAAAAAACACCCAAAAAATCTCCAATAATTCATATTCATACTACACCGATTATTCACGGAATAGGGGTGTATATTTTATGTTGTTACAAAATCGTATAACAACAATTTGGCGCTAGAAGGAGGGCCTCGTAATTTTTTCGAGGTAATTCTCCAAGTTGAACACCACAGATGTGATCACCTTTCGATTTAAATCATAAGAAACAGCAAGATGCAGGAGCTCTCATCACAAACACGCAAAAAACAAAGCAGCAGAACTCAAAAAGATTAGAAGAACTATCCTTGTTCATACACACAAAACAAAGCAGCACAACTCAAAAAGAGCAGAAGATCAATAGAAGCAGTTGATGCCATCGCTTGAAAACAGCCAGTGATTTAGCCGATAAGAAACTCTTAGCAGCAGCACAATAATCCTCGTCGTTGTTGCCGCCCAATATTGCGGGGCCCACCTCAAGTAACTTGACCGACGGGGGTCATCATTTGACCGTTAAACCCTTGGATCCGCTCTCGGCAGGGTTGCACTTCCTTCCTGTCAATCCCCATCTTCTTGAACGTGCTGTAGTACAGAATGCTCGCATAGGCCCTGGTGTCAACCATTATTCGGTGGATCTTGATCGCCATTATTGGGGCCGTGATCACCAGGGCGTCCGAGTGGGGATGGTCAAACATAAAGGCATCCTCATCAGTGAAGGAGATTTTATTGGGCGTTGGCTCAGCCGCCGGTCTGCTTCCAGCGTGCATCACTCTCTGTCTGGCATAATAAGCTTGCCGGGCGTATGCTTTTGTCTGCCTCCTCGAAAGGAGGGATTCACCTTGGCTCGTGTTTACGCACCAGGGTGGGAAATCAGTCAGGTCGGTACTCGACTGCGGGGATCGGTCTCTTTTTTTTTCCTACGGAGGTGCCGGGCTCACCTTGATGGGCCGGGTTGAACATCAGAATCTCATTAGGCGCGCCCTGTTCGTCGTTGTTGAGGTCATCCCCAAAGCGGCCTCTCTTCTTTCTCTTCTCACCAGAGTGAGTGAACTTCTTGACTTGAGGGTCGTCAATCAGCTTGAGTAGCGCTGCGATCAAGTTACGGCATTGGTCTGTGTTATGTCCATGTGCCTTGTGGTAGGCGCAATATCAGGACTTGTCCACCTTGTCTTTGTCGGTGAACATGGGTTTCGGATCCGGCAACAAGCCCTTCGTTTTGATCTCCTCGTAAACTGTGGTGGGGCCTACTGTTGATACCCAATTTTAGGCCTCGCCTATTAAAATATTACACGTGGATATATACAAATAAATATAAATAGCAGGTTCTCCTATCTAATTTATATTGACCGAGTTCTCAAAAAGACAAAAGGTCCACGACCAGAAACCGCCAGCTTGACCCAAATATCATAAAGAAGCCACTTTGACAGACACGTCAATCACTGACAAGACAAATGCCAGTCGAGGTGCCTGTCAATTGTAACACCCCGCTGACTGATATACCAGAGTACGCGATTTTTCGCAAATATTCTGAATAAATAAATAAATAAACTAACTTTTTAATTTTGCGAAACTGATTCGGGGGTTACCGTGAAAAACATGACTTCTGAAAACCGTTAGAATTTAAAACTGAAACGTGAAACGGTTATAATTTATTATCCGACTAATGTCGGAACAAAGTCTGAAATTTTAGCGGAAGTCTTAGCGTGGCAAAATAACATGTAAGTCTGATAATAAGCTCTGAAAAGTTTTAACGTTCAACATCAAATACAACCCACATAAAAAAATATCCTGAACAGCTCGCCCGCTCACTCCTCATCCCCGACCCTGCGACCTGAAAAATCATGAAAATGTGGGGCGTGAGCACTAAGGCACTGTGCTCTGCAGAAACTCTTGCTAATGTATTACATCGTAAATAATAACATGATCATGAACTGAGTATATATAACTGAACTGAACTGAAACTGATAACGTCTGTACATAATTCCTCGAGCCCGTTGTTAAAGAGCCGAACTGATAAACTGATACACCGGTCTGAATCTCGCGACCGAAGTCACGTAACTGATAACTGAATCTCGCGACATAAGTCACGACTGAACTGAAACTGAACATCTGCCGGCA
>CACSLK010027801.1:1343789-1361071 GCA_902706635.1 Striga hermonthica
CGTGTCGCGACTTACCTGCTGCTTTATTATAGTTAACGCGTTTCTTTTTCCTCTTTTGCAGGTCTTTAATCCCTCTCGCGACCAAAGAACTCACAACCTAAAATAAAAAAATATTGCGACCCTACTTCTTGCTCACCGCCGGCCTCCATCTATTCCGACCGGCGATCGACGGTCCTTACTGTCCGACGAGCTCGACTCCTCCGGGTATTAACCCTCGCACGCGCTCAACCTCTCCCAACTCTCTCTCTCGCGACCGGCAACCCTACGTCGGTTTTCTCTCTCCAACGCTTCGCCGGCGTTTCGCTTTGTCTCCGGCCAGTGACCCTCGCGCCGGCGTCCGTTCTCTCCGCCCCGTGACTGCCGCCTTTTTCTTTTTCCGTCACACCGTGTTCTTCAAGCTCTTTCCGGTTCCAAGACTCCGTTCATAGCATTCTTGAATTCACCGTCGGGTAATCGCACTCCTTGTTATTTTTCGAAGTTATTGAATTGTTTGTGTTGGTGTTGAGCGATTCCATTGCCAGTGGAATCGAATTTTGGGGTTGCTTCATTCTAATTGTCTTCAAGCTCTTCAAGTTCCAAGTGTGCCTACAAAGTGTTTGTTAAATTGCCTAAGTGAGATTCTTCAACAAGATGGTTACTAAGCGCGCCAAACGTAAGACCACACAAGGAGAGTCATCTTCCCAATCCGAGCCGGTCGATCTCCAGGCACAGTACAACGCCCCCTTCACCATCCTCGACGAACGTGAGGGGGAGATTTACTCCCGGCTCGCCAAGAAGGAGGTCCTCAAGTCGAAGACGTTCGACTTCACTTTGCTTTCCGACTTGGGTGTTTTGGAGACGGTTGAGCAGTACTTGACCACGATTCATTTGAGGAAATATGCCGATGTTTTTCATCCTACTTACCGGAACCTGACGCTCGAATTCTTCAGTACTCTTGAATTCCGACTGAATGCTGATGGGTCCGATGATATGACTTTCCGACTGCTTGGGACCCGACAGGTCATAGGCAACAAATCCCTTGAGCGAATTTTGGGACTTACGGATGACGGCTTCTCGACGGTATCCAGCATGTCCCCAGCTAGCTTCTGGCCTGAGCTCTCTCCCGACACTGTGTGGGACCCACAGGGCATGCCTAACAGCCTTATCGAGCACGGTGCGATTGCCATTATGCACAAGTTCTTGTGCTATGGCCTCTTAGGGAAGAAGGAGGCCAATAAGGTCACGCAGGTTGACCTTTCCGTGCTCTGGGCCATGATCGGACGTGCCGATCTGAATGTGCGCGAGTATTTGAAGGAGGAGTTTCGGGCAGTGCTTCGGAATAAGCGGGCAGCTGCATGTTTCGGACATGTGGTGACAGCTTTTGCTCTCCATCTCGGTGTCGATCCGACGGCATCGGGCAGCCCTCCTGTCCCGATGCGGCGCATTGACGTATTTGAGCTGCACCATTCGGGTTTGATCTCCGACCGACGCACATTCGTCGTCTATAGGAGTCGCCAGGCCTACTCCACATACATGAGGAAGTTGGAGGCTGCAGCTACCGCTGCACAGGCGAGCTCATCTCGTCCTCAGCAGGCGACCGACGATACTCATCAGGCAATTGCGATGGACCATGATCAGACTGTTCTCGACGATAGCCGTCTTCTTCCGCCTCCTTCTGGTTGGCAGCCTGCCCCCGAGCCTGTTCCCGGTCCCGATCGCCGAGCACCCCGAGCCACTCATCATCATCAGCAGCATCCGGCTGCGTCTTCTGCCCCGCCAGCTTGGTGGTCCCAGCCTCCTCCGTGGTGGGCAGAGTTCGAGGAGCGTTACGACAGAGACATGCGAGGTTTCGACGCGCGCTTTCAGGCTCTTGAGGCCCGGTGGGATGCTCAGTATCGTCCCGGCGCCGGCCAGCCCCATCCTCCTCCTCCTCATAGTCCAGGACAACAGTGACTTGTCACTGTGTTGGTCAGCTTTTCTTTTCTTTTCTCTTTTATTTTTATTTTATTTTCTGTCTTTTGTCTTCTTTGTTGAGTCGGTTGATTGTGTGGTACAACTTCCCTACTGTTGATACCCAATTTTAGGCCTCGCCTATTAAAATATTACACGTGGATATATATAAATAAATATAAATAGCAGGTTCTCCTATCTAATTTATATTGACCGAGTTCTCAAAAAGACAAAAGGTCCACGACCAGAAACCGCCAGCTTGACCCAAATATCATAAAGAAGCCACTTTGACAGACACGTCAATCACTGACAAGACAAATGCCAGTCGAGGTGCCTGTCAATGCCATTATCTATTAGCTATTAGTTATTATTGGGCCCTGCGCGGTCACATTTAATTATTGGGCCCTGCGTGGTCATATTTATTATTGGGCCCTACGCGGTCATGTTTTATTGTAAAAGCCCATTAGATATACGGGCCCATATTAGCCCAAATATAAATATGGGCTAAAGAGATAGAGATGGGGGGACTTTTCCTGATTTTCCTTGATCAGCACACAAAGGCAACGCCTCTGCGGAGTCTTTAGGATCTCCATGATCATAATATTAGAAAATAATTCTTTTTCTCTCTTTTCAGAGCGTACTTTTCACAGAGAACATACAAAAATCATCAAATAAGACATGATACAATTTCTGTTTTGGTTTCAAGTTTTCTAGTCTTTGTATTCAATTTCATGATCTAAAAATCATACAAAAAACACCCAAAAAATCTCCAATAATTCATATTCATACTACACCGTGTTTGTCCCATTTTTGTGTCTTTATTTCGGGTTTATTTTCTCCATATTTTTCCCCTCGTATAGGATTTTTGTAGTTTATTTGGTCCAATTCTGTGATTTTTCCGTTTCTCTCTTTAGTTCGTTTTGTGTGTCTTTTTGCTTCGTGTTTTCTTCGTGTTTGTGTTTTCAGGAGGTAGGTTGTGTCGATTGAGGACGGGACTGCTAGAGCTGAGACCGAGATATCATGAATACCCGTTGATGTGCTTAGAATACTGAAGGAAGGACCGAAAAAACGGACCGAATAGCTGCCCAGAGTTTCTCGCGACTCGCGAGTCGGAGTCGCGACTCGCGAGATAGTCGCGACTCGCGAGATGGTCACGACTCGCGATTCCAACAGAGCCGAAAAGATGACTTCCGCGATACAAGTCGCGACTCGCGAGTCGATGTCGCGACTCGCGAGATGATGTCGCGACTCGCGAGCTACCTCGCGATTTTCCCCAGATTTTACATATTTTTGCCGACGCGCGACTCGCGAGATTTCGCGACTCGCGAGATGAAATTTTGGTATGTCGCGACTCGCGACTTAGGTCGCGACTCGCGACTTGCTCGGCGCGAATTTCGAGGTCGGGATTTTAACATCAGATTTTTGACCTAGACTTGATTATTCACCTTCCAGACCTTGTTTTTACATTATTCTTTCTAGAAAACTCACTCCGTTCATTACTTTTACGCTTTGGATTCATATTGGAGATTAGAAAACTCCTATTTACTGCTTTGGATTTGGATGCTTGTGGATTTTAACATTGGGATTCTCTATTTTAATCGTAAGTTCTTATTTTCTTCAATTGTTGAGTTGATGATGATGGCTTGGGTTAATTTGATTGTTCTTGTTCAATTCCACACGAGTGGCTAAATCCATACGCTAGGGATAGGGGATGATTGATTAGGTTCGATAATAATTGCTAGTTCTTGATTGTTCATATCTATTCAAGTTATGCTTATTCTAGGGTTAAAAGATTGATCACCTATTTAACCTAACTAATCAACGTGTGGAACCGAGAGGGGAGACGTTGGTCGATATAGGCTTGTTTAGAGTAGACTTGTTCGTAACTGTATTGTCTATGCGTTGCGGGAACTGATAGTTAATCGTTTACATCCACTCTCTTGTTCGTAACTGTATTGAGAGTGAACCTCTGAACGAGAAGCAATTCAGGTCCTTAAACCGAGCAGTTGATTGCCGGTAGCTGTGGTAGAACCGAAGCAATTATCCCCGATTCCCTAGCTCTTAAATCATTGCGTGAATATCTCTGCTATTTTAATTGCTTTTCATTAGCTTAGTTTCTTAGTTGATAATCAAAACCAAACCAATTTGAATATAGAGTTTAGGAATTTTTCTTCTCTTTATCGTGATTGAATAATCGTGCAATTGAATCCGGCTAACCTTCCTTGCGATACGACCCGGTGTTGAATCTTTCGATTCTACTCCGGTAAAAATACTCACAACACACCGATTATTCACGGAATAGGGGGGTATATTTTATGTTGTTACAAAGTCGTATAACAACAAACCGGAGTAGGCATCCATAAAACTCATAAACTCGTGTCCCGATGTGGCGTCAACCATATAGTCTATATGAGGGAGCGGATAACTGTCTTTCGGGCACGCTTTGTTCAAGTCGGAAAAGTCGATACACAGCCTCCACAGGCCATTGCTCTTCTTGACGAGAACGGGGTTTGAGACCCATGTCGGATACTTGGCCTCTTTAATGAACTTGTTGTCAATGAGCTTCTTAACTTCATCTTCCAACGCTTTCTGACGATCTGGTCCCAATTTTCTTCGTTTTTGCACAATTGGCCGGACAGTTCGGTCGAGGTTTAATTTATGGCTAGCGACACCGGGATCGATGCCCTTTATGTCTTTGTGCTTCTAAGCAAAGACGTTAGAATTATGTTTGAGAAATGTGATAAGTTTTGACCGGAGAGGTTCTTGAAGATGACTTCCAATGCGCAACGATTTGTGGAAGACTGGTTCGTCGATATAGATCAGTTCTATGTCTTCTCTAGGTTCGGCTCGATCACTTCGGCTTTTTTCTTTGAATTGGGCCCTTGGGTCCAACTCGTCTTCTTCAAGGAGTGGCTCCTTTCCAGGTCTTCTACCTCGGTCTTCAGACAAGGGATCCGAGGTGGGCGGAACAACGACATTGAGGTCCGGTTCCTCGGAAACTGTGTCATCCGAGGTGTTCTGTAGTGGGGAATTTTCATCATTACCCGAAGTGGTGGAATAGACTCCACTAGATGGTATGAAACTAACGAGCTCTCGAGCTTCTCTTTGGTCTCCGAAATGTGTCCCTTCTCCTCATGTAGTTGGGAATTTCAACGCATAATGAAAAATTGAAACTGCGGCCCAGAGCTTGTACAGAGCTGTGCTTCCAATGATCGCATTGTGTTCGTTATTGATGTCGAGAATTTTCAAAGTTTCCATGACGAGCTTGGTGACGTTCTCCGAAGTTCCAAATCTGACAGGTAAAGTGATCTCGCCGATTGGCTTTGAAGCTACCATTAAACCCTTGTATTTGGTCATTGCAAGGTCGGATGTCAGCAGTATCGAGACCCATTTTGTCAAAGGCTTTTAACATCAAAATGCTCGAGTAGGCCCCAGTGTCGACCATTACGCGATGTACCGAGATTCCGCATATAGGGACAGTAATAACAAGTGCATCAGAGGATGTGCGAAATGATTTGCATCCTCCATATTAAAAGTTATGGGGCAGTTCCGGTTATTAAGGATGTCTCTCAGATCGGCAGTATACACTTGTTTGCCGGAGTTGTAAGCTTATCGGGCGTAAGCTTTTATTTGCTGACGGGATAATGTACTCCGGGTATTGTTGGTATTGACACGGTGGACGATGATTTGCATCGGGCTAGGAGATCGGTCTCGTTTGCGTCCTCGGGAAGTTCCAGTGGAGTTAGAATTGGGTGTTTCCGAGGTGAGCATAAATACTTCCTTGCCCCCTTGTCGGATGTGTTTTGGCATAACACCTCGATCCTCCTCGTCGTCTTCATCATACGATTCAATTTGACGTCCTGGTCCTTGTTTCTGGGGATCGGTATTGCGATAGAACTTTCTGAGCTGTGGATGACCGATTAAACGCAACAAGGCAACTAACAAACTTAAACATTCATCAGTATTGTGCCCTGGTGATTTGTGGTAATCGCAATATCGGGATTTGTCTAATTTCTCCTCGGGCATCCGAAGCGGCTTGGGATCTGGCAAGATACCTTTCCCTTTGATTTCTTCGTAAATGATGGCAGCCCCAGTTGAGTATACGGTCTGATAACCGGATTTTACGTCAGTAGCATACTGTTTCCGAGCTGCTCGAACTTCAGGGTCGTTGGGATCTCCTCGGGGAGGTCCTTTGAATTGAGTCTTGTTTTGCTTGTCAAAAAATTTGTGTTTCTTTTTCTCGTCTGTTCCTGCTTTAGAGGACTTCGGGTTAAAATTGAAGTCGGGGACCGACATGGCTTCCTCAGCTATGATGTGCTGTTGAGCTCGAGCAAGAAATTCTTGAAAGGTGTTTGGCTTATTCTGACACAATGTCCAACGAAAAATTGAGTTTGGTTTCAGTCCGGCAATGGCCATAACAAGCAAAGTTTCAGGATGAAAGGGCTCCATATTTTGAACTCGGTCATTAAATCGTGCGATGTAATCTTTGACGCTTTCATCGTCTTTTTGAGTCACATTAGCGAGAGATTCTTTTGGAATCAGACAGACTTGGGCCCCGATGAAATGAAATCGGAAAGCTGACCTCAATTGTTGCCACTTCCAAATAGAATGAGGAGGAAGAGAATGGTACCATTTTTGGGCCCGAGGCCCCAGCGTGAGAGAAAACATACGACACCGAAGTGCGTCTGAGGCCTCATGCAGATCCATCCACGAAGTATAGTGACCGAGGTGTGAGTCGGGGTCTGAAGTACCATCATATAACCCAATTTGAGGAACTTTGACTTTTCCAGGTACAGGTTCCGAAGTGAGCTCCGGTGTGAGAGGGGAGTCGGCTTCCAGATATGCTTGTGCCGAAGTTGAGGTCCGCCGAGGAGGTTCTTCGGGCATCCTTTGCCGACTTTCCAACTCTGCGATTCTTCGTCGCAATGTTTCGAGTTCGGAAGATTCTTGGCGAGCTCGGTTTCTCTCAATGTGTTGACGAAGGTCAGTTTGAGCTGGATTAGAAGGGATTCGGTGTCGCGCATGAGGCGGTGATCGTCGTGAATGTCCAGACTGACTTTCGGCGGTTTCTTCATGAGGAAGTACAAGGGGATTGCGTCCGACGTCGGTGCGATGCATGGTTTGTTCCGGAGGCGGCTTCGAAGTTCGACTGCAAGGTTGAGATGTTGCGTGAGATGTGGTTCTTCCCGTCTTGCCGCGCCGGTGGATTCTGCGGATTTGCGGGCGTCGTGGGTATTATGGAATGTCCTGGGGCAGTCGTTGATGTTCCAGGGATCGTTTGAGCCATCAAGGTAGCGAACCCACGCGCAAACTCTGGATTTTGAAATAGAACAGTGTAATCTGGTATATGGGGAGCTACGATTTTTCGTCTGGCAGATTGCGCAGCGCTGCGACTGTGGCCATCTCGTGAAGTATGACCACGATGATCAGAATGAGACATGATTGATATGGCTGACGTGAATCACTAAATAAGAATCGGAGAGTAACCTCAAATCACTTATGAGGCCCTTCCTCTAGCGCCAAAATGTTGTTGTGTGATTCCTAACAACGATTTAATCTTGTATTTATTTGATGATGATGATTAATTTGAACGTAAAGTATGGACGAAAACAAACTCAACAATGGCCCCGATCTGAGGTGGACCGAGGTGGAAAGCCTTTATGGGCTGTTTCGTGCTTCATAATCAAGGAGTTCTATTTTTTTCCAGGGATCTCCTCCCGTACAAGTATCATCAGCTAGCTATTTATAGTAACTTTTTGATGTATACATCGGGATCCGTGCGTTGCTTGTCTGATAAAGCTACTTTTGATGGGTGGCAGAGCCAGTGGGCCCTACATAAATGATAACGAATCTCGTAGATTGTGAGAGGAAGTAGGCGCCTTGTCACCTGCTTTAGGAGGTGACGACCTCGGTCCGTGTTGACCTCGGTTTGGAGTGACTTCGGTGGGTAGGAATCACTTCGGTCTTTTATGGTTGTACCAGTTTATTGTGCGAACCGGGATGACTTTGAGTCATGTCGGTGTTGGAGTCAAATTCGCCTAAGATGCGGGTCAAGGTCCTTAATTGTGTTTTACCGAGTCGGATGATAACAGGTACTTACGAAAGAACATACCTTAAACTGTGCGGCATGACGAAGACGAGTGGACGAAACAAAAGGTCTAAATCACATAATCACATATAAACCAGTCTACAGAAACGCAGACTGGCTGTGATACCAAACTGTAACGCCCTACTTTTATTTGACGAAAGTCAAAGACTTTTCAAAAAGTCAACTTAAAATTTTCGAAATTCTTTTTATAAATCTGTGGAGCTACTCATTTGTTTCCAAAAAATTATCACATATATCAAAATACTTAATCATAGCAATGATATCAAAACATAATCCAACACTTTATCAAAGGTTTCATCCCAAGTCATAACTACCCAAATCGGGTTTCCAAAATTTCCAAAATAAAGACATCATAGTGTCAATGGGGCATCTCCCCAACAATGTTTCAAACATAAATATCCAAAGTTCATAAATAAACTCATATAGCGAAAGCAATACAATCAATGGTCTAGTCATCTAGACCGACCACCACTCGTCTCACCTCGCCGTGCCTGCAACCTGCTTAACCTGCATCCGTGAAGAGCAGGTGGGGGTGAGCACAATATGGAATCCGTGGTGCTCACCTCTATGCACATAAATAACAATTAATCATAAGATAAAATAGGTATGGTCGCAGCATGTATACGAATCAATCAACTATCCCATCTCCTATCCAAAGTCATAAATAGTCTCATGTGCACACCTATATCAATAGACTACGGGAATAACCGTTTGACGGCCGGTACAACTTACATCGAAGGCTACATGGTTCACATGCATACATTGATCCTACCATACATTATAACATCAATTAATCATGGCATAGAAAATTTGTATAACCCACCTGGAAATTGAGGTAACATATCACACTGAATTAGCAGGTAAGTAGGTCGAGGGCTCGACTCCTCAAACACCTACAATTAAACGAGATAATATATCAACAATCTATTTCACTTACACAAATTTAACATAAAACCCACACTTAATCAAAATTAAGGATTAAGAATTTTAATGGGATTTTTTGTGGACTTGGAACTCTCTCATTTTTTGAAAAATAGGACTCGGAGGACCAAAATTTGGAGTCTCGGGACTTCAAGTAATTTTCTCAAATTTTTCTCATTTGAAAATAATTTTTGAAAATGAGTTTGATACGAAAAAACGGGCTTCAGGAACACAAACGAGCCAAAAAGGCCGTAATGGACAAGCTGTCCGCAAACTGGGCCAGAAGCTGCCATGAAGTTGGGCCGCGCGCGCATAAAAGGCCGCTGGGGAGGCCTGCTAACCAGCTACAAGGCTGGACAATAATGGGCTCACACATGGGCCGTAGCTTGGCTGCTCGCTGGCTGGAGGGAGAGAGAGCGCGGGTTGGCTTCGGGTCGCGCGCGGGTCTAATACAGGCTGGACAGCCCGCACGCCTGGAGCTGAGAATTATAAAAAATGGCTACTACGCAAGGGGTAGGTTCGAACCCCGGACCTCAAACATAAATAGGAATATGAAAAACCACTACACCACAACGTCTGTTTGTAAACTGGACATGAAGAAACAAATAAAAGTACTCTGTTTGCGAACTGAAAGAGAACAGTGCAGACCGAACAGAAAAACTTCCGGTACAGGTTTTCAATTGCGATTTTGAGCACGACGGGATTTGATGAATCTTAACAAAAATATCAAAATAAAAACTAAGTATCCTGAGTTTGAAAATACACTTATCGAAACCGGGTTTGATCGAAAAACGAAATGACAATAATAGGTCGTAACCAAATAAACTACAACTCGAAAAAATAAACATCGAGACTTCAAAAATAATAAACGAAACTCCGAATTACATCATGTCCACAAAAGTCAACAAAGAGACTCAATTTGAACCTTAAATGAGAGTTCCACGTGTGACGTCAGTTCACGATAAATAATCCGACGATCAAACGATATACGATCCAATAATTAAATCGAACAATTTAACAAGAACTCGATTCGACGAGTACGATAGAATCAACAAACAGACATGAGCACAAAAATATAACAACAAGGAGATTCGCCAAATACCTCTCTTCAAGAATCTACGAGCTCGGGAGATAAACGGGATGAACGGGCCTCGACGGCACGGATGTTCTGATCACAAGGACTGAGGCTGCTAGTTCTCAACGGCACGGATGTTCTGATGTGCGGACTTCGACGAAGAACTGGGGATCTCTTCGGAAAGAACGGTGACGCCATTGACACGCGAACGGAGCTTACGCCGGAAACAATGGAGATAGGGCTGCGGGCCGCTCAGAGGACGGTCGCTGTTCGTGGGCGATGACAAGAAGCTGCTAGCAGCGAGTTGGCGACAGTAGGAGGGCTGCATGATCAGGCGACCCCGGCGACGGGTTTGCTCGGGGTTGCAGTCGCCGTAGAAAGAAGGTGCGATGACTATTTTCTATATATATATATTTATTTTAAAAAAAAGATGCTGCGATGATGATGGAGGAACATAGATGTGGGGATGATTTGAGTTTCTCCCTTTGGCCGAGATATAATGGAGCGATAGGAGCACGTGCACGGAAACATCGCAACAAATTCCAAACGGCTATGAGAACGGTTCGGTCGCAGTGATGATGAAAGAGAAGGGTGCAGACTTTAACTCAAATGGGCTCAAAATTTTATAAACTCAAATTTGGGCCTAGATAAAATAATATATAAGGACCCAATAATTTAATTCAAATGGGTTGGATAAGGACTAGAAAGTAGGCCGCAAAAAAATTCCTTTAAACTGGCCCGATTATCAAATTCAAAGCTCGATTGAGAATAACGACTCGATAAGAAAAACGTGATAACAAGAATTTCCGGTTACCTCGATTGACGACGAACAATATAATAGAATATTACGACTCATAATTGTCATCATCCGACTCGGTAAAACACAATTAAAGACCTTGACCCGCATCTTAGGCGAATTTGACTTCAATACCGACGTGACCCAAAGCCATCCCAGTTCGCACAATAAACCGGTACAACTATAAGAAGACCGAATTGATTCCTACCCACCGAAGTCACTCCAAACCGAGGTCAATACGGACCGAGGTCGTCACCTCTTAAAGCAGGTGACAATGCACCTGCACGCCCCTCTCACGATCTACGAGATTTCTTATCATTTACGTAGGGCCCACTAGCTCTGCCACCCGTCAAAAGTAGCTTTATCAGACAAGCAACACACGGATCCCGATGTATACATCAAAAAAGTTACTATAAATAGCGAGCTGATGATACTTGTACGGGATTCGATCCCTGAAAAAATAGAACTTCTTGATTATGAAGCACGAAACAGCCCATAAAGGCTTTCCACATCGGTCCACCTCAGACCGGGGCCATTGTTGAGTTTGTTTTCGTCCATACTTTACGTTCAAATTACTCATCATCATCATCAAATAACTACAAGACTAAATCGTTGTTAGGAATCACAGAACAACATTTTGGCGCTAGAGGAAGGGGCCTCATAAGTGATTTGAGGTTACTCTCTGATTCTTGTTTAGCGATTCACGTCAGCCATATCAATCATGTCTCATTCTGATCATCGTGGTCATACTTCACGAGATGGCCCCAGTGGCAGCGCGGCGCAATCTGCCAGACGACAAGTCGTAGCTCCCCATATACCAGATTACACTGTTCTGTTTCAAAATCCAGAGTTTGCGCGTGGGTTCGCTACCTTGATGGCTCAAACGATCCCTGGAACATCAACGACTTCCCCAGGACATTCCATAATACCCACGACGCCCGCAAATCCGCAGAATCCACCGGCGCGGCAAGACGGCGGAAGAACCACATCTCACGCCACGTCTCAACCTTGCAGTCGAACTTCACAGCCGCCTCCAGAACAAACCATGCATCGCACCAACGTCGGACGCAATCCCCTTGTACTTCCTCATGAAGAAACCGCCGAAAGTCAGTCTGGACATTCACGACGATCACCGCCTCATGCGCGACTCCAAATCCCTTCTAATCCAGCTCAAACTGACCTTCGTCAACACATTGAGAGAAAGTGAGCTCGCCAAGAATCTTCCGAACTCGAAACATTGCGACGAAGAATTACCGAGTTAGAAAGTCGGCAAAGGATGCCCGAAGACCTTTCTCGGCAGACCTCAACTTCGGCACAAGCATATCTGGAAGCCGACTCCCCTCTCACACCGGAGCTCACTTTGGAACCTGTACCTGAAAAAGTCAAAGTTTCTCAAATTGGGTTATATGATGGTACTTCAGACCCCGACTCACACCTCGGTCACTATACTTCGTGGATGGATCTGCATGGGGCCTCAGACGCACTTCGATGTCGTATGTTTTCTCTCACGCTGGGGCCTCGGGCCCAAAAATGGTACCATTCTCTTCCTCCTCATTCTATTTGGAAGTGGCAACAATTGAGGTCAGCTTTCCGATCTCATTTCATCGGGGCCCAAGTCTGTCTGATTCCAAAAGAATCTCTCGCTAATGTGACTCAAAAAGACGATAAAAGCGTCAAAGATTACATCGCACGATTTAATGACCGAGTTCAAAATATGGAGCCCTGTCATCCTGAAACTTTGCTTGTTATGGCCATTGCCGGACTGAAACCAAACTCAATTTTTCGTTGGACATTGTGTCAGAATAAGCCAAACACCTTTCAAGGATTTCTTGTTCGAGCTCAACAGCACATCATAGCTGAGGAAGCCATGTCGGTCCCCGACTTTAATTTTAACCCGAAGTCCTCTAAAGGGGGAACCGATGAGAAAAAGAAACACAAATTTTTTGACAAGCAAAACAAGACTCAATTCAGACGACCTCCCTGAGGAGATCCCAACGACCCTGAAGTTCGAGCAGCTCGGAAACAGTATGCTACTGACGTAAAATCCAGTTATCAGACCGTATACTCAACTGGGGCTGTCACCATTTATGAAGAAATCAAAGGGAAAGGTATCTTGCCAGATCCCAAGCCGCTTCGGATGCCCGAGGAGAAATTAGACAAATCCCGATATTGCGATTACCACAAATCGCCAGGGCACAATACTGATGAATTTTAAGTTTGTTAGCTGCCTTGTTGCGTTTAATCGGTCATCCATAGCTCAGAAAGTTCTACCGCAATACCGATCCCCAGAAACGAGGACCAGGACGTCAAATTGAATCGTATGATGAAGACGACGAGGAGGATCGAGGTGTTATGCCAAAACGCATCCGACAAGGGGACAAGGAAGTATTTATGCTCACCTCGGAATCACCCAATTCTAACTCCACTGGAACTTCCCGAGGACGCAAACGAGATCGATCTCCTAGCCCGATGCAAATCATCGTCCACCGTGTCAATACCAACAATACCTGGAGTACATTATCCCATCGGCAAATCAAAGCTTACGCCCGACAAGCTTACAACTCTGGCAAACAAGTGTATACTGCCGATCTGAGAGACATCCTCAATAACCGGAACTGCCCCATAACTTTTAATATGGAGGATGCAAATCATTTCGCACATCCTCACTCAGATGCACTTGTTATTACTGTCCCTATATGCGGAATCTCGGTACATCGCGTAATGGTCGACACTGGGCCTACTCGAGCATTTTGATGTTAAAAGCCTTTGACAAAATGGGTCTCGATCCTGCTGACATCCGACCTTGCAACGACCAAATACAAGGGTTTAATGGTAGCATTTCAAAGCCCATCGGCGAGATCACTTTACCTGTCAGATTTGGAACTTCGGAGAACGTCACCAAGCTCATCATGGAAAATTTCAAAATTCTCGACATCAATAACGAATACAATGCGATCATCGGAAGAACATCTCTGTACAATAACGAATACAAGCTCCGGGCCGCAGTTTTAATTTTACATTATGCGTTGAAATTCCCGACTACACGAGGAGAAGGGACACATTTCGAAGACCAAAGAGAAGCTCGAGAGCTCGTTAGTTTCATACCATCTAGTGGAGTCTATTCCACCACTTCGGGTAATGATGAAAATTCCCCACTACAGAACACCTCGGATGACACAGTTTCCGAGGAACCAGACCACAATGCCGTTGTTCCGCCCACCTCGGATCCCTTGTCTGAAGACCGAGGTAGACGACCTGGAAAGGAGCCACTCCTTGAAGAAGACGAGTTGGACCCAAGGGCCCAATTCAAAGAAAAAAGCCGAAGTGATCGAGCCGAACCTGCAGAAGACATAGAACTGATCTATATCGACGAACCAGTCTTCCACAAATCGTTGCGCATTGGAAGTCATCTTCAAGAACCTCTCCGGTCAGAACTTATCTCATTTCTCAAACATAATTCTGACGTCTTTGCTTGGAAGCACGAAGACATGAAGGGCATCGATCCCGGGTTCGCTAGCCATAAATTAAATCTCGACCGAACTGTCTGGCCAATTGTGCAAAAACGAAGAAAATTGGGACCGGATCGTCAGAAAGCGTTGGAAGAGGAAATTAAGAAGCTCATTGACAACAAGTTCATTAAAGAGGCCAAGTATCTGACATAGGTCTCAAACCCCATTCTCGTCAAGAAGAGCAATGACCTGTGGAGGCTGTGTATCGACTTTTCCGACTTGAATAAAGCGTGCCCGAAAGACAGTTATCCGCTCCCTCATATAGACTATATGGTTGACGCCACATTGGGACACGAGTTGATGAGTTTTATGGATGCCTACTCCGGTTATAATCAAATTCCTATGGATCCCGAAGATTCCGAACACACCTCGTTCTATTCAGCACGGGGCTTGTACTACTATACCATGATGCCATTTGGGTTAAAAAACGCTGGGGCCACTTATCAGCGTCTTGTCAACAAAATGTTCGCTAATATGATAGGTCATACCATGGAAGTCTATGTAGACGACATGCTCGTCAAATCGGTGCACGCGTCCGATCACATTACACGCCTTCAGGACATGTTCAATATCCTCTGATCATATTCTATGGTTTTAAATCCCAAGAAGTGCACCTTCGGAGTTGAATCTGGAAAATTTCTGGGCTATATGGTCAGCCAACGTGGAATTGAAGCCAACCCGGCCAAGATAAAAGCCATTCAAGATCTAACTCCCCCAACCTCGGTCAAGGGTGTTCAGGCCCTAACTGGCCGACTTGCTGCACTCAACCGGTTCATCTCCAAATCCACAGATCGGTGTAAACCTTTTTTCGAAGCAATCAGAAAAGGAAAGCGTTTCGAATGGACCGAAGAGTGTCAAAAGGCCCTCATCAGCATCAAGGAAACACTCGCCTCTCCACCGACGTTACAAAAGCCGAAACCCGAGGAAATGCTGTTTTGTACCTCGGAGTCAGTGATTCGGCGATCAGCGCCATTTTAGTACGTGAAGAAGGGATGTTAAAATCACCCATTTATTACGTCAGCAAAGCCCTACATGATGCCGAATTACGCTACCCCCCTATGGAGAAGTTGGCGTTTGCACTTGTTATTGCCGCCCGAAAATTGCGACCTTATTTTCAAGAACATTCTGCAACTGTCCGTACTTCATATCCATTGCGACAAGTCCTGCACTGACCCGACACCTCGGGACGCATGATAAAATGGGCAATCGAACTTGGACAATTCGACATCCATTATCAACCGAGGACCGCGATAAAGGCACAAGCCTTATCCGACTTCATCGCTGAATTCACTCCGGCTATAGCAGTTCATGAGGACAACCAGCCGTGGGTTCTTTACATCGACGGTTCTTCAACAGCAAACCGAGCAGGTGCAGGAATAGTCTTGGCAAACCCTGAAAATCGATTATTCTGCCATTCGGTAAAATTTCTCTTCCCTGCAACCAACAATGAAGCCGAATACGAAGCCTTGCTGTCCGGCCTAAATTTGGCTGAGTCCATGAACGTGACCCATCTAAAAGTTTTCTCAGACTCTCAACTCCCTGTCAACCAAATTAATGGCTCATACGAAGTCAAAGAACCTCGGTTAACACCGTATTTGTCCCTGGCAAAAAAGAAGCTATCAAAGTTCTCTGTTGATGTAGAGCACATTCCACGAACTCTTAATGTTCAAGCAGATGCCTTGTCTCGTTTAGCCTCAAGTACCGGGATGGAGAGTATGGAGTATGTCCAAGTCGAACAACAAGAGCAGCCGTCGACCTTCCTTCCTGAGGTCGCTGTTATTGACCCAGTGACGACGTCGCAAAAATCTCCGACGTGGATGGATCATATCATCCAGTATTTAGAAACTGGGACCTTACCTTCAAACCCAAAGGAAGCCCGGGCACTTCGGATCCGAGCAGCACGATATACACAGGACAATGGAATTTTATTCAAAAGAGGATACTCCGTCCCACTTTTAAAATGCTTGAGTGAATCTGACTCACGGTATGTCCTTGAAGAAGTCCATGAAGGAATTTGTGGAAGTCACCCCGGTGCACATGCCTTATCTTACGAAGTCTGCGACACTGGCCGACCTTAAAAACCGACGCCGCCGCATGGGTTCGCAAATGTCTGAAATGCCAAGTATTCGCACCCAACATCCACCAATCTCCCGAGGAGCTCAAATCAAGTTACAGTCCATGGCCTTTCGCCAAATGGGGGATCGATCTCATAGGTCCCCTACCAACCGGAAAAGGAGGCGTCTGATTTGCCATCGTAGCAGTTGATTACTTCACTAAATGGGCCGAAGCCGAACCGTTAGTCACAATAACCGAACAAAAAGTCATTGACTTTGTATGGAAATCCATCATCTGCCGCTTCGGAGTACCGAACTCTATCATTACCGACAACGGTAGACAATTTGAAGGCAAGCGACTTGAATCCCTTTGCGAAGAATATAATATGAAACACTTTTTCTCTTCACCCTACCACCCGCAATCCAACGGTCAAGTTGAAGCTGTGAACAAGCTCATAAAAAACGGCCTCAATGTCCGACTTGACGCTGCCAAAGGAGCTTGGCCTGAAGAGTTGCCACACGTCCTATGGGCTTATCGGACAACTACCCGAACTTCCACCGGCGAGACCCCGTTCTCACTCACTTACGGATCAGAAGCCGTAGTCCCAGTCGAACTCGGGGAACCTACTTACCGAATTCAACATTTTACCGAAGAGTCCAACTCGGATAACCTGAAAGCTAATCTGGACCTGCTTGAAGAACACCGTACCCGCGCCGAGCTCAAAAATGCTGCTTATAAACACAGGAGCGAAAGATATGTTAATTCCAAAGTTAAGCCGCGTACATTCCGAGTTGGAGATCTAGTTCTTAAACGCGTGATGGGGGCCGACCCTGGCCCACTCAAACCGAAGTGGGAAGGACCCTTCCAAATCACTGAAGTCCTACCTCA
>CACSLK010027801.1:1383272-1401908 GCA_902706635.1 Striga hermonthica
ATATATATATATATATACTGGTCCGTTTTTATTTCGATAGTCGTGCGATTTTAACTGAGCCCGAGAACCGGTCCAATTTCTTGAAGCCCGCGTTAGAACCGAATTCTCGACCCGGTCCGGTTTGTACCTGATGCCTTGGAGAACAACATATTTTGACCTAGACAAAGTGTATATATATATATATGTATATGTATACAAGCACCGTCGTCTTCTCCTTCTTCATAAAATCAAATTCCCGCAGCCATCGTTCTCGACTCCTGCTTCATCACCATCTCCGAACCTTCGCTCCACCATCATCGGCCGTGCTCCTCCGCGAATCGCCTCCTTCATCATCCTATCTGAGCCTAAACTGAATCCTTATGATCTCTTATTGAGTAAAACTACATGCTCCACCGTCTCGCCGCCATCGTCAAAACTTGCAGACCACCGACCATCGTCTTCATTCATCATCGTCGCCGAACACCATGCTGCCATCATCGCCGATCGTCTTCCTCGCGGGCTCGCAGGCCACCGGCATTCATCGCCATCAACGATCATCATCTGTCATCGCCCTCATCATCATCTCCTTCGCCATAATCGCAGCTCCGCCATCCTACCAACCTCCAGCAGAAGACCGGTCACCATCATCACCCTCCGTCGGGACCCGTCGTGTTCTGTTGGAGTGTCGAGCGTGACCGTCGAGTCCCGTCGTGTTCCGTCGGAGTGTCAAACGAAGCCGACGAGTTCCGAGCGCCACGCCGCCATTACCGCCGTCCTCACAGACCTTCGACCACCTGACAGATCGAGCAACCAGATAGCGAGAATCTCAGCCGTGGAGCAGCAACCCTTCTCTTCACGCGCAGCCGTGGTTGTCCTTCCTCCCCGACGAGCGATATCGGCCTCTCATGAGCCTTGGTCGAGCAGCACCACCGTGACCTGCAACTCCTGGCGAGTCGCACCACCATCCGCTCGCGATTGGCCCAACTTCCGAGCAGCCCGTCGTCAGTTTTCCAGGCCCGACGAACGGTGAGTGGGAGGTCCAAGGTACTCGTCATGGCCAGCCTTTGTTCGAGCCAACCACGAGTCAAGGATGGTCGACTGGTGTCTGTCGCGCGTCGCCGGACGTTGCAGTTGTGACTTGAACCCGTTCATTTTCCGGACAGCAACCGTGAGCCGTTCGACCCTATCGTTTCGTTTGTTTTCGATCGTTTCCCGGGAACGGTATTTGCGCTCGAACCTCGTCTCGATTATTTTCGTAATATGTGATAATTGCTCGTATATGTCGTGTTGTTGCTGATCGTATGATACTCGAGTTAATTATGTGTGTTGGATATTTATATTCGGTGAATTTGGATATATTATTGCTATTGGGTATCAAAGTGATTGCCGTCACTTTGAAAAATTGTCGAACTCGTGGTAATGTAGTATTTTATGTGAAAGTGCTGTGGAATATTGGATTTAGGATCGTCCTTGACGCAACGGCTTTGGCCTCGCGTCGTTTCGATGTGTATTTAATAAGATATGAATTTTTGAAAAACGTGTTGCAGCCGGTTTTTGTTAAAATCACTATAAATCGTGTATTTCTCCGAAAATTCTGATTTTTGGATATGTTGCTATGTTGCTGTTGTAGTACTTGTGGTTAAAATTTGAGATTTTTATATGGCTTATAGCCTTGTCAAAACTTGAAAACCGTTTCTGGACAGTTTTGTAATAAGTTCATATAAAATCGAGTTCCTGTCCGATTTGGCTAATTTTTGGATATGTGTCTTTTGTTAATGATATCTGGCTACTGTAAAAATTTCAGAATTAAATTACGATTCTAGCTATTTTAAATGAATTAATTTGAATTCTGTCCAGATTTTGTTCAATTTATTTAAATTGGTTATGAGCATGTTTAGGGGCTTTCCTTTGGTGAAAATGTTCAATTTTCAGTTCTTTATGTGCTGTAGAAATTTGGATTGAGTTGTCCAAGCCTATGTCCTTAGAGCCATATTCTTATAAATTTAAAACTAGTTCTTTTGATCGGTTTTGGCTTTAATGGCAAGTCCTTGACTTGATGACCTCGTTTTTTTTGTGTCAAAACTTTATTGCATGCCTTTATATGATTGATTAATTTGTTGGTCGAGTCTAGGAGTCGTCCTAATGTTCCAACTCCACAACTTCCACGAGTTTCTTAGTCGATGTGATTCGACTAAGTATAATTCTCGTTATCTGTATAGAGTCGAGATAGTTGCTTATGGGACTGTCATGACTTATGTAGGTGTCTGACGAGCGGTATTTCGGCCACCTACGACTTTCTGGTTATTTTACTTTATCGTCCGGTTCCAGGTGGGTTTATTTATAAAATTGTCTATGCCTTGAACTGTGAATATGTTTACTTACTTGGGTATGATCAAAGTATGAAATGTGTATGTGTAACTTTCGGCGTGAGCTGTACCGGCTGTCGAACGTATCCCCGTTGTTATAGAACGTACCCCGAGTGGGTAATCTCCTCTTGTGATGGATTTCCTGCCAAAAACCCTCGGGGTTGGCAGACTTGTCTAATACCCTCGGGGTTGACAATGGACTTCCCGTCTAAAACCCACGGGGTTGACGGATGACTCTCCTACATTGGCGACGTTAGAGTTCCCGCGGGGAGACGATACGTGGACCAAGTGTAGTCTATTCTGATAGGTGTGCACATAAGATATGTAATGGACTCTGGATAGGAGATGGGAAAGATTTGACTGTCTATGTTCATACTTGTGACCATGCCATATTTACTTTCTGTACACATTTAATATAACTGTTCATTGCATAGTGGTGAGCACAACGGATTCCATCTGTGCTCATCCCCACCTGCTCTTCATGGATGCAGGTTGAGCCGGCGGCTGCATGGCGGCGAGAGACGAGTGGTGGTCGGTTATCTGACCAGAACTTATTATGTAGCTTCCGCTTTGCTATATATAATATGGTTACTTTTGTCATTATGTTGAACTCTGGATTATTTATGATTTGGGAAATTTGAATACTGGTTTGGGGAGATGCCCCGTTTGCTAATGATTGATTTCGAAACTTTGTTTGGAACCCTGTGAGGGTGGTTTCGATTTGACTCTGGATAATTGATGATGTTTAAATTACTTGCGAGAAATTGATAATTCGTAAATGTTGTTTATATGTCGAGTAACGCCAAATGATTTATGAAAAGAATTTCGAAAAATTTATTCTGAAATTTGGCAAATAAAAGTGGGGCGTTACAGTTTGGTATCAGAGCCAGTCTGCGTTTCTGTAGACTGGTTAATGTGAATTATGTGATTATGTGCGTGACCTTAAGTTATGACCACTCGCTCTCGTCGTGCCGCGCCAGCTCAGGTTTGAGTATCTGAATGATTTTGAGATTATTGTGTTTTGTTGAATAATGATTATTGAAGTGAAATAGGGGCTTAGGAATTTATCCTCCTGCTTTTAAAATGGTTGAACTCTAGACGAGTGGTGAACTTAGTTGGGTGAACTTGAACTCTAGCGGTATAGAGTTAAGTTTCGACCTGAGAATTTGTTTGTTTGGGAATTCGATATGATGTTATCGAGTTGGATTCTGTTTATAGCAGTGCCCTCGCTATAAGTCTTGGTGTCCTCAAGTGAGGACCACTCGCAATGCCATCTCAAAAAGAGAAGGCTTAAATGAAGGGAGCAGACGACCGGGGGAGTCCCAGTCATTTGGGTATCCAGGAGTCTGTAACCGTTGGCGATAGGACCATTGGATGCGTGATTAGAGTCCAGTCAAAGGCGGCGATGACCTATTCATTCGAAATTCTTTTATGTATATTGAGCCGCAAGCGATTCTTCAGTGACAGCGGGACCTACCGTGAACAACTTGAACCGATGAAGGAGGCGGTGAATCGTGGACTAGTGGATGCAAGGCAACTTTGTTCCATTTTTGAATTTTGTCTTCTTATAGACTTTTGCAATCGCTGCTTACTCTCCTTTTGTATGGCCAACGATTTTGAATTATGCTTGAAGCTTTCTTCGTTATCCAATTTTCGTGTTTTGATAATTTCGCTTGATCTTTCCCTTCCAGGCGTGGAGTTTCAGATAGAATTGAGCATCGTCATTTTTATTGATCCTTGTCTTTTAAAAAGAAATTGTTTTGTGATACCTCTAACTCGATGCGGAAAGTTCAAGAGACCGAGTAACGTTGCAGTTTGTGGGAAAGCAATAGACACCGGAGGTTTGCAATCGGCCCAGTCCTTTTTCTCGTTTGTCTGGGGTATAGTCGTGTTCAAACCCCATCTTTGTTTCGTTGGTTTTTGGCCTTGTTTTGAAAAACCCGATTGCAAGTGAGATTAAGCATCTTTTGTTTCTGCTTATCTCTTTTCGCTTGCAAAGTATGTGAGTTCCGTTTGGATGTCATTGCTAAATTATCACGAAGACTCGAGGGCACAATTTCCTATCGCCACTTTCATGAATAATCTGCCCTCGAGGACGACAACAATTATTCACCCTCGGCATCAAGACGAACGTACGGGAGCAGAAGTCAACACCAATCGGTTCGATAAAGAAGATGGAGTGATATGCTGCATGTTAAGGAGTGTTTCTTTCCACCTTAAAAGGTTATGCATAAATCTTTTAAGGAGGATAGTCGAGTCCGGAACAAACACATTGTGGGGTGCAGGGTCACCTTCACTTTTGATGTTCGTTCATCGTATCTTTAGAAGCTCATTTAAGACTGCCGACACGGTTAGCTGCTTGAATCGAGAGCTGACGTGACGGCCGACACTGTTAGTCGGAAGAGTCGAATGAGCTAAGCATTCATTATTCAGTAGTGACCGTCGGGATTGGGATTGTTTCTGGCTGAGGAACCGATCCTCGTTTCTTTCGGGAAGTTTTTCCCAACCCATATCGTAGGTTGTTCAGTGGATTGGAAATGGAAGTGGACTTGGAGCTCGAACATGCCCCTTGCTATCCTTGAGACATTTGAAACCTTTGAAATTGTGAGACGACTGAAATATATATTGGACCCGAAATTTTCATTAATTTGTAAAACCATTTCTTTTGGTGAACTGAGTTTGTAACCTTCTTGTGAAACCTTGAACCAAACGCTGACCCTGGCTGGGTGTAGCCACGCGAAGTGGTGGCCGAGCACGCATGACAATGCTGAGAGACGGGAGGCTTGCGCGCGGCCGACCGTTGACTCGCATGCGAATTGCAGCCGCCATCACCGTACGCACAAACTCCCCAGACCAGTGTGTACGGCCAACCATCGATGTTTTCCCTGAGTTGTTGAAATTGTTTCATGTTGGAATATTTGGTTATCCTTTTGAACCCCTTTCATTTGAACCTTGAACCGAGAACTCCAAGTTCCACTAGATGTGTGTAAATCCTTAATGGGTGATTTCGGATTGAGGAGTGTAGTCAATGAGTCCCTATGCCTTATTTGAGAGTTTCTCGAGTTGGCAAATTTGGGAATGTCGTTTTGCTATTGGTCGATCCTTATGGTTGTACAGAAGGGTTGCGTTCGACTCGTGGAGTCAATATCGTGTGGGTATGAGCATCTGGGGTGTGCTGTATACCGTTTCCTAGTCTCTGATGGAGACTTTGGGTCCTTGATAAATAGTGAGCAAGTTATCAGTATGACTCGGATACGAGACTGAAACTTGGCGTCACATGTACACCTTGTTGGTGAGATAGTCGAAGTACGCTGACAATACACCGAACGACCTGTTGAGGTCTGTGTGTTGTTAGGTACAGAGTTAATTATTGATACTCATGGGTATAGGCCAAGCCGGTCTGAGTTCCTTGCAAGACGATGTGCGCCTGAGCTCGGGCAGGATTGATCACCCTCCCATGCAATAAGGTAAACATATGAGCATAGGGCGAGTCGGATTGAGTCCTGTACGTGAGTGTATGCTTTTCGAGTATGTCGTTTTCCTTTAGATGTATGTTCTTTCGTATTTCCGAGGACGGAAATATTTTAAGGAGGATAGATTGTAACGCCCCATTCGATTTATAGAATTTCTTGGAATATTTTATTTATCGAATATTATTTATGAGATTGTATTTATTTTATTAGTCGCGATGTCAGCTTAAATAAAAGGTTGGGATACTCGATTTTTTTTATTGAAATAGATTCGTCGTTTGACGATTTCAGTTTAATCGCGTGAACCGATTATAATATGTTTGAATATGGAATTTTTGGGATTATTAATCATTATCTTCAATATTATTATTATTACTATTATTATTATTGTTATTGCCTAAATGCCAAATTGCTAGTATTGTTGTTATTAGTAATATTACTATTATTAATATTAATTGTCTAATTGTTATATATTTAATAAATAATAAAATGTGTTATATATATATATATACTGGTCCGTTTTTTATTTCAATAGTCGTGCGATTTTAACCAAGCCCGAGAACCGGTCCAATTTCTTGAAGCCCGCGTTAGAACCGAATTCTCGACCCGGTCCGGTTTGTACCTGATGTCTTGGAGAACAACATATTTTGACCTAGACAAAGTGCATATATATATGTATACAAGCACCGTCGTCTTCTCCTTCTTCATAAAATCAAATTCCCGCAGCCATCGTTCTCGACTCCTGCTTCATCACCATCTCCGAACCTTCGCTCCACCATCATCGGCCGTGCTCCTCCGCGAATCGCCACCTTCATCATCCTATCTGAGCCTGAATTGAATCCTTATGATCTCTTATTGAGTAAAACTACATGCTCCACCGTCTCGCCGCCATCGTCAAAACTTGCAGACCACCGACCATCGTCTTCATTCATCATCGTCGCCGAACACCATGCTGCCATCATCGCCGATCGTCTTCCTCGCGGGCTCGCAGGCCACCGGCGGTCATCGCCATCAACGATCATCATCTGTCATCGCCCTCATCATCATCTCCTTCGCCATAATCGCAGCTCCGCCATCCTACCAACCTCCAGCAGAAATCCGGTCACCATCATCACCCTCCGTCGGGACCCGTCGTGTTCCGTTGGAGTGTCGAGCGTGACCGTCGAGTCCCGTCGTGTTCCGTCGGAGTGTCAAACGAAGCCGACGAGTTCCGAGCGCCACGCCGCCATTACCGCCGTCCTCACAGACCTTCGACCACCTGACAGATCGAGCAACCAGATAGCGAGAATCTCAGCCGTGGAGCAGCAGCCCTTCTCTTCACGCGCAGCCGTGGTTGTCCTTCCTCCCCGACGAGCGATATCGGCCTCTCATGAGCCTTGGCCGAGCAGCACCACCGTGACCTGCAACTCCTGGCGAGTCGCACCACCATCCGCTCGCGATTGGCCCAACTTCTGAGCAGCCCGTCGTCAGTTTTCCAGGCCCGACGAACGGTGAGTGGGAGGTCCCAGGTACTCGTCATGGCCAGCCTTTGTTCGAGCCAACCACGAGTCAAGGATGGTCGACTGGTGTCTGTCGTGCGTCGCCGGACGTTGCAGTTGTGACTTGAACCCGTTCATTTTCCGGACAGCAACCGTGAGCCGTTCGACCCTATCGTTTCGTTTGTTTTCTATCGTTTCCCGGGAACGGTATTTGCGCTCGAACCTCGTCTCGATTATTTTCGTAATATGTGATAATTGCTCTTATATGTCGTGTTGTTTCTGATCGTATGATACTCGAGTTAATTATGTGTGTTGGATATTTATATTCGGTGAATTTGGATATATTATTGCTATTGGGTATCAAAGTGATTGCCGTCACTTTGAAAAATTGTTGAACTCGTGGTAATGTAGTATTTTATGTGAAAGTGCTGTGCATTATTGGACTTAGGATCGTCCTTGACGCAACGGCTTTGGCCTCGCGTCGTTTCGATGTGTATTTAATAAGATATGAATTTTTGAAAAACGTGCTGCAGCCGGTTTTTGTTAAAATCACTATAAATCGTGTATTTCTCCGAAACTTCTGATTTTCGGATATGTTGCTATGTTGTTGTTGTAGTACTTGTGGTTGAAATTTGAGATTTTTATATGGCTTGTAGCCTTGTCAAAACTTGAAAACCGTTTCTGGACAGTTTTGTAATAAATTCATATAAAATCAAGTTCCTGTCCGATTTGGCTAATTTTTGGATATGTGTCTGTTCTTAATGATATCTGGCTACTGTAAAAATTTCAAAATTAAATTACGATTCTAGATATTTTAAATGAATTAATTTGAATTCTGTCTAGATTTTGTTCAATTTATTTAAATTGGTTATGAGCATGTTTAGGGGCTTTCCTTTGGTGAAAATGTTCAATTTTCAGTTTTTTATGTGCTGTAAAAATTTGGATTGAGTTGTCCAAGCCTATCTCCTTAGAGCCATATTCTTATAAATTTAAAACTAGTTCTTTTGATCGGTTTTGGCTTTAATGGCAAGTCCTTGACTTGATGACCTCGTTTTTTTGTTTCAAAACTTTATTGCATGCCTTTATATGATTTATTAATTGGTTGGTCGAGTCTAGGAGTCGTCCTAATGTTCCAACTCCACAACTTCCACGAGTTTCTTAGTCGATGTGATTCGACTAAGTATAATTCTCGTTATCTGTATAGAGTCGAGATAGTTGCTTATGGGACTGTCATGACTTATGTAGGTGTCTGACGAGCGGTATTTCGGCCACCTACGACTTTCTGGTTATTTTACTTTATCGTCCGGTTCCAGGTGGGTTTATTTATAAAATTGTCTATGCCTTGAACTGTGAATATGTTTACTTACTTGGGTATGATCAAAGTATGAAATGTGTATGTGTAACTTTCGGCGTGAGCTGTACCGGCCGTCGAACGTATCCCCGTTGTTATAGAACGTACCCCGAGTGGGTAATCTCCTCTTGTGATGGATTTCCTGCCTAAAACCCTCGGGGTTGGCAGACTTGTCTAATACCCTCGGGGTTGACAATGGACTTCCCGTCTAAAACCCACGGGGTTGACGGATGACTCTCCTACTTTGGCGACGTTAGAGTTCCCGCGGGGAGACGATACATGGACCAAGTGTAGTCTATTATGATAGGTGTGCACATGAGATATGTAATGGACTCTGGATAGGAGATGGGAAAGATTTGACTGTCTATGTTCATACTTGTGACCTTGCCATATTTACTTTCTGTACACATTTAATATAATTGTTCATTGCATAGTGGTGAGCTCAACAGATTCCATCTGTGCTCATCCCCACCTGCTCTTTATGGATGCAGGTTGAGCCGGCGGCTGAATGGCGGCGAGAGACGAGTGGTGGTCGGTTATCTGACCAGAACTTATTATGTAGCTTCCGCTTTGCTATATATAATATGGTTACTTTTGTCATTATGTTGAACTCTGGATTATTTATGATTTGGGAAATTTGAATACTGGTTTGGGGAGATGCCCCGTTTGCTAATGATTGATTTCGAAACTTTGTTTGGAACCCTGTGAGGGTGGTTTCGATTTGACTCTGGATAATTGATGATGTTTAAATTACTTGCGAGAAATTGATAATTCGTAAATGTTGTTTATATGTCGAGTAACGCCAAATGATTTATGAAAAGAATTTCGAATAATTTATTCTGAAATTTGGCAAATAAAAGTGGGGCGTTACAAGAGTCATATCTGACTGCCCTGAATTCTAGAGTCATGTCCGAACTCTAAAGTCTGAACCTGATTCGAGCATCTTAACTAAAGTCCTGATCCTTAATTCTGAGCATAGACAAAGTAATATGTTTATAACTGAAAACATAAATCAGCACTTACCTGTCGTCGGCGGGGGGTGAGCATGACGGTTCAGGTTTTTCTGAAAAATTACCGACTGAAAAACTTGTCAGAGACGCAGAAACGTGCTTTGATACCAATTGTAACACCCCTCCTTATCGTTAAAATCAGAGTGCGAAAATTTTGCAAAGTTATTTAAAAATAAAAACTTTTACTTTGCGAAAACTGATTCGGGGTGCTACCTTAAAATCGTGACTTAATTTGGAAAACTGTTATTTTAATTTATAATAAAATCATACGGTTACTTAAAGTATAAAAGTTTCCAAAAGTCCATCAAAATATAAGTTCGTCAAAAGTCATCAAAACATCGTCAGCGGAAACGTAAATCGTCAATATACATATACAATAAAAAACATAAATGTCCTGAAGCCTCCGTCAGCTCATGCTCCCGGCCCGACGTTGACCTGAAAAACATGATAAAAGTAGGAAATGAGCACTATGGCACTGTGCTCCGTGGAAACTCATACTAATGTAAACATTGAAAATAATAACAACATCATGATATAAGTATATACATAACCTCAACCTCAAGCCGGTAATAACATGAACATGAATCTGATATCGTCACGCAACGTGACCCTGACCGTTACCTCATCTGCCGGCAAAACTAATGCCGGACACCATGTGCACACTCTAGTGGGCAGACTAGGGCCACTAGAACCCAGAATGGACCGGCGACCATTCCGAGCGGATACCTCACATGAAATACATACCTCAAACATGGTACCGTGATTATAATTAATGTAGTACTTAGTCTGAGTCCCCACCTGAACTGCTGAACTGAACGGTAGTGCTGATGCCTGATGAAACTGAAAATAATTTAAACAATTACTAATGACTATGCTCCGACTGTTAACTTAACTGATTAATTTCGCTAAGATGCTCTACTGAACCTGACATGATATTTAGACTTAACCGGAATAACCGGAACTGAACTGACATGAACTGATCGGACCTGAATTTACTGAACTGAAATAATCCCGGAAATTTAACTGAATTGGCACTTAAAATGTGAACCGGGGCTAAAATAACATTATGTGGGTCAAACCGGTATTAACCGGTCTGAACCGGTCCGACCGAACCGCCGGTCTGCGCGGACCGGTCAGCTGGCGGCTGACTCGGCCCACGGCCTTGCCATGGCCGTGGTGCGACTGCTGGCTGAACACGTGCGGGCACGGCCGTCGCGGCCTGCCTGCCTTGGCCGTGGCCGAGAGTGCTGCGTGCACCTGACCACGGTTGTCACGTACTGGGTACTTGTTGGACCCGTCTGGCTACTGCCGCGGACACTAGCGACAGCACGGGCATGGACAAGCACTGCCGGGCGCTGCTGTGCGCTGTCGGCAGGTGGCTGGCGCACGGGTTGCGCGTACTGAACTGACGGGACGTTCGGCGTGCTACCGGGCAACACCGAGACCTGCTGAGCACATATAGCACGCTGTCGGGCGTGCTGGTGTGCGACAACATGACTTGCGTGCACTACTGACTGCTGGCGGCTACCGCGCGTGGCTAAGTGTCGCAGCTCGCGTGCAAGCACATGCACTGGCAGTCCGCGCTGCCTGTCTGCCAACACGCTGCTGCCGCTACGTGCGGCAACGCGTTCATAACCGGCTTTCACCAGCCATCCGGTGAATACCTTCGGCAACCATGACATAAAGCGACATGACATGACTTAATATGAACATGGTTATGGAAATAACTTGAAAATGACACTTATCGCACGATCAACTGAAAGGGGCCGTGGCGAGCGCGCCGTGCGCCGCCGGCGGCAATACGCCGTCTCCCGACCGACTCAACTTATCCCTCAGCAACTTGAGACCATTTTAACATGAACCTTATTATAAGACTATCAAGACATAAATCACACGAAAGAACGTGACCATAACTGAAAGTGACAGGACATGGCTCGGTGCCGCCCGTGGCCACGCGCGATAAGCGCTAGCGACGGTTTGAGCCATTTAACCGATAAAACATCATTTTTCCTCGACCATCATCAAATGACTGAACGTAAAATGAGATAAACTGATTATTTAAACAAGCATGGTTCGAGAGATGCCGGGTAAAACAAGTAGTTATTCGATCATGGTTCAACTTAGGCATTTTCAAACTTTAACACGGCAATACTAGAAATTCTTGAACATGACTCGAACATTTCAACCTAAAATGAGCTTAATGACATGAAAATATATTGAGGATAGATATACCTCTCGAAGTACTCGTCGGAATCTCGCAACAGAACGTGACCTTACGTGTGTATGCGCCGTGTGCGATACTTGTCGTGCGGTGCTGCGTTAATTGCCGTGCGTGCGGAGTGTAGAAAGCTTAAGGTAATATACTAACTTAATTGGTACTGAATTTAGGAACTTAAGTTGCTGATGTAAGGCTGCATATATGTGTAAAGATGGGGAAATTTTCCAAGTCTTGTGCTATTTATAAAGAAGGCCGCATGGAGTTACAAAGTTGGGGTGATGACAATGGCTTACGGTTCAATTAACTAAGGCAATATATGGAGTATTTGCTGCTGAACTTAAAACTTGAAGAAGCAATATATGTAGCTGCGTATATGATAGGAAAATGATGGGGAATTTTCGGTCCCAATTCATTCTTATATACACGGCCTAAGTGGGGAAAGAATGACGATGTGAAGTCGTGGCCTATCTAGGCTTTAGACACTTGCTTCTCTTAAGATATGTTTAAGATGACTAACCTCTTCCCATAGCCTCTACTTAAGACACCTGTGATACTTAAATTTGGAAGAAAAACATTTAGTTTCTTTACTTAAAGGAAGGCCACGGCCTTAAGCCTATTTGGAAATAACTCCTTACGGCTTTAAGCCCTAATGTAGGATTAATGCTTAATTAATCTTTTTCCTTATGTTTAATTATTTAATTAAACATAATGCTTAATTACCAAAATTATTCCAAACGTAAACGGTACGACGAAATTAAATTTCGGTAATCTCGACTAAAAATACTTAATTCCGACAATAATAAACATTAACATTATTATATCGGAATTAAAACATAATTTATACTGACAAAATATCGGGATATTACAATCCTCCCTCCTTACAAAATTTCCGTCCTCGGAAATTCAAACCATAACTGAAAATACATGAACTATGTACATAAGATAGGAAAATATGTACATCAAAACTGAAAGTCTGGAAAACGAGCGCGAATATCGGACTCCTCCTCCCAAGTAGCTCCGTGGCGATCCCACTGAATACGCACGAGGGGAATATCTCGCTTCCGGAGCCGACGAACCTGACGGTCTAGTACAGCTACCGGTCGCTCTTCGTACGATATATCTGGCTGAACTTGAATATCCGTATGAGGAATAACATGATCGGGGTCGCACACGTACTTACGCAACATCGATGCGTGGAATACATTATGAATGCCTGATAACTCGGGAGGTAGGGCTAATCGATACGCGACCTCGGCTACTCGCTCGAGAACCTCGAACGGACCGATGAAACGAGGGTGCAGCTTCCTTCTCTTTCCGAATCGCACAACTCCGCGAATCGGGCGAACTTTGAGAAAGGCTGGCTCGCCAACCTCGAACTGAATATCTCGTCGATGATGATCGGCAGAAGATTTCTGTCGACTCTGAGCTGTCCTGAGTCTCTGCCGGATCAACTCGACCTGATCTGCCGTTTCCTCGATCAGCTTAGGACCGAGTACTCGCCGCTCTCCGACGTCGTCCCAATAGAGAGGGGAACGACACTTGCAACCGTAAAGTGCTTCGTAAGGAGCCATCTGAATGGAAGAATGATAGCTGTTTTTATACGCAAACTCGGTGTACGGCAACAACGACTCCCACTTAGCACCCCTGTCAACAACCAAAGCGTGAAGCATATCCTCCAGCATCTGAATAGTCCGCTCTGACTGACCGTCCGTCTCCGGGTGGTAGGCTGAACTAAACTCTAGCTTCGTGCCCATCGCCTCATGTAAACTGTGTCAGAATTGACTGACGAATCTGGGATCTCTGTCTGATACAATCGTAACGGGCACTCCGTGGAGTCGGATGATCCCACGGGTATATATCTCAGCCAACTTGTCCAGAAACGGGTAAGAAATGAGCTACCTTAGTCAATCTGTCGACCACGACCCAGATAGCGTCGTGATGTTAAGACGACCTCGGTAATCCCGTAACGAAATCCATCGTGACTTCTTCCCACTTCCACCTCGGAATCGGCAGTGGCTGCAGGAGGCCGATCGGACTCTGATGTTCGGCTTTGACTTGCTGACAGGTAAGACATCTCCTGACGAACTCGGCGACGTCCTTCTTTATGCCTTGCCACCAGAACGACCCTTTCAGATCGTGATACATCTTCGTGCTCCCGGGATGGGCCAAATAGGGTGCGGTATGAGCCCCTGATAAAATCTCCTTCCGCATTGCCTCGACCTTCGGGACCATGATTCTGCCTCTGAACTCTAAGGCACCATCGGCACCTAACTGAAAACCCTCGACGCCTCCAGCGAGAACCTTGGCCTCCATGACACGAACGAACTCGTCAGAAGTGTGCTCTCGCCGGATTCTCTCTTTCAGCGTCGGCTGAAGCTGCATGGCACTGACACTGGCACTAGTACTCCCCGAAACGGCTATGGGAAGTGCATCGATCGCCTGAAGCTGCATCCGAACAAACTCATGAATCAACGGACTCTGCTGCGTAATGACGTACGTCAAGTCACCCCTCACCTTTCGGCTTAGGGCATCCGCGACGACGTTCGCCTTTCCCGGATGATATTGAATAGAGCAGTCGTAATCCTTAACAAGTTCGAGCCAACGGCGCTGTCTCATGTTAAGCTCCTTCTGCGTGAAGATGTACTGCAGGCTCTTATGATCTGTGAAAATCTCGCAACGTCCGCCGTAAAGATAATGTCGCCAGATCTTGAGAGCATGAACGACTGCTGCTAACTCCAAGCCGTGCGTCAGATAATTCTGCTCATGCGGCTTAAGCTGACGTGAAGCATACGCGACAACCTGGCCGTCCTGCATAAGGACACATCCCAAGCCTTGTCTCGAAGCATCGCTGAAGATAGCGAAACTCCGAGAAGGATCGGGAATAGTCAACATCGGTGCTGAAGTTAACCTCCTTTTGAGCTCCTGAAAGCTCGCCTCACATCGATCAGTCCACTCGAACTTCACAGACTTTCTCGTCAGCTGGGATAGAGGGAGAGCGATCTTGGAAAAGCCCTCAATGAACCTGCGGTAGTAACCAGCTAAACCGAGAAAACTGCGAACCTCGGACGGACTCCTCGGTGTCGACCAGTTCTGAACGGCTGAGACCTTAGAAGGATCCACCTCGATACCTGCCTGAGTAATCACATGACCCTGAAAGGATACTCGCTGGAGCCAGAACTCGCATTTGGAGAATTTTGCAAACAACTTTTCTCGTCTGATGGTTTCGAGAACCACCCTCAGATGCTCCTTGTGCTCCTTCTGGCTCTTCGAGTAGATAAGAATATCGTCAATAAAGACAATAACGAAATGATCGAGGTAGGGATGAAAAATACGATTCATGAGGTCCATGAAAACAGCTAGCGCATTGCTGAGACCGAAAGGCATGACGACGAACTCGTAATGGCCGTAACGAGTCCTGAAAGCGGTCTTAGCAATGTCTGACTCCTTAATCTTCAGCTGGTGGTAGCCTGATCGTAAATCAATCTTTGAGAACACACAGGCTCCCCTCAGTTGATCAAATAAATCGTAGATCCTGGGAAGCGGGTACTTGTTCTTGATCGTCAACCGGTTAAGATCCCGGTAGTCGATACACATGCGCATGGATCCGTCCTTCTTCTTGACAAAGAGAACGAGTGCTCCCTACGGTGACACGCTCGGCCGGATGAAACCGAGTCGTAACAGCTCCTGAATCTGCGCCTTAAGCTCCTGCAACTCCTTAGGCGCCATACGATACGGGGCTTTAGACACTGGACCGGCCCCTGGAATGAGATCGATAGAGAACTCCACTGCCGGTTAGGCGGTCCTCCTGGAAGCTCGTCTGGGAACACGTCCACAAACTCGCGAACGATTGGAACATCATGGGGTGTTCGCGCTTTCTGATAATCGTCGACAAGGCTCACCAGATAACCCTGGCAGTTGCCTCGTCGCAATAACTTAGTGGCTTTTGCCATCGAAACAACATGAGGCAGTGAACGATTCCTGGAACCGAAGAAAGTGATTGACTCGTCTCCCGGAAGATAGAGAGTGATCTCCCGGTCATGACACCTGATGTCTGCATGATAGAAGGATAGCCAATCCATTCCGAGAATAAGATCAAAGTCTCTCATTTCGAGAACAAACGCGTCGGTAGACAATAAACGACCACCGATGGAAAGGCTAAGGTCTAAAGCTTTAGCTGAGGTCACTATCTTTCGTCCCGAGGCTAAACTCACCTCGAGAGGATCGACAGTGGTAACGGCGTGAACTCCGATGGCATCACCATCAAACGGAAAATGTTGAGTTTTTTCCCACATCGTCGTGAAATGAATGAATGCGTTGCTCCAGTATCGAACAAAGCGAAAACAGGAATATCATTAAGCACAACCATCCCTGACATAGTACCTGGCTGCTGTGCTGCCTCTGCCTGATCAACCGCGTAAACCCGGGCCTGCTGTCTGCCCCTCTGCTGCTGCTGTTGAGGCGGTCTCTGACGTGGCTGCTGCTGCTGTGGTGGTTGCGGAGGCTGCTGCTGAAGTCTCTTCGGACAGCGACTCGCAAAATGTCCCGGCTCGTGGCAGTAATAGCAGATGTCCTGACCCACGTGGCACTCTCCCCGATGAAGTCGTCCGCAGGTCGGGCACGGTGGAATCGGCTGCTGTCTCTGTCTGGTCCTCCGGTCAGTCTGTGCACCCTTCCCTTTCCTCTTCTTCTCCTTTGCTGGCTGAGGGGCTGGTAGAGCTGGTGGAGCTGCGAATGGCTGAACTGGGGCGGATGGCTGGGCACGATCACGAACTGCCTCCCTCCTGATGCTAGCGTCCACCTCCTGGGCGATAGAAACTGCATGAGCGTAGGTCTGAGTCCCGTGTCCCACGATGTTGTGACAGACTGCTGGATAAAGCCCGTCGATGAACCGCTGCGCTCTCTGAGCCTCCGTGCGAACCAGATCCGGTAAGAAAGCTGCAAGTCTAGTGAACTCTCGCTCGTACTCATCAACAGTACGAGTGCCTTGCTGGAGAGCTAAGAACTGACGCTCCATCTCTGCCCGATAGTAGGAAGGGTAGTACTTTTCGCGGACTAGCTCCTTGAGCATGTACCACGTACAACCCGCTTTTTCACCGGGACGCATGCTCCAGTAGGCATTCCACCAGACCCTAGCATCACCAGTGAGCTGAAGCTGAGCGCAAACTACGCGATATCTATCGGGGCAGTCCATAACCTCAAAGATAAACTCTAAGCCCTGAATCCATTCATCAACGATGCGGGGATCTCCCTGTCCTGAGAACTTTTCAGCGTGATAGTCGCAGAACTGGGCGACTACCATAGCCTGAGTAGGAGCCTGATGATCGGGTTCCCTACGTGGCGGCATCTGAACATTGAGAAAGTTTAACATTACTGAATGCGTGATAACATTCTGACTGATTACTAAGGCACACAGATCTCTTGACGAGTTGCCAAAAATGGCCGATAATTACTGACATGAATCCTGAAGAACTCTAGAGTCATATAGGAAAATCCTAATGTCTAGAGTCATATCTGACTGCCCTGAATTCTAGAGTCATGTCCGAACTCTAAAGTCTGAACCTGATTCGAGCATCTTAACTAAAGTCTTGATCCTTAATTCTGAGCATAGACAAAGTAATATGTTTATAACTGAAAACATAAATCAGCACTTACCTGTCGTCGGCGGGGCGTGAGCATGACGGTTCAGGTTTTTCTGAAAAATTACCGACCGAAAAACTTGTCAGAGACGCAGAAACGTGCTCTGATACCAATTGTAACACCCCTCCTTATCGTTAAAATCAGAGTGCGAAAATTTTGCAAAGTTATTTAAAAATAAAACCTTTTACTTTGCGAAAACGGATTCGGGGTGCTACCTTAAAATCGTGACTTAATTTGGAAAACTGTTATTTTAATTTATAATAAAATCATACGGTTACTAAAAGTATAAAAGTTTCCAAAAGTCCATCAAAATATAAGTTCGTCAAAAGTCATCAAAACATCGTCAGCGGAAACGTAAATCGTCAATATACATATACAGTCAAAAACATAAATGTCCTGAAGCCTCCGTCAGCTCATGCTCCCGGCCCGACGTCTTGACCTGAAAAACATGATAAAAGTGGGAAATGAGCACTATGGCACTGTGCTCCGTGGAAACTCATACTAATGTAAACATTGAAAATAATAACAACATCATGATATCAGTATATACATAACCTCAACCTCAAGCCGGTAATAACATGAACATGAATCTGATATCGTCACGCAACGTGACCCTGACAGTTACCTCATCTGCCGGCAAAACTAATGTCGGACACCATGTGCACACTCTAGTGGGCAGACTAGGGCCACTAGAACCCAGAATGGACCGGCGACCATTCCGAGCGGATACCTCACATGAAATACATACATCAAACATGGTACCGTGATTATAATCAATGTAGTACTTAGTCTGAGTCCCCACCTGAACTGCTGAACTGAACGGTAGTGCTGATGCCTGATCAAACTGAAAATAATATAAACAATTACTAATGACTATGCTGAGACTGTTAACTTAACTGATTAATTTCGCTAAGATGCACTACTGAACCTGACATGATATTTAGACTTAACCGGAATAACCGGAACTGAACTGACATGAACTGATCGGACCTGAATTTACTGAACTGAAATAATCCTGGAAATTTAACTGAATTGGCACTTAAAATGTGAACCGGGGCTAAAATAACATTATGTGGGTCAAACCGGTATTAACCGGTCTGAACCGGTCCGACCGAACCGCCGGTCTG
>CACSLK010027801.1:1459390-1472976 GCA_902706635.1 Striga hermonthica
TTTGACTGTATATTTATGATGATGACTTACGCTTCCGCTAATGATGTTTTGATGACTTTTGACGTACTTATATTGTGATGAACTTTTGGAAAACTTTATGCTTTCAGTAACTGGATGATTTTCTTAAAAATTAAAATAACGGTTTTCCAAATTAAGTCACGATTTTAAGGTAACATCCCGAATCAGTTTTCGCAAAGTAAAAAGGCTTTATTTTTAAATAACTTTGCGAAATTTTCACACTCTGATTTTATAGATAAGGAGGGGTGTTACACGTGGTCTCCCACATCATTTGCCGAGCTCGGAGAGCTGCTGCATCGGCGTAGCGCTTGAGTTGGTGAGCATGGGCAGCCCTTTCCTTAGTTAAAGTGGCGTCTGACTCTGCTCGAGCAGCTTCCGCTTGGGCTCGAGCAGCCTCTGCCTGTGCTCGAGCCGCTTCTAAATCTGCTCGAGCCTTTTCTGCCTTGACCCGGGCAGCCCACTCCTGCTCGAGTCCCTCTCTCTCTCCTTCAACGCAGCTTCCTTTTCCGCTACTGCCGCCTCCTTAGCTGCGAGGGCAGCGTCTCTTTCCGCGAGAGCCGTGCTTTTATTGTTGAGCTCTTCATCAAGGGATCGATGCTTGACGTCGAACTCAGTCTTCTGCTCCACTTGGGTCTCGCGAAGCTTGGAATTATGCTTTACGAGAGTCGAGTTCTTATCCTGCAGAAACTTAATTGTGCTCTCGAGGCTTTTTAAGGACTTCCCGGAGCTGTAGCGAGCCTCTCGCACTGTGGGCAAGAACTGGACCAAGCCCTATAATCAGTGAAGAGGACACAGTTCAAAGCTTGCGTAACAGGTGAAGCATAGGAAAGAAGGCAGAAAAACGTGAGGAAAACAATACCTGGGCAAGCCACTGAACGAACTGATCCCCAAATTCAGGCAGTGTGGGGCCAAGCTTTTTACGATCATCCTCGAGGAGAACACCCTCGAGGCGGTCGACCACCTCATTCACGGACGCCGACATCAAGGACGCCGGCTTCGGGGCAAGGGGGTCAGGAGAAAGATAATTGTCGCGCCCCCTCTTCCAGACGACCGCACCCTGATCGGTGTGGGACCGTTTACCTAGCACCGTCTCGCGCCCTATATCAACTTTACTGTCGGACTCGACCAGTGCCTTGGTCGAGCCAGCAGATTGGGTCTTGAGGGATTGTTGGTCGAGAGGAGGCTTTTCTAAAGTTTGGGTCTTGGATGAGGAGTGGGGCTCGGAAGATTTGTCCATGATTTTGGAAGAAGCGGAGTCTTTGGGATTGGGAGCTCGATGATCGGTTTTTTGACGGTTGTCGATCCTTTGGCGGTCGTCAGTTCATTGCCAGCGGTCATCGACCTGGTGTTGACGATCAATAGTCTTTTGGTGGTCGTCAGATTTGTGTTGGCGGTCGGCAATCTTCTGACGATCGTCGACCTTGGAGGAGGTCGAAGATTTGGCGGCTGAAGAAGAAATGGATTTTTGCTGAGTGTTCTTTTCAAGGAGTGGCTGGGAAGTTTGCCCTTGCTGCTTCGGCGGCTGAGATTGTAGCGGACGTTGTTGTTGCTGTTGTTGCGGCTGTTGAGGCTGCTGCTCTGGTCGTTGTTGTGTTTCCTTGGGCGGTGGCAGAGGAGGCGGCGGAGTTTGCCGCGGGGGCAATTGCTGTGGCGGCTCTGGTCGAGATCCACCCGAGCTAGCCGACCCATCGGCCTTGTCGCTGCTCGACCCAGCGACAGTTCCCGATTTCTTTTTCAGAGGAGTTTTCCTCGGAGGGATGTTGAAACTGGGCACCTCTGCGAAAAAACCACAATATAGATCATATTCGATATCAGTAATAATCACTCGGAATAAAAATGAGGAAACGCACGCGCATTCAACTAATCTGCTCGATTATTACCTGGATCATTTTCAATACGAACAAGGTCGAGAATCTCCTCGGTGGGGGGAGATAGAGTTTTGTGGGTAAGAAGACCACAAAAATGGAGGAGGTTCTCGTCTTGGAGAAGTGTATCGGACGCGACAGACTTGGAATTCCAAGTGTGAATCTGCTGGTCGAAAAGAAGGTTTGTAGGGGGTGCCGAGGCTGCCTCTCGCGAGACTTCCTTGACCCAGGGAACTGAAGGCCAAGGGAAAGGGACATCAGGTCGAACAAAGGTAAATCTATCAATCCATTTGGGAAGATTGGTGGGGATGTCATTTATAAAGTGGGCACCGTTGCGGCTTTTTAGGTAGAGACCTCGACCCTGCTTGGAAGGGCCATAGCAGTAATGGAAGAAGTCTAGGTCAAATCGACCTAGACGGATGCGGCAGAGAATGATAAAGGTAGTTATGAAGCGGATGGCATTAGGAGGGAGTTGATGCAGAGGAAGGGAGAACCACTCGCAAATGCGGAGTATTTCGGGGCTTAAAGGAAAACGCAGACCAAGTTTGAACTGGATTTCAAAGAAAGCGTAACAATCCTGTGGAGGATGGTCGAATTTATAAGAGGGAGAGGATCTGAGGAACGCCTTACCAAGAGGTTGGCCGATTTTGTCAGGGTTGAACCAAGGGTGAGAAAGAGAAGTAGAAGAAGAGCGCTTGGAAAGTTTTTTGGTCGAGGATCGTTTGGACGGAGAACTCGAAGAGGGAGGAGCAGTGGGCTGTGGAGAAATAACCTCGTCCTCCTCTGGCTCGTCCAACGCGCCAAGGGTAGGTCGACGATGGCAGAGAGGAACATTATCCATGGTATCTCCGGAGTTTGAAGAAGCGACGCGGGCCGTAAAAACACGAGTAGGGACTGTCTCGCCAGGGCGAAGGATAGAAAGAGGGACAACTTCGAGCGCAGAGGGTAGTATTTCAACTGAATCAGAGGAGGTCTCAGACTCTGAAAAGAAAATCAAAACAAAGACAAAGAGAACAATATCAAAAAGAAGCCGCCGCAAAGAAGAAAGAGGGTTGAAGAAAGATTAGGGTTTTAGGGGAGAGCAATCCAAAAACCAGAAGAAGAATTTGGGAGGTATAGGGATGGAAATTTCAAAAAATTTCAAAGGAGAAGCAAAATCCTCAACATTAAATAGACAAACAAGAGTATTCCAAGCACAAATTCAACACAAGACAAGCCAATTTGAAACAATTCAGCAGGCAGATCAAGAGCACCCAATATTGAAAATCCAAGAATACACAAAATAGAACTACAAAGAATACAAATTCAAGTGTGAAGAGACTTACTCATAACCGTGGGTCGATAATTGATGGAAGTTCGAAAGAGCGCAGGAGAAACCGTCGAGAAAGTAAGGGTTTTTTGCAGAGAGAATTCTGGGTGCAGAGTAATTCGGAAATTGAGAGGGTGGAAATAGTTAGAAAATACACTAAGTATGGAATTTATACTTTGGAAGATTGAAGGGTGGAAAGATAAGGGCTGTCGGATTAAAGTTAGATCCAACGGTGGGGGGTATTAACTTGCACGGATCTCAAAACAGACGCGTTAGGCGAGGAGGCGCAATAATTAAAGTGCCTGACACATATGACAGACGTGACGCGTGGCAGAAAACGGGCGCGACAGAAAGGACTTAAAGCAGATAACTTTATTTCTAGTGATTAATGGGAATTTATTCGAAAAACGAGCGGGAAGCTTGCCAGCTGATCGATATCTAACGACGAGCCATCCAAAAGGACGATAAATACCAATTCACTCTTAGTTCGAGTCATTTAGACTCGACCAAAGTGGGGGGGACTAGATGATATGGGATATCATACCCATTAGGCTGAACCGGTCTATTGACCGGTCGGGGAGGTCGTATTATGGGGAAGTCAAGGAAATCGAGCAGTTAACTAGTCGACCAAGTAAGGCTGTCAACCAAACTATCATTCGACCAGATACATGATCGGACAACTCATTCGACCTCAACAGGTCGACTACTTCGAGGACTTAACACCATGTTGATCGGCCTAGTCACAGGCGCGTGAGAGAGCCTCTAACGGAATTCCAGGGGAATATTTACCCCATGTGCAGGGGGACACGTGTCGGGAAGGCAGTGGTGGATAGCGATAACCACCTCTGACAGCCTACCCCATGTGCAGGAGGACACGCGTCCAAAGAGGATTGGTGCAGGCGATAGTGGCGACGGCTACCTCTGACACACGCGTTTGGTGTGTACGGAAGGGCAGTTAGGGCAGACAGCTCATCAAATCCGGGCAGCCCTAGGTCAGGTATCTCACCCCTATATAAAGGGGGTGAGCCTTTCTTCTTCAACACGATCATTCTACTACTGACTCTTGAGAATTGATTGAACATACACTGATTTAAGCTTCGGAGGCTCTTCACCGGAAAACCCCTCTGGTGTGAGAGTTCTTTGTAGGTGCACGACGTTCAACCGGTGAGAAGGAAGGCGATTATTCAAGTTCCAGCCGGTCGAGAAGTTTTGTGTGACCAGACTTATTATATATGTAATTTTTTTACAAGTTTAGTTAGTCTTTTAGTAAATATTAGATACATGAAGTAAATAAAATGATCTTTATATAAACATTGTTATAGTTATTTAGCTTTTATTATTTATGAATTGTAAAATGATAATTTTTTTTTTTTTTTAAAGGGACGAAAATGACTCATCAAATCTAGAAATACTTTCACATGTAGAAAGACTTTTAGAATATATGTTAATTTAACACTTAGCATATGCGAAGTCCTTCTCTAGGGTTTTATTTCTCTCTTGAGATTCTCAGTTCCAGCGACTGATTTGCTATTATTACTCTCTCTTGAGTGTTATGCTATCGATTTCGTCTCATTTTGTTGCTAACCTATGTTCTCTTTTAGGTTTTTTTTGATCGTGTGTATCCGCTGTCCTCGTTTTTCTTGCGTTTTTTTTCCGATGGATTACTTCAAATTGGGCTTTTTATTGCTTCCACTTGCTGGATTGTGGTGGGATTAATTTTGGAGTCCCATTCCTTCTTATCAAGTCTACCCTCCATTGCTAATTTCTTGGTTTGTTGTTTCACTCTATATAGCTAATGTTGTCTTTCCTTTGATTTAGCTGGAATGGATTAATTGGGTATCGCATATTGTTCTTTGTTTGTGTGGGCTTTTTGTTCTCTTCTCTATTGGTTCTTGTTATAGTTGCTTTGTTGTGAATTGATTTACACCCTATCATTAATATTTGTGGTTTTTGTGTTTTATTTTGTGGTTTTGGGTTCGAGTGTGCTTGTTTGGTTTTCTAGGTAGTATTAAGGGGGTGGTGTTGAAGTTTTATTTGTGTCCTTGGATTGGCTTCTATAGGTATGGAGCAAGACTTATTTGATAAACTTGTAGAGACATAAAATTTTTGTCCAATCAATTGGCGCCACGTGGAACTTAATTTATTAAAAATTAAATCATATTTCCTATTTTTAATTTAGGAATTTCCATATATTTAATTCCTAAATTTAAATAGTTAATTAATTGATATTTTAATATTTTAATTCTTTTTGGTAACTAAATCATATGTTCTAGAATATCTTGGAAGATTTAAGTGGATCTTGAAGATCTTATGTGAATCATCATGGACCAATCAAATCGCGTCCTACGATTCTTAAATTTGGTCGGGTGCTCTCTCCTACACCTATAGATAGGGGCTCTCCCTAATGTCAAAAACACATCTCATAATCATATTTTCAAGTTCAAGAGCTCTAGAGAATTTTCTCTACAAGTTTCAAGTGTTCTTGGAGTTTAAAAGCCGTTCTTGAAGATTCGAAGGAAGATTCAAGCACATTCACGCTCAAAACCGACGTTTAATCTGGAAACAAGCTGTCAAGCCTCCGAATTGCATTCATATTCAAGTTCAAGATCAAGGTCTCTCGACGAGATTCAAGTGTTCTTGAAGATTCAAAGGCGTTCTTGAAGATTTAAAGCAAGATTCAAGTGCGTTCAACCTCAAGACTAACGTTCAATCCGGAAACAAGCTGCGAAGCCTTCGAATAAAGTTAGAAAATTCAAAACCGGCGTGAAGAAGATTCGAGATCTACTTTGCGGCGAAGACCAAGGATTCGTGTTCTTCGCGTTCTTGGGATATTTTTGCGTTCGATCTGGGAAAAAGCTTTCAAGCCCTCGGATTACGTTAATTCAAGTCAAATCAAGTCAAGGAGAAGATCAAGCCGAAGATTTCGCTCTAAGACTTAAATATTGTTTGTGAGAAGAATCAGAGGAATAATAGAGATTGTAACCCGCTATATTGTTTTGATTCAAGAAATTCATTTGAATAATATTTTTCGTGTTTTTTTTAAATTCAATTCACGAAATTTGTTGTTACAAATTTTTGGCACGCCCGGTGGGACTTCTCTACCTCTCATCTCTTCTCCAAAGTTCCTCAAATCATCATGACTAGCCGCAAGATTGCCGTAGTTAAGATTCCTTCAACAAGTTCTTCAGGCTCCAACCTCGGCGTCGTTACAAGATGCATGGCCAAGCAACTGCAAGCATCTTCGGAGACGGCTCCTTTGCACGAGGTGATTGGAAGTGATAAGCTGTATCTTACCCACGAAGGTGATGAAGACGACTCTGCTTCTTCAACTCCTCACTCATCTTCAAGATCTTCATCAAATTCGAGCATTGCTCCGGCTATGACAACCAATGCTTCAACTCTTGAAGAGCACATCGCAAGCTTAACGAAGGTTATTGAAGGGCTCGCGAAGAAGATCAAAGAGCAAGACTCTCAAATCTCAAAGCTAATGGACAAGGTCGACAATGCTGAAACAAGCCACGCAAAGAGAAAACGAACTGAAGATCGTGAGGAGTCTGAAACATCCAAGCAAGAGCAATATGAAGAAAGAGAGAAGACTCCATTCCAACACTCGTCCACGGGAATGATCCCCATTGATCAACTGAAGGATTTCATCATCGGAACAATTAAGGACAAACTTGATGGTGGTTCCAAGTCAACCCACAGCTACGTCAAGCCATATTCAACAAGGATCGATAACTTGAGGATGCCTGTTGGATATCAACCTCCCAAGTTCCAGCAATTTGATGGCAAAGGCAACCCGAAGCAACATATAGCCCACTTTATCGAGACATGCAACGATGCGGGAACCCATGGTGATTATCTCGTGAAGCAGTTTGTTCGTTCACTTAAAGGGGTTGCATTCGATTGGTACACTGATTTAGAAGCAAACTCCATCGATAGTTGGGAGCAAATGGAGCACGAATTCCTTAGTCGCTTTTACAGCACGAGACATACAGTCAGCATGATTGAGCTCACTACATCTCGACAATGGAAGGAGGAGCCAGTCATCGACTACATCAATAGGTGGAGAAACTTAAGTCTGAATTGCAAAGATCGTCTGTCTGAGGCTTCTGCCATTGAGATGTGCATTCAAGGTATGAGTTGGGGTCTTCGTTACATCCTTCAAGGTATTTGGCCGAAAACATTCGAAGAGTTAGCGACTCGAGCCCACGACATGGAGCTAAGCATGACCGCAAGCGGGGCTAATGGTCCTCCAATCCAAGAACCCCAAAGCTCCAAGGATAGATACGAGAAAAAGAAAGGGGGCAAGTTTTCCTCGAAATCTCAAAATAAGGAGTCCATGACGATCAATGCTATGCCTGTGAAGTTCAAAGGAAAATCTGCTGATAAAGCCGTTGAAAAAAAGGATGTCCCTAAGGAAATTGAATAAAGAAGGTTGACTCTGAAAGAAATGCAAGCAAAGCAGTACCCATTCCTTGATTCAGACGTCTCTGGCATATTTGACGATCTGATGGAAGCAAAACTCATTGAGTTACCTGAGATGAAGCATCCTGAAGAAGCTGGCAGGGTGAACGACCCAAAATATTGCAAATACCACCGTCTTGTAGGGCATCCAATTCATGATTGCTTCATATTCAAGGACAAGGTTATGCAGCTGACAAGCCAAGGAAAAATCTTACTGGAAGAAAGTAGTGCAACTGCTAATCATATAAGTGAAGCTTGCAATATGACAAATGAGCACGAAGCTCCGCTAGAAGAAAACAATTTGCCTAAGGTTGAAAATCACCATATTGATAATGATTCCATGATGGTCTTTACTGATGAAGATCTGCTGCTTGTTTCTAAGCCTCACAACAGACCCTTGTTCGTGGTCGGATATGTGCAAGAGCAAAAGGTTAATTGAATATTGATTGATGGAGGATCAGCAGTCAACATCTTGTCTCTTCGCACGCTGAAAGAGTTTGGAATGACTACGGAAGAACTTGGTAATAGTCGACTGATGATTCAAGGCTTTAACCAAGGGGGGCAAAGAGCTCTTGGCATCATAAGGTTGAGGTTGCTGATGGAAGATATGGAATCAACTGCTATGTTTCATGTCATCGATGCAAAAACTTCTTACAATATGCTTCTTCGTCGTCCATGGCTTCATGAGAATGACGTGGTTCCATCCACATGGCATCAATGCTTCAAATATTGCAAAAATGGCGTTGTGAAGACTGTGCTTGGTGATGATAAACCTTTTACGGAGGCTGAAACTCATTTCGCTGATGCCAAATACTATTTCAATGATGCAAAACCAGTTGAGAAAGTCTCGTCTAAGCAGCATAAAGGGTCTAAAAGTGAAGAATCAAAGATTGAAGAGGTAGAAAACTCTTTAAAAGAGTTAGTGTTGCCGCTGCCGAAGGTAGATGACGAGAAACCTATCTCCCAACCACCCATGAACTTTGTTCGTCCAAGAAAAGGAGCTGTGACGGAGCATGGTGAAGGATTGAAGAACTCTAAGTGTTTTGATCCAAAAGCCTACAAGCTTCTCGTCAAAGCAGGATACAATCCCAATGAAAGTCGCTCTTTGGGAAAGCTCATACCTCAAGAGCAAAAGCACAACCGGGCAGGTCTTGGATATGTGACATCGAGTCTAATTAGAATCGCCATCAAGAGAGCAAATGCCAACCATATCTCGGAAGGAGAGCTCTCGTCTTCTGACGATAAAAATAAAGAGAAAAGAACGTCGGTGTTTCAAAGACTCGGTCCAGTGCGAAAGTCAAAAGGCAGACAATCTGTGTTTCAACGACTGGGATCCTTAAAGCAGTCGAAGCCTTTAAGACAAGAAAAAAGTGTAGGCCCGGCTCCAAAGCTTAGAAGTCTAATTCCGTCATGTATGAAACGTCAAACTACCTTGATCGTATCACGTGGTGAAGTTTTAAAAGCAAAAATGCTCACGATCGTTCATACAAGAGTACATGATGATGAAGATGATGATAGAGAAAGTGTTGCTTCGTCTTATTATGCTTGCGGTACTCTCACAACTCCTCGAAATGATGAACGTTCTCTTTACCGGAAGATAATTTATTTGGTGCGAAAAAGGTATATCGCTGGAGTTGATGAAAATGTGCAAACACGATTTGTCACGGGAAGAAATGGACGGGTGCGAGCATGTATCGACTTCAAAGCTCTTGGTGAGCCGACCGAAGATATTGCACCTGTGAACCTTATCACTATATGCGAGGATGCTCCAATAGAGGAGGAAGATGCTGAAGATGCACCCTCCCGAGCTTGAAGAAGGTGTTAAGGCCACGGTCGATGAACTAAAAGAAATCAACTTGGGTGATGTTGACGATCCTCGCCCGACGTACATCAGTGCCTTGCTAACTGTAGATGAAGAAAAGGCCCACATAGAGCTTCTTGGTGAGTTTAAGGATGTATTCGCATGGGCATATAAGGAGATGCCTGGACTAGACCCAAAGGTGGCGGTGCATAACTTGTCCGTAAGAAAGGGGACAAAACCTGTTAAACAAGCACAACGGAGGTTCCGACCTGAGTTGATCCCATTGATCGAGGCTGAAGTAAATAAACTCATTGAAGTTGGATTCATTCGTGAAGTTAAATATCCTACGTGGATCTCGAGTATCGTTCCTGTCAGGAAGAAAAATGGCCAAATTCAAGTTTGCGTGGATTTTCGAGATCTTAACGAGGCGTGTCCAAAAGACGACTTCCCGTTGCCTATAACTGAGCTTATGATTGATGCTACGACTGGACACGAAGCGTTGTCTTTTATAGATGGTTCGTCAGGATACAATCAAATACGCATGTCTCCAAAAGACGAAGAGTTGACAGCATTTCGCACTCCAAAGGGTATATACTGCTACAAGGTGATGCCATTCGGCTTGAAGAACGCTGGAGCTACATATCAAAGGGCAATGCAAAAAGTGTTTGATGACATACTCCACAAGAACATCGAATGCTATGTTGATGATGTGGTGGTAAAGTCGAAGAAGCGAGAAGACCACTTACAAGATTTAAGGATGGTTTTTGAACGCCTAAGAAGATATCAACTCAAGATGAATCCACTGAAGTGTGCATTTGGTGTCAAGTGGGGGAAGTTTCTTGGGTTCATTGTTCGTCACTGTGGAATAGAGATCGAGCAAGCAAAAGTCGACGCGATACTAAGAATGCCCGAGCCTCGCAACATTCACGAGCTTAAAAGTCTGCAAGGAAAGTTGGCGTATCTTCGAAGGTTCATTTCAAATCTAGCCGGACGATGCAAACCTTTTAGTCATTTAATGAAGAAAGGTGTTCCTTTTGAGTGGGATCAATCTTGTACAAATGTTTTCGAAAGCATAAAGGCATATTTGATGAAGTCTCCCGTGTTAGTTGCACCAGTGTCTGGTCGTCCTCTTATCCTCTACATAGCGGCGCAAGAACGCTCTGTTGGAGCTTTGCTGGCTCAAGAAAATGACGATGGAAAGGAGAGTGCGTTATATTATTTGAGCAGAACGATGACGCCGAACGAGCTGAACTATTCACCGATTGAGAAAATATGTTTGGCATTGATCTTTGCAATCCAAAAGTTGAAGCATTATTTTCAAGCTCATACGGTTCCTCTTGTTTCAAGGGCAAATCCTTTGAAATATGTCATGACAAGACCCGTCCTCTCAGACCGTTTAGCTAGGTGGTATCTTCAACTTCAACAGTTTGAAATTGTCTACATCCCTCAAAAGGCTGTAAAAGGACAAGTCCTGGCGGACTTCTTAGCTGATCACCCTCTTCCTGCTGAATGGGAGTTGTCCGATGAACTACCCGATGAAGACGTTCTTCTCATTGAAATTACTCCACCTTGGAAGATGTACTTTGATGGAGCGTCCCATAGAGAAGGAGCTAGTGCTGGAGTCGTCTTTGTGACATCCCATGGAGAGGTGCTTCTGTATTCCTTCACTTTGACTGAAAATTGCTCAAACAATGTTGCAGAGTATCAAGCTCTAATTTTGGGGTTGGAGATGGTCGTGGACATGAAGCAACTACATCTGAAAGTCTATGGCGATTCAAAGCTAGTGGTGAACCAAGCTTGGAGAATACGATGTAAAGAAGCTTGAGTTGCTCCCGTATGTCGACTATGCGAAAAGGCTCATGGGATGGCTTGGAGATGATACGATCGAACATGTGTCGAGAAAGAATAATAAACAAGCTGATGCTTTGGCAAAACTCGCTTCTTCACTAATTCTCCCCGAGGATAAGGCTCGAGTGAAAATTTGTAGAAGTTGGGTTATACCTCCGTTTGTCGACGATGATGATTGGAATGAAGATGAAATTCATGTGGTTGAAGTATTTGAAATTGAAAAGGAAGATTGGCGTCAATTGCTCGTGGATTACTTGAAGTATGACAAGTTGCCCAACGATCCACGACAAAGGATTGATGTTCGACGACGTGCGCCTCGCTTCATTTATTTCAATGATGTGTTATATAGACGATCATTCGATGGAGTGTTCTTGAGATGCTTAGGCGACGAAGAAGCTGCTCAAGCCATGGAAGAAGCTCACTCGGGCATATGTGGCGCTCATCAGTCCGGTCCGAAGCTGCACTTTCAAATTAAGAGAATGGGATACTACTGGCCGACAATGGTTAGGAACTGCATGGCTTATGCCCAAAGATGTCAAGCGTGTCAATTTCATGCAAATTTGATCCATCAGCCTCCTGAGCCGTTGCACCCTACTGTCGCTTCATGGCCTTTTGATGCTTGGGGATTAGATATGGTTGGTCCTCTGACAAAGTGTAATATCCCGACTTTTTATCAGTATAAATTATATTTTAGTTCCGATATTATTTTTTGGAATTAATTATTTTCAGTTATTTCAGTCGGAATTACCGGAAATTATTTTCGACGTACTGTTTACGTCTGAAATAATTTTGGTAGTTAAGCGTTGTGCTTAATTTTGGATTAAGCCTTAAATTGTGTTAAGTAATCACCATTAGCATGTTAATAGCCGTGAGCAATTGTGCTATTTTTCTTGCAAATGCCGTGTGCATCATGTGTTAGTAGCCGTGCATTTATGTCATGTAGCATGATGGTGTTTTGTGCATAGATTCCCCCAACATTGCCCTAAGAGACCGTGCGCCCCCATTGTCTCTTTGCTAGCCTCTTTGGTCCAAGATTCCTCTCTTTTTGTCCTTGTGCCGTGTGAGTGTGTGTGTTGTCCTTTAGTGCACTTTGTCTCCTTAAAATGCCGTGCAATTTATGTGGGTTTTTGTCCACAAGCTTTCTTCTTCGTGTAGCAAGTTCACGTGAATATATGAGGCAAGAGAGAAGCATGTGTGACAAGTGTTCCATGCCTTAATGCATGAGTGTCATGTGTCCAAAGCCTTGACCATATTCCCTCCCTCTCTTTAGCCCATGCATTCGGCCATTATTAGTGAGAGTCTTTGGGAAAGTTGTTCCATTTTTCTTCTCCTAAGTTTCATTATGCCGAAAGTATAGAGAGAGTTAGTGAGGTTTGGAGTATTATTCGAGAGCCTTTGCCGAGAGCCGCACGCATCGCCGTAGCCACCGCACGCTACCACACGACCACGCACGCACGCGGAGGGGCACGACCGAGAGCGGGAGTTCGAGTAGATTAGTCTCTTGAGCTTTATAAGAGGTAAGTTCCCGATGGTTGTTGACCGAGCCTATCATGTTTATTTAGTCGATTTTCCCGTTAGTAGCATGCACGCGTGTCATGTGTGTTAAGCCGTAGCCATGTCGTCCATGTCATGTTATGAGCTATTTTCTCCGAACTATCCTTGCATGTTTAACTTTTACTTGCAATATCATGTTTATATTAGCTTAAAGTGTTCGGATATTTTAGTCATGAGGTAGTGTTTTGGCCGAAGGAGTGTGGTCGCACACTTAGTGCGCACCACGGACCACCCGAGTGCTATTGCATGTTAAGTTCGAACCTTTAATCATTATGTGTTATCTGTTCAGTAAGTCATGTTCAAGTTCAGTTATATTTGAATTGTTCGGAGGATGAGTCACGTTTGCGATGTTACGGCCAAGGGTGACGTGGTTGCGTACGTAGCGCACCACGGGCCGTACTTACTTGCTCGATATGTTAAGTTCGTTATTCTCGTGCATTCTCATGTGATATATTCAGTAGATTATTAAACATATTCAGTTTGTTAGAATTGCCGAGGATATTTATGATTCGGTCGCTAAACGGCACGACGCCCTCGGCGGTGCATGGCGCGCCCGCCGCGGCCGTAGGGCAAGCCTTTGCATGAACCTTCATGTTTTCAGTATTTATGTGTTCTTATGTTCATGTCATGCTTATTGAAGTCAGTTTGTTCGGATGTAATTGCCGGACGGCCGGCAAGGACCGGTCGTAGCCGCGCTGTCCGCACGCAGCGGCAGCAGCGCGCC
>CACSLK010027801.1:1496001-1510161 GCA_902706635.1 Striga hermonthica
AAGTTGACTTTTTGAAAAATCCTTGACTTTCGTCAAATAAAAGTGGGGCGTTACAGCAGCCTGTTTCCATTGTCGCGTTATGGACTTCTCGGATTACGATGGACAGATGAAATTCGAAATCAGAGATACTAATGGCAAGACGTTCACTGTGTTATACAACGCGAGTCTGAAATCAGCCACTTGTTCATGCAAGCATTTTGAACTGCATGGGTGGCCATGCAGACACATATTCGTTGTATTGAAGGACGTGAACGTTGAAGTTATACCGAGTGCACATATTGTATCAAGATGGACGAAAATGGCCATTTTGAACCCAATGTTCTGCATTGTTGATGGTATAACTGAACAATGTGCTCAAATTGATGATAGAAAACTCATGGTGAATAAATTGTGGTCTGACATACATCTATGCATGGGACTGGTCGAGCCATCCATGGACCGCCTTGTCGAGTTTTCAAGAATTATTGTAAACCACAAGCACAAGTTGGTGACTGAACAGGAGGATGTGTCGGCCGGGACGAAAGAGCGTCGATTTGAAACATTTGTCGGCACGTCTGTCCCTCTGGAGGTGAACATACACCCTCCGGCCAAATCAAAAAACAAGGGCAGCGGGAAAAGGATGAAAAGCGGAAAGGAGGAAGCAATCGAAAAATCCATAAAAAAGAGACGTATATGCAAGACATGCGGTGAGAGGGCAGGTCACAATGCCCGGACGTGCCTCAAGAAACCATGATGGTATGATTCGTAATACATTCTCGTACCACCAATAACTCTGTTCATGCATCATTCTGTTATTTTTTTTAGTTAATGAATCATTAAGTTGAGGTACCAGCATGTTTTGCATATTTCACTAATCTACATATTTAATCGCACGCAGACAATGGGAGCCAGTGTGAGTCGATGGAGATACTGGAAGATTCAACGTTGCACTTAGCTCGCACATTGAAGACTATATGCATTTTAGATGCCATATTATTTAGTTTTTTTTTTTTTTTTCGTGATAGTATCATGTTGCTACAAACGATGTTAATTGTTTATCCAACTCTATAATGGTTTTATTATTATTATTTTTATTGTTATTATTATTATTACTATTATTACTATTATTATTATTATTATTATTATTATTATTATTATTATTATTCTGTTGTTATATGTCTGATGCATATCGATCAATGCACGTTATTGTCTGAGACATAGCACGTTAATTTAAACTCCATTGCACGTTAAGAACCCGTATGATTACATGACTATCTGTCACAAGCATATATTATCACATAAATGTTGCGTGTTCTTATGTATATTGCAGTACAATATCATATTTTATGACAACATGCACATTAAGGGACCTTAAGAACAAAACAACAACAACAACAACAAAAAAAGGAAAAAATAAAAAATAAAAACACAATCAAGTACATTAAATGATTGCACATTACTGAATGTGACGCACCACATTAATTCGAACAATGTTGCACATTGAGATACTGTTTACATGTCTGCCCACATTTTTGTATACGATTACATAGGTGTTGCACATTAATATATATATTGCAGCACAATGATTGAGAAAAACATGCACAATAAGAGACACACAAAAGAAAAAAAAAAGCAAAAAAAAAAAAAAAAAAAAAAATACAACATACATAAACAAAACTATATACGGAGCTGAAGACATCAAATGCCAAAACATGTAATACCGGTCAACATAATATATTTACGACCGCAAATCAATTTCAATGTTCATGCCACCAAAACACACAAAAACAGTCATCGGTCAGAAATAGGTCTAAACCTCAAAACACGACATAAGAAAAACACCAAACACCACAATAGTCTGAACACGCAAAACGATATGACGTCCTAAAACAAAAAGGAAACCCAACATACTTAGTCGTAGGCGACAATACCATGTCCTTATAGATCCCACCAATTCTCATACAGACCACTCACTCAATGAGCAACATCGCGCTCCTGTTTCTTCTTCAAGTACAGAGGGTGAAATTCCTTGGCCGCAACTACATTGTCCTCCTTCAGGGTGTTGTTGGGAGCGCATGCTACAACGTAGCAATAACGCTTCCTCATCATCTTCATCTGCACCTTATCCGCCTTCTTTATTTCAGGTTTCCAGCCTTTCAAAGCAGCCCCCTTGAATGTCTCCATGTGACGCATGGTGACTACCCCGCTATCTACCATATCGACACCCTCTGTCCATGATGGATTGACAATTTCCGGCTTCGCCATAGCAACTACCTTCGAGAACCTCCCCATTTTCCTCTCGTCTAGGTATTTTGAGAACGATCGCTTCTGCATAAACATCACGAATCATCAACAATATACATTCATAACGTAACACGAAAGAGCATATACGAATAGTTCTACTTACAAGCAGCTCGACGTGTGCCGTAACCTTTCTCTTAACAGCAACCTTTTTACAAAAAAAAAAGCACTGTCCAGAACTACCACTTTGAGCTTCCGTGCAGCCGGTGCAATGCACAACACGCCAGAAAATGCACTCGAGTGCACATGGAACAAAAACTAAATTGGAAAATAAATTAACAATTATAATACACGACATTTCACCTTATAAAATAAATCTGGAGGACAAATAGTATAATATCAATTGGCAAACTCAACAGGAATATTAATAATAATAATAATAATAATATTAATAATATTAATTCACCAGTGACATTTGGTCCAACTGATATCGGGACATCCGCACAATATCGACATCAATACATTCTGCAAACTTGTTATAGGCAACGTCCTTCCTCTGCTTGCTCTCAACAAACAACTACAAACGTGCACAACATCACAAATTACAACCGTTATTATATGAAATCAACAACATGTACACACACTTTGAAATTATTCGTTGCACATACTACCTCGTTGCATGGAGACGTAGTCGCATAGAAACATGTCATTGAACCGCGACTCTTGAATCTCTCATTGTGATTAAGAACACAGGCCCACAAGTCTATCATCGCCTCAGAAATATGTTCATTGGGAATCAAACTCGCCACAACCGACCTCGGGACAGAGTATCCAAACGACTGGAACACTATTGTCTCATTTTGCCTAAATATCACCATTCGTAAAACATAATCATTCAGAACAATATTTAGTACTCGCAATATATTAAAATTAAAAAATAATATTATTATTAATGATCGAGTAATTGAAATTTACAGCACATGATTATCAACGTCAGTTAGAAAGCTTACTCACAAGTCAAGTGATTCTTCATAACCCAGATAGCTACCATCTTTTCTAGTGCATCTAATTTCTTTGTCACGCCAATCAACCTCTTCTGTATGGTGACTTGTTTGCACTAGTCGTATTGGTTACCCGTTTTGGCCTCGTGTTGCAATCGAATCCATCATCACTCCCAACACCTACACACGAACTCATGATGTATGGACAAAGAACAATAAACTACAAAAAAATATCCGAGTGCAAATTTACTAATTAACTAAATGAAATGCCTACATATACCTTGGCTTACGTCGATCTCATCCGCAATGCCACTCTCACCACCATCCGTATGCTCGGAAACAACAACCTCATCTACACAATGACAATACACTAAACCATATAATACAAGTATATGCCGAGTACAAATCACTTACACACGTAACGAAATATATTACGCATTAATATATATACAAAAAAATAAAAACATACAGAACAGAAAAATTGCAAAAATATCAGTATACGTACCTTGTACACCACCGACAGCCGCATCATCAACACCGACATTCTTATCAACATCAATTTCAACTGTGACGAAATAGTGAACATTAAAAAACGCCCACACAACCAATATAAATAAAAACATTATTCACACAAAAACATCAATTTTAACGTACGTTGAACATTACCTGTAGGTATATCTACCCCCGATGATCCTCCAACAACTACTCTGTCAGCCTGCTGTTCATTAATGCCACTACCCAATTTGCCCGATTGATGGTGGCGAGCATCAGAATCATCTTCGTCTTGTGTTAATCCCAAACCCAAGCTGTAGCTTGGACCCTCAAAGTGTATCCGTCTAAAACGGTCTCGGCGTGCAACCGCAGCAATTATATCGTCCAATGCAGCTATCGTCGCAGGATCATTCCAAAATGCGTCATCTATGGAATGAGCTGCATTTTCCTTTACAAAATCTTTGTCCACGTCTTCCTTCCGCGTAGGGTCCACTTGGTTTGGATCCGTATCAGGGGAGACCTGCTGACTATTATTTATTTTCGACTTCTGATTTGAATCGTCACCTGAAACACCAAGAAGTTTCTGTGCGGCAGATTGCATCTTCATAAAGTTTTCATCGTCAAACAGAACCTGCGGAGCCTTCTCGGCGAGTCGTAATATCTCAATGCCGGTATTTGCAAGAATCCGGGTTTTAGATGCAAATTCTTGAAGAAATGCCTGCCAATAAGAATAAATACGTGTACACAACCAAATTAACTTATATTAAATATGTGTTCACAATCAACGAACTTTATATAATAATAGACTGAACATTATATAATCATCAGATGAACTTTATATTATCGTACAATGAACGAAAATATGTCAAAAAAACAATAACACACACATGACGAAAATATCAAAGTCCAGCAATGTCGCAACACAGCGGTTACACACATCGAAATTCTAACAGTCTCACACCACTATGTTTGCACACACACAAATATCATCACAGGCAATCTGACAAACCTTAAATAACCAAATGCACGCATACCTGGACATCGTGTTCAGCATCACACCTAGTCGTTGGCTTACCATCCACATTTTTTTCGACTATGTCTGGACGACAATCATCTTCCATGACACATGCGTCAACATCCACGAATCCTCTACCAAATGCACCAGACTCTATCCCGTCCCGTTCTCTGTCCCTCAAAAGGTCATTACTCCATGCTTTAAATACGGGGAATGATCTTGGAACTGATCTCATCGACAACACAACTTTATCCACATAGAACAACTACATAAAAAAAAAGAAGCAACACGATCACACATCGTAATATATATGTATATATAACAGAAAAAACTAAACAGAAAATTGATACTAACCGTCAGAAACATCAACGGGCCTGTATATTTATTCTTTTTGTCGGTACTGCCCCATGTTTTTCTTGTGTTCACAAGACAACTTATCATAAACGAGCACCAGTTCATATCAGAAACCTTTGATACATCGTCGAGCAAGTGAACAATACGAGAATTCACCATCCCATTTTGACAGCTCTCAAACAAGCATGTCACCATCAGAACAATGAAATTCCTCTTAAACCAATCGCCGCCGTCTGCACATTCATGAAACTTCTCGAGCACCTTAGTTGCTGTGATATTGGTTAAGCTTCTAACATCAAATAGGCTAATCCACTGACTAAGTATGGCTGACTCCGCCCTCTTTTTTTTTGTTCGATATCTGAAGCGAGCCACGAGGAAGTCCTAAAACAGTATACACATCCTCCTCCCTCACATGTATCTTTTCACCGTCGTAAAGCCGCAGTTTGCGGTCCGTATAGTTGAAGTTTTCCACCAACCAGAACCCCATTTTCAATGGCAACGACGTTATCTTCAAGTCTAATAGGGCTCCAAAGCCCATCTCGCGAACTGCATGTTTCTGTGGATCGGACAGTCCAGTCACGACCTTCACAAACGTAGATGCTGACGTTCTCGTATTCACAACAGGGAAGACAACGTCATTACTACCAGATTCATATACGACAAGCTCGTTATCGGGTTCGTGAACAACATTATGTCCAGGATCGGCAAACTCTTTACATTTACCTATTACAAGTACGAAATCGTAAAAAATAAAACACAAAAACAAAAAATATATATATAAAAATTGTTACATAAATGTGTAAAAAATAATAAGCTGACAAGTACATAAACACCATGTTTTAAATACCGGTTCGTACCGGCCGGTATTACCGATAATACCGGATACCGGTGGTCCGACCGGTACATTTACACTCAAAATACCGTTTTGGCCAAAATACCGGTTTCGTACCGGAAAATACCGGTTTTACCGGCAAATACCGGCCAAAATACCGGTCAAAATACCGGTTTATGCCATTTTTTTTAAAAAAAATATTTTTAATAGATTTTTATTATTTTATTTATATAAATTGAAATTTCTACACTTAACTTTAATATGTTTATATTGTTATTAGATGTTAATTTATTTTAGTATTAATTAAAGTTAGTTTTGTATATTATTTATATAATAATAACAAATTAATTTAATATTTATTAAAACCGGTAAAATAGACGGTAATACCGGTCGTACCGGTAATACCGCATACCGGTCGCTACATCGGTATAACGACCGGTACGGTTTTTAAAACATTGCATAAACATACCCTTATGATTGATGGCCGGCTTTACGCGAGTACGAGGGCATTCCTCCACAAAATCGTCGCTGCTGTCATGTTGGTTCGATGTTGATGCAATCATATTCGCGCGCTTCGATCGTGTCACGTCACGCACAACGTGATCGGCCTTTCTCTTACCTGGAACCAATGATTAGTATTAGCTAACAGTATAATGATATTACAATCCGTGCATTCATATATGCAAATAAGTAAAAAAAAAATGACAGGAAAATAACTAAATTATCATATTGACATTGTAAATTACGTGTTTTCTAGTACGAACCAAATATACATATCTTCAACCGGTGTACGAATGATAATAAATCTTATTATACACACTGAAGCGTGTACAAGTTATGTGAACGTATAAACTACACTAATGTCATACCTAAAAACTGCAAATTGCACAAGACCGTAAACTACAAGAATGCACACCTATACACAAAATAATGCACAAATCCATTATAATAAATACACAGAATACAAGTATCACCTGTAAATTGATAACTATTCATTCCAACAGTATTTTATATGATCAGAAATTAAAATTTTGCCAAACTAACGTATATACGTACCATCCTTCTTATTAGCCTGATCGTCGCGAATTGACACTGTAGGCTCGGAACGCTTACAAGTTCCACCTACAAAAAACATATAACACAAATTTTGAGAAACCACACGTATATACCTATTCCAACTACGAACTCTAACTACTCATTACAACGACATCTTATGCGATAAGAAACTAACACTTGAGGGGTTGTGATATATACTTACCACCCCCCTTAGTTTGACCGGGTGGGTCACTCGTTGAACGCGTAGACTCGTTCGGTTTATTGGAACCACCTACAGAAAATATATAACACACGACATTGTTATACATAATTCATACATAATCATACAAGAAAAAAAAATACAGAATCATACAAAATTCATACAGAATACTTACCATTATCCTGATTTTTTTCAACAGCCACACGTTTTGTAGTCACAGAACCCTTTTTTTTTACTATTACCACCTACAAATTGTATACATCAAAATAAAAAAATAATAAAAAAAATAAAAAGAAAGACAAAACAACAACAACAACAAACGTTAGCTTCAGTTGATAACAGGTCAATAGTGACAATACCACAAATATCCACAATAATCATTACAAATTAACGTTTAAGCTCGTAATCACTGAGGTATATAATGTTTTGCAACGGTGGCCATTACACAAAAACAGCTTGTGCACATAATAAACACTGCAATAAATAACAGGAAACAAAAAAAAAAACACCGTACAAAGTGCACATGCCCTATGCCCAGTGAATGAACATTGGACACACAAAAGTTAGCTCAATGTCGAGATACGTATATGATGAGAAACACTGGAAAAAATCTTAAACAATCATTGGAAAAAAATCGATTTTAAATGGCATTAAAAAACTAGAAAGTTCCATAAAAATACTTGAGAAACAAAAAATCAAATTGTTATAAAAAATCGAAGCATCCATAAACTGTATAATTGAACGACAATATAACTGGTTTCCGATTTTTTGACTGAGGAGAGTTTCCCATATTGTATTTATCCCGATCGATAAACCCTATCTCTCTCTCTCTCTCTCTCTATATATATATATATATATATGTGTGTGTGTGTGTGTGTGTGTGTGGTAATGGTGCTTTATAGCACTTTAGCAAAAGAAAAAATGAAATATGGCCATCTTTTGTAAAAAGATGAAATCTAGCCATTTTGGGTTGCAAATTGACCACATTGCCCTTTTTCACCTTTTCTAATTTTCATTCCATTTTCCATTTTCATTCCCGTGCCCTTTTTCACCTTTTATTTTTCATTCCATTTTTCATCTTCATTCCCGCTCGAAGCTCTCTTCTCCGGCAACTCGAAGCTCTCTTCTCCGGCAACTCGAAACTCCCTTCAATCGCAGTTCTATTTCCGGCGAAACCAGGTTCATATTTTTATTTTTTTTTTGTGTTACGATTTTTAGGGTTTTTGTACCGCATTCAATCGATTTGTTTCATCTATCTCCCTCTATGCATTTCATTACCCAATTTCATAAACTTTTACTCATCTTTCCTCATTTTCGGCGAGTCACAGTCACAGTCTGTCGATTTCATTCACACGAGCCACAGTCCGTCGATTTCATTCGCGAGTCACAACCCATCGAGTGCTGCTTCCGGCTAGTCGCAGGCGTTGCTCTTCCCATTCCGGCAAGTCAAAGTCGCTGCTCTTCCCAAGGTGCAGTTCCTTAACTTCAAATTTTTAGGGTTTTTAGGATTTCTTGATAAAGGGTTTTTTAGAGATTTTAGGGAATTTGTTTTTGGATTACGGAGTAGAATGTGAGTGGAAATAAGTTAAAGCCTTAATTTCATTTGGGAATTTAGGTGTTCAATGGGCTTTTGGTGTGTATTTGGGAATTTAGGTGTTCAATGGCCTTAAACCTTTTGGTGTGTATTTGGGAATTTAGGTGTTCAATGGGGTATTGAGCCGCCCAATTGTTGTGTATTTGGTTTCAATATGTAGAGTTGGCAAATGAAAAGTGTTTGGTCTCTTTAACAACAAAAAAATGTGGAAATAGATTTTGATTGGGTTGTGATTTTTGAGGAATTTTCTGTAATACATATGTCATGATGTGAGACGATATGACAATCAGGAAAACTGAAGAAATAGTTGAATATAGCTGTTAATGAGCACTGCTATATGGACAGTGTAATGAACTAGACATATAGAGGTTAATCATAACAATAATTTAAATTCAATTATATTTCAAATAATTGCAAGAAGAATGCTCCTTAACATTTACACAATAACCTCTTCAAGTTTGTTTTTGCACTTAACAAAGGTCTAACTCCCTCTTTGGTTCTAAATTATGTCATGAAATGTATTGTTTTATTACAACTTCAAGGCAAGTGAAAGAGATGTCTAATTCCAAAATACTTAACAGTTGCTTGGCGTATAGGATTATATGGTTTATCACTAACTTTTTTGGAGTGATTTTATGTGGTTGGTGGTCATTGAGTTGCAGGTATTGGCAAGGGACTTGTGAAAGTGATTTTATGTGTAGAGTTAGTATTAGCCGACTCAAAATAGAGCCATATGCCACTCTATTTATGTCTTAAGTTTTGAGTTAATTGGGCTTTTGCTACTAATTTGATATATCGTGAAGAAGTAGTCATCTTTAAATGTAAATTGATGCATTTCTTCATTTTCTTAACTTGAATACAGATCTTCGTACAAACATCTTACCTCTTTGAGGCGCTATTCTTGGAACACGACTAGATGACAACCGCTAACGAGGTATGATGTTTTTTTTGCTCAAAAATAAGTTTTGTAGTTTACATGGAAAAACTTCAGTTTTTTGGTTCAACAAACTAATGTGTTTATGTTGTTTACTCAAGAAAGAGTATTTAACTTCCTGCCAGAAACTGGTTTCTTGTCACGAAACCGGTTTCTTGTTAAAGAAAACGGAAGTTTCTTGGCGTTTCTTGGCAAGAAACCAGTTTCTTGCTGAAGAAACTGGCAAGAAACCAGTTTCTTGGCAAGAAACCAGTTTCTTGGCAAGAAAGCAGTTTCTTGGCAAGAAACCAGTTTCTTGTCAAGAAACCAGTTTCTTGTCAAGAAACTTGGCAAGAAACCAGTTTGTTGTCAAGAAACCATGTTTGTTGTGTTTTTTAAAAAAATTAAAATAATATTGATTGTTTCATGATTGTTAGGGGGATTGTTGGAGTTGGAGATGGGGCAAAGCTTGCACTTGGAGCGACAAAATTAACTGTCAGACAAAGCCTAAAGTAATAGGCTATATTAAGAAGCAACTTGGTGCTTGTGGTCGTCTTCGGGAGTTTGAAGAGTCTTGTTTTGGACATTTGTTGAGGTTTGATGGGCAAGCATACTACAGTGGGAGACTACTACTTGCCTTATTGGGTCGAGAGGTTTTTGTGCGTGACGCTCGAGAGAAGGAGCGTTGGTTTCGAATTAGAGATAATAATTATAAATTCGGGAAAGTCGAATTTTGCCAAATCAGTGGCTTGAAATTTGGTGGGTCGGAATTTATCCCCGAGGATAATGAGAGTTTACCGGCCATTGATGGGATATATCGACGCCACTATGATGGAAAGAGTGTGATAGGAGGTGATTTGTTGAGGGATTTCAAGAAACGGTCATTTTCAGAATAATACCGATGACGCGCTGAAGGCTGCCATGATCTTGATAGTTCACTTTTTCTTATTTGCACCCGACCCGAGGTCCGCTGTGCCACTTTGGCTTTGGACGTTAGTTGAAAATTCAGACATGTTCGGGAAATTTCCATGGGGCACATTTAGCTTTCAGCGTTTATACCATTGTCTCGATGGTATAAGTTCTCCAGATGAGGGGTGCGATATTCAGTTGAACATCCATGGGTTTTTAATGCCTTTTTAGGTACATATACAATTTTATAATTGTGTCATTATTTTTTGTTATTTAGTTTAAAAAGATCATTTACTATTTTTTTTTCTAAATAGATTTGGGCTTGTGAGATGATGCTCGATTTTGTACGAGGAGGTGGAATGGTATGTATCGGAAATGGCCTACCGAGAGGCACTCGGTGGATGTGCCCGAAGAAAAATTTTGTTCAGTTGTCTGACATTGATAAATCTGAGGTAAATATATATGTTCTACATTAAAATTGTTATATAATTCATGTTATGAAATTATTCTTATTCTTATTCTTCTTTCTGTCAATTTTTTTTTTTGTTTTTTTTTTGGCATTTTCTTAATAGATTCAATGCATACCAATGTGTTTGACTGATGCCGAGAGGAATGCGCCATATATGGCTAATGTTGAATTGGACTTATCACTGGGGTTGCAATATATCCACCACGAATCGTGGAAGAGTTGTTGCAAGCCGCTACGTGATGCCTCCTCGTCTTCACGTCATACACTTGCCACCAAAAAAAGGATGCTTGGACAGCCGACGAACAGACATTCGAAGAAGCTGGCTGTAGAAGCAAATGATGAAGCTGAAGAAGAGATGGAGAGGGAGCCGAGAAAGCCTCAAAATGAGCCAAGGGAGCCTCAGAAGGAGCCAGTTGGAATGGACAAAGACCTAATCAAGCAATGGGTGGAGGAAGGCGTTTCAAATTGCATGAAAGAGTTGATGCCTTCGATAGTTGAACAAACTTTACGTCAGGTCGTCCCCATTGCCATTGATCGGGTATTTCATGAGGTTTTTCGAAGATTGGATAATTATGGTATTTCGAGAGCTGGGGATAAAACTAGAGGAGCTGAGAGTCCATCCACTCCATTATTTGGTCATGGGGTAACTTGTTAACTTTTGCATTTCACGTGGCATTTTTGACATTTTTGGTAAGTTAAAACTTTTTCATTCTTTGTAAAATGATGTCAAGCAGTCCTCTCAGGCGGACTTCTCCACTCAAGGAGAATCAAGCGGTCCTCTCAATCCGGCGGTACCAACTTTTGGTCATGGGGTAAGTTTTTTGACATTTGCACATTTATGAATTTTACCAGAAAATGAAATTTGTTTCTATTTAAACTAATATTTTTTGTTTCGAAAAACTCTTAGGTGGTTGATAACGAGTATGAGAGAGAAGAGAAGGAAGATGAAGAAGGGAAGGAAGAGGAAAAGAAGGATGAGGATGAGGAAGAAGAGAATGAGAACGAGTCAAAGAAAGAAGAGGAGGAGAAAGAAGAGAAGGAAGAAGAGGAAAAGAAGGATGAGGAGGAGGAAGAAGAGAAAGAGAAGGGGGCTAAGAAAGAAGAGGATGAGAACGAGCATGAGGTGTTTGCCAATGAGGTAAACTATTTACAATTGCATTTGACTATTGTAAAACGTTTCCTTGAATAACAATTTGTTTCTTTTGGAATTAATATTTTTTGTTCTAAAAACTCTTAGTCGATTCATGAGGAGAGGTCCGAGAATAAGTCCCCTCAGGATTTGGAGCAGGTGGTTGAGAATGAGGTAAACGAATATTTGTACATTATTTCCAGAATTAAACTTATGTTGTCGTAAACGACTTTTTTTTGTTGCCAAAACTCTTAGGCGATTGATGAGATGGCTGATGTGGAGAAGAAGTCTCCTGAGATTATTGAGAGTGTGGAGCAGGCGGTGAACACTAAAATTAATGAGAGTGAGAAGAAGTCTCCTGAGATTATTGATAGTGAGAAGAAGTCTCCTGACATTGTCGAGATTGAGGAGCAGAAGTCTCCTGACATTGCCGAAATTGCTCGTGAGGCTGTGGAGAAGGCGGTGAGTACAACTCCTTTTTGTTGCAAGTTTGTACATTTGTGAATTTCTCCAAAATCTCATACAAATAATATTTTGCTTAAAAAACCCCTAGGCGATTGATGAGAATGATGATGAGGTTAGTGAGCCACGACAACAACGACGTACGAGGTTCTTGGGCAAAAAAGTAAATTCACCCTTTGTGAACTACTTGCAGAAGGACGAAGAGGAAAAATAGACTCGCGCCTACAAAAAATGGATGAAGGGTAAAGATGCTACGCTGTAAGTGTTGATTTATTATCTTTACATTTTGTAAAATAGAGGTTTTTATCAGTAATAACTTTGGTTTATTATTTACTTAGGATCGACGTTGAGCAGACGCCTAAGTGTTTGCATGGAAGAGATTATTTCAAATATATTGAGGGATTTTGGAAAAAACTTGGTCATATTGTAAGTACTATTCTTTTATGTGGATTTTAATGCTCGTTTTCAACCATATTTTTTTGACATTAATAAGATCCCCTAATTTAATGTTGTAGCACATTAATCCATATCTTGAGGTAATTGCCCGAAGATTGTACGACAAAGTAAAAGTAAAAGCAACAAGTCCTTGTTCAGCGATTAACATCCAAGACGCAACTCTATTTATAAGTATTGTTATCATCAATATAGAATAATATCGATATTTTAAATTGAAAATGTTTTACTAATGGTAAAACGTTTTTATCAGAGCTTGTTCGAGCTAGAGTGGGGTAAGCTTACAAGTGTCTATACCGATTGGAAGGCACCTGAGTCCATCATTAAATATGTGCGTGGTACAGCTGTTAGTTGGGGTAAACCTTGGCTTCAGGTTTCTGAGGTAAGTAGTTGGTTTTATTAGTGATGCTTTTATTATGAAATAGTGGTTTCCGACAATTTATCCAACCTCTAAAAAAGTTTTTAATTGATAATGTATGGATGGAATTGGACAGGTCGTCTTGGTATGTAACGTGGGGGACCACTGGGTGGTATGCCGTGTGGACTTAAAGAAGTGGGAGATCAATGTCTACGACTCCTTGGCCCACAATCCTGAGGAGTCCTTGCAAATTCGAGCGCAGACATTGGCCCCACTTACCCACTTGCTGCCACTTTTACTCCAACACTCGGGCTATTTTCAGAAATTGAGGGAAAAACCTATAACTTACCCTTTCACAGTTAAGATTATGCCCGCAGATGAGCAATTAGTCCAGGATGATACCTTCAGTTGTGGTCCGTTAGCATGCATGTACGTAGAGCGCATGCTTGGGGACGTCTTTCCGAACAAACCGACTACAAAAGATATTGCAGAGTACAGAAAGAAGATTGCTTTAGCTATTTTTGCAAACGGAAAGCTTGTGGGATCAAACTAAACCTTTGTTGGATTTTTGTATTTATGTTGTTTGTGGGTTGAATATGTCTACGCTGTGATCTGTGAATATTGTTGTTGTTTTTGTGTGGAATTTGCATTATGCTGGGAATTTGGTAGACTGATTCATGTTGTTGAATTTATTGAATATTGAG
>CACSLK010027801.1:1527448-1541047 GCA_902706635.1 Striga hermonthica
ATGCGCAAGGGCGTCGGCTGGGGCCTTGTCATCGACCATTCTTCACTTTACTACAACAAAACCGATCATGCTGAGCTTAAAACAACTAAACTGATCATATAAATGATTTTGTTTCGAAAGTTGTCGGAAGAAAACGAAAATTGTTCGGTAATTATCTAACTCAAATAGGTTCGGCTTTTTCTTGATTTTTCTCAAAATTTCTCGCAATTACTCCGAACATTTTATTCTGAATTGATCTTATTAAAATATATATAACCTGAAGAAGAGACTACCTCTTCAATCGCTCGACGGAACTCGGAGAACAACGCGTGCTTCTAGCCTTGAACTCGCCGTGCGGTAGCTCCTTGTATTGCCGTGCGATTGCCGTGCGAAATTTAAGGAAAATAGGTATGAACTGATTGCTGAGGGAAGAGGATGAAAGTACTGAAGGGCTACTGAAGATTATTGGGGAAAAATGGACAAAATTTTCCCAAAGTTTATGCTTATATAGATGGCCGGATGATGGTGGCTTGATGACGAGAGCCTAATGTGGCTTCCTCCCTTTCTTACACTTGCTACAATTTGGGATGAAGATGTGATGACTAAGCTATCTAATTGCTTGACAAATTGCTAAGTTTAATTGGTCAATAAACCTTTCCCAACCCTTAAGAAGGCCACGGCAATTTGATTGAAAAATTGGGAAAAATTTCTTAACCTCACGGCTTATTAGGGAAAATTAGGGCTTGAATGTGATTAATCCCAATTAATCACTCATTTGATGTTTAATTGTTAAATTAAACATAATACTTAATTACCAAAATTATTTCGGACGTAAACGGTACGCCGAAAATAGATTTCGGTAATCCGACTGAACTTAATTAATTCCGAAAATAATGAACGATAACATTACTATATCGGAATTAAACGTAATTTATACTGATAATATCTCGGGATATTACAGGTTTTGTGTGGATAAATGATTTTATTTATGTTAAAGTATCATGTATATTTGTTTCTTAGATTTATGTTGTGTGGTATTTTGGAGGGAGATATTGATGTTAATTGTGGAGCATGTCGATAAAGTGCAACGTGTTGTTTTATAGAATGCAATATATTGCCTTATAAAGTGCAAATTATTGATATATGGAGTGTTTTAATTTATATGAGCACCTATAAAGTATGTGCTTTTTAAAATTATATTTAGTAGATATAATTGTACATCGAATTAACTTATATAATTGAAATAATCTATTGTTTATTATTACAAAAGTACAATTATTATTGCAATATTTTTTATATATTAATTTTTTTCATGTTATACTTGTATCAAACTATTTATATCATGAAAATATGCTTTAATATTTATGGTTTTGTTATTTCATATTTTACTATTATTGTTCGTTGAAAAACAATACTCGTAGCCATTCGATCAGTCAACCGAATTAATATAAATATTCGAAATGACTTATTGTTTATATTATGGAAACATATTTAATATTAATATGAAGTGAGTTTAAATGAGAATGGATCATAGTGAAAGAATTAATAATGAATCCTAACGGTTAGATGTGATATATCAACACTCCATATACATTCAAATAGTAGAGATTTTGACAAATGGATGGTGGCATTACTGTAATTATGTATACTTTTGTGTTTTCACGCTGGGGCATCTTTGTCATTACACATATTGTATGCTATTGTGAATTTTTATATGCACTAATATGCATTTTATTTAACACTTGTGTATTCGATAGGATATTTTCAGTATTAACTATTTTATACATACTGTAGGATATTTTCAGTGTCAAAATGTGTATTTTTAATGTGCATATTAAAATGTTGTATTGTGCATTCCAATAAGTATTATTGTGCAATTATCAAACTTTTATTATAATATAAATTTACCCAAATGCCTAAATTGAGATATATTAAAGTTACAAAAATTGTATCCCGAGGACTTGTCTAATTTCCAAATAGAGCCCCCCTCCAAAAAAAAATAAAAAATCGACTAACCAACTTTTCGCCAACCACGTCGCCGGCTCCGATGAACAACCTCATCCAGCAAGGATCTCCAAAGTCACGTGCCGCATTAACATGACGGATAGCAGATCCACATGAGTCGCTGCCTGCCGGAGTGTCTATGGAGGCGGCCTCTTTGATTTGGAGTCGCGGTGGCGATACTGTGGGAGTGGCTGAGCGGTGACGCCGGAGGAGACGATGGCTGTTGTGTCCTCTGCTACTGAACTGAATATAGGTGTGAATCACACTCATCTTCACATCATATAAAGATCGATAAAGGTGGATTTTTTGTGCCCTAGCAGAAATTGCAGAGTTGAATTTTGGAAAAGAACACGAGTATTACGGTGGTGGTTGGACAGGGGGACTGTGGCGGCGGAGGCGGGAGATGGGTGGAAGAGTAGAACCAGTTGGCCAGAAGTTTCGAGATGCGGCGGGGTCTCTTTGCGGAGGAGCGGGATAATGGTGTTTGTACGAAACATATAAAGGAAGACAGAGAGATGGTGGTGGGTCATGTGCTGGGAAATGTCCAATGTATCCCTTGATAGTGTATATTTTTTACTTCTTCTGTGTCGTCCAATTATCATATTTTGTGGTCCTAATGCATTCTTATTTCTTTCTTTAAGAACCATTCTCATCAGAGCGCATCCCCATATATATATATAACTAATATATGAACCTACATATATAATAAAATAATATTTTTCTATATAATTCAATCAGTTTGGATGTTTCTTAAACAAAAATAAAGCAAACGCACCGACATAATCGAATTTTCAAGTAAAAAAACGATTTTTCAAGTAAAAACTCGTCATATTAATCGACATATGAAGAATCAAACCAACAAAATTATTGTGGTCAATTTTTTAGCATTGATCGAAAGTTGCACTCTTATGCATTACGCAGTGCACAATAGCGACAAATTAAATGCTCTTTAATACACGTGAAATTTCACAATACTGTAACATTGTATTTTTTTTTCTCTTTTCAAGTGGGTCACTGAGCATGATGCATTGTTATACTAATGTGCATATTATTTATCATTAATATACATTTATTATATTTATTGACAATTACACATTTGCCTGATGAACTAAATTACAATTTAATGAAAATTTCTAAAATTGCAAGTAGACCCCTGTAAGTTATCTATTTTTCAACACTTTGACCCATCCGTTCACGTTCCACCTGTTCGCAACACGATTAGCCTCCTATGTGTCTGCACCACCCCCTTGGGCAGCCCTGTCGTCCCCGATGAGAACGGCAGCGCCACCGCATCGTCATCCGCCTGGATCTCCACCGCCGTAGACAAGTCCTTCTCTGCCTCACAATGCCGAGAAAGGCAGACATCCCTCCGGCGTAGGGCAGTCGACGAATCGACCGTCACCGCCGTGAAATCATCATTCTTTCTCAAATCACCCTCGAATTCAAGGTTTTCATACTCAGAATCAGTAAATCGCGAGAAGACATCCTAATCGATTTTGGCAAATCGTCTCTCGATATCATCGAAGCTTGGCCAATTAGCTCCGAATTTGAGTCAATTTATTCTCGGAGATAAATTAGCGTCAGTTGCGTGTTCGATCGAGATTTTGACCGTCCGTCGGACAAAATTTGTGTTGTTATAATGTTAATTTAATTGTTCTGCATGTATATAATCCAATGATTAATCTTTTTTTGTGTGTGTTTTTTAAGCATTTATATTTGAAGAAGAAGAAGAAGAGAGAGAAATCTGTTATTGATTTGAATAAATTCTGTATATTAAGATTCAATAATGGAATTATTTTTTATTACTGAATCATTTATGTCCTTAAGCCGAAATTTTTAACAAAATAAAATGGGTTAATCTAACAAGCTCCAACTGGGCCGAAAAATTAATTCTATTTGGGTCGGAATTAATATAATCGAGCTGAAATATATCTCGATAAAATGGGCCGAAAGAAATACAACGCGATAACAAGGATTGCCCATCGATTCGGTTGGCGACGAATAACAAATAGGATCACGTGACTTATTATATTAATTAGACTACATCTAGTTAAATAATAATAAGTTTAAACGGAAAGTGTCAAGAAATACCGGAATTATATGCAATTTAATAAAAATAACATACAATAATTCATATAATCTGGAAAAATCCTTAATTCAAATAGAAATGAGAATTACTTTACGCGATCAAACCGAAATCGTCAGACGACGAACGCTTTAAAAATAAAATGAACTAGTACTTAAATATATTATTTAAGTACCAATAATGACGACATCACCGCCAATAATAATAAAACAAAATAAATAAATAAATTCGATAAATAGAATAATCAGATATATTCAATAAATCGAACAGGGCACTACACGAGGATCCTGAAATCTTGGTTTAATGGGAAAATTATGTTTTGACAGTACCGTGAAACACTTGAAAAATATCTACTCATTTCCAGAGTCAAGAGTAAAATTCGCCTAAGTTGTGAGGTTAAGTCGAGGGCTTTTATAATTCCTATAATTAAGGGTAGAGTAAGGCGAGATAGTCTTAAAGGATAATCACATTCTTAAGTGGCTGCTTCAAAAGGGTAATTACTTAACTGTGATATGGTCCAAAGCCGAAATGGACACAGTGTGAGCACACGAAAGTGTTGGAGCTATTTTTGTTGAGTGTTGACGTCTTGATGCACACATACAGTAGGTAAGTTCAAAGAATCGTGCTACTAAATGATTAGTGTATCCAATAGTATTTCACAAAAAAAAGATTCAGAGTGACAAGCTATCTATCTATACGCAGTATCGATTCGCCGAAACTCTCTATATTGCATTCATATATTGATTTCATGCATGTAGGGCGTTATAAAAAAAAAAATTAATTTTGTACTGATATTATGGTTCTAATTTTTGTGGGTAAGAGACTAGAATAATATCTCAAAACTATTTTAAGAAGGATGAGAAATTAACTCTATTGTTGAAATGTTGGGGAATTTGAATTTATTTAACTCAAAACTGAGTTAAAGTAACTCAAATATAATTGGATTAGCAACGTTTTATCTCTGATGAATGCTTGAACAATTCATATGTGCTAAAGTTATGCATAAAACATGCTAGAACTCTAGAAGAATGTGTTGAGAATGAGTAGGAAAAAGCTAGACACGATTCTGAATCTGTACGAGCACGCAGGGGCGGATGTACATCAATGTAAGGGTGGGCCATGGTCCCCCCAATCTTTTTTTTTTCCCTTAGTACTATGTATATATAAATAGTATATAATAATAATGTATATTTAATTGTTTTGTTTCTTGAAATATAAACTAAAAAAAATAATATATTAAATAGAAAAAGGCAAAGCGATTCTAACTTATTCTTTTTGCTTTAATAAGCCGTAAACAAAACAACTAACCATATATAATATAATATATTAAATTAGTTAATTATTCTCTAAACCGTTAAAAAAACAATTAAAATAAATCATATAAAATATAAGGAAAAGCGGCAGGCCCGCAGAGAACTTTACTTTTACAGAAATTTTGGGAGAGCACCATCGACAGTCTCGACAGAGCAAACAGGAACAAAAAAAAAATATATCGATTGAGATTTGAGCATTCACATCTTCTGATAATTTGATCGGATAATTATATTTGTAAGTATTTTTTATACTTTTATTTATGAATTATGATTTATCTATTTGTTCCTTTGAGCTATTTGGCCATTTAGGGTTTAAGCAAGTGAATTTATGGCTCTTCTATGAGGTTTCCTCTATTTGTTTACTTATATTGTTTTAAGAAACTTATTTTAGATCCTTTAATATTAATATTCATTATTTTTATTTATTTTCAGGATATGGGAAAATCATCAAGAATTGATTCTTTTTTTAAAAGAAAACATGATCAGGTTGAAGAAGATAAAGGAGGACCACCAACTGTTGAGAAAGCTGATAACCAAATTCAAAAATCACTTAGAATTGAGTCGGCGGTTTTTGATATCAACAAGCTTGAACGTGACCCAGGATTACGTATGCCAATATCAAATTATCCCGTTGATAAAATTGATGAAGTTCGACGGGCTTATATTAACTATGGTCCTTATCAATACATTGGAGAATATCCATTGAGCGGGTCTAAAAAACATTCTTGTCGTTTTCAAGCATCGTGGTTCAAGATATTTTTGTCTTGGTTAGAATACTCTCCTACGAGTGATGCTGCTTTTTGTTTACCTTGTTATTTGTTCAACAAACCAGGTAAGCATCACAGTCAGAATACTTTTATTGTTGATGGCTTCACAACTGGAAAAAGGTACGGAATGGGAAAGACTGTGCATTTCTTAATCACATTGGAAAAGATCATAATTCATTGCACAAAATTGCCGAGAAATCATGTGAAGACTTAATGAATCAAGCACAACATGTTCGGAATTTTATTGAAAAACAAAGTTCGGAACAAATTGCAAAAAATAGATTGCGACTCAAAGCCTCAGTTGTTTCAGTCCGGTATCTTGCGAGTCAAGGTTTGGCTTTTAGAGGTCATGTTGAAAGTAGAGAGTCTCTTAACCGTGGTAATTTTCTTGAATTTTTGAGTGCAATGTCTAAACTTAATGAAAATATTTCAAATGTTGTGTTAGACAAAGCACCTCAAAATGCCTCGTATATATCCCCGTCTGTTCAAAAGGATATTTTACTTGTTATCTTAATGAGGATCAAGAAAGTGATTCGTGAGGAAATTAGGGATGCAAAGTTTCGCATTATTGTTGATGAGGCCAGAGATGAATCAAAAAGGGAGCAAATGAGTATTGTTTTGAGATTTGTTGATATTAATGGTTTTGTTCGGGAGCGCTTCTTCGATCTCGTACATGTGTCTGATACGAAGGCGGTAACTTTAAAAGATGCAATATTTTCTACTCTTTCTCGTCACAATCTTAACATGCAAAATATTCGGGGTCAAGGATATGATGGGGCGAGTAATATGAGGGGTGAATTCAACGGGCTACAAGCATTGATTTCTAAAGAATGCCCATTTGCATATTATGTGCATTGTTTAGCTCATCGCTTGCAGTTGGCGTTAGTTGGCACATCTCGAGAAGTTACTCCCATCCACCATTTTTTTACAAAACTAAATCTCATTATAAATGTGGTGGGTTCTTCGTGTAAACGCGTCGATGAATTAAAAGCGGCTCAAGCTTCTGATATTGCTTACTTGATTTTTATTGATGAGCTTGAAAAAGGGACTGGACAAAATCAAATTGGGAGTTTACAACGAGCAGGGGATACGCGTTTTGGCTCACACTTGAGGTCAATTTCGAGTTTGTTAAAGATGTTTAGTGTTTCTTGCTCGGTTTTGTTATGCATCATTGATGAGGGAAATTGTGATCAGCGAGCTGATGCTGATTCAGCTTACACTTCGTTAACTTCATTCGAATTCATCTTCATCTTACATCTTATGAAGGAAATCATGGAAATAACTGATATGCTTTGTCAAGCTCTACAACGAAAATCTCAAGATATTCTGAATACTATGCATCTTGTGGAGACGACGAAGAGTCTTATCCAAAAAATGAGAGATGATGGATACAACAGTCTCTATTCCAAGGTAAAGTCTTTTTGTGAAAGTCGTGCAATAGATATGCCTGATATTAATGCTTTATATGTGGAAAGAGGAAGACGATCTCGGAACAAGCAAAATCTATTTACAGTCGGGGATCATTACCGTATTAATATTTTTACGGTTACAATAGATTGTCAATTGCAAGAGCTTAACAACAGGTTAGTGAGCATGCCGTGAAGCTACTTGTTCTTAGCTCTATGTTCGACCCTCGCCATTCTCGATTGTCTTTTAATATAGATGATGCTTGCCTCCTTGTCAATGAATTCTATCCTGGGGACTTCACGGATTATGAAAAAGATTTACTACAAGCTCAATTGAAACATTATGAGATTGATGTTATCCAGCATTCAGAATTTCAAACTTTGTGTACTATCTCTGATTTGTGTCAATGGATGGCAACAAGTAGAAAGTCTTTGGTTTACCCGTTGATTGATAGATTGATCAGGCTGATTCTCACTCTTCCTGTGTCTACGGCGACAACAGAGCGTGCATTCTCGGCTATGGCTATTGTTAAATCCAGACTTCGAAGTAAAATGGAAGATGACTTTCTTCTAAATTCTTTGACTATCTTTATCGAACGAGAAATTGCAAGATCTATTAGTACCGAGTCGATCATTGATGAATTTTGTGACTTGAAAGAACGTCGAGCACAATTCAAGTAGAAACGAAGTTTGAAGGTATGTATTCTTTTATTACAACTTTTTTGTATTCCAAAATTGCTACTTTATGTCTTCATTGTTAAGTATATGTCATTAAAAAAATGGTCCCCCCAATTTATTTTTCTAGATCCGCCCCTGCGAGCACGTACAGTCTCCCGGCGCGCTAGCAACTGCGTGCAACGGCTCATCGCGGGCGCGACGAGCACACGACCCGGACTCACCTACTTGTGCTGAAAAGGTTCCAACTCAGTTTTGGATGAACCATGCATGTCTCGAAAAGTGTATCTTGATGCATGAACCCCCTGGAGATGTACATGAACATAAATATAGTTCATGTTCATCTTATATTCATTATTCTTGCTTCCTTTCATGAGAGTTTTAAACACAAGTTTGTCGAAATCGTATGTATTTAAAGTCTCTCTATACACAACAAGATAAAAGTTGTGTCTTGGAGAGGTATTTGAAACCGTGGACATTAGTCGGTGGCAATTTCGTCTTACGGAGAGTTTGTTTCACGTACTTCAACTTTGATTATGTATGTGTATTTTGTTCGAGTTTGTTGGAGGATCGTGTTTGTCATTCGTGTTCAAGGGTTGATCATATTTTAATCTGAGTCGTTTGCTATCATACTCCTTTAGTGTTGTTCTTTATTTTATGAAAGACAAGTATGTACACATATGTCCAACAGACAAATACCACATTGCCATAATTTAGCTACACATCTTGAAGAACCTACACGAGTGAGTTTTGGAGCGAAAAGCAAATTCTACTCGCACTACAGTTTCACTGTAGGTTCCCATATTCGAGTTGGCATGGATTGAATAATCATGCTAGTGTCTTAAGAGAAGGATTGATTGAAATGGCAAGCCTCGGGTCTGACAGAAATATTTAGAAGCGTGTCAATTATTGAATATGGCGACCAGTGTGCACCAGGGCACTGAGAGTTTAGATGAGAATGAGTTGAATCTACAGAATTATAGGCCTCTACATTAGTGAAACTGTTCTTATGGAGGTTTTATCTTCTCAAATGATCATATATAAATTTCTCGTTTCCACTGTTTCCCTTCTATTTCTGTCGCCCTTAACAGAACAAAAAATGCATTACTTCTTTTACGGTCTGACCATCCCCGTAGAAATCGGAGAGTAATGTGTTCAAACAAAAATTGGGTGCCAGTTGCTTGCAAAAATCACATAATTTATATGCTAAACAAATGTTATACAGCGAAATGTGCAGAATAGAAAACCATTCAACATCGTAGCATTCCTTATTGCTGACAGACCAAAAAATCTAGTCAGTGATTACAGGCACCCTTTTTCTTCACCTTCCATTGTGTTTTTTTTCAAAAAATGAATAAAACTTGGAAACCAACAATCTCGTGTCCGGAACTTGGACCCCTTATGCCTTCATCTTCTAGGAGTAAGTAGCACTGAACTCTCATCCCACATAACATACCATGCCACGGATTACAATTTCAATTTTATTTTAACTAATACAAGAAATGGCTAAAAAGCAACTGGCCATAACCAGATGTACCGACTCCACTCAAAAAACAAGGAAAAACGACCCATTGACGGGCCAAACCAAGAAAAGTTGAAGGTATGAAGCGAAAGAGGGAGTCTAGTAACGGAGCCAGTAGGTACGGCGCCTGAACCAGTTGTAATCGGGCAAGCCCTGGATGGGCCCCATGGCACTAATGGCAACATCCTGCAACATCGCAAAAAATAGTAGTGAGCATGAACTGGACACAATGTAGGATCGGTTCAATTAATATTTTTGCATCTCCTACATCAGAGAAAAGGTCCATCTTACCCTATCAAATATAAACCGGTTAGCAACACGTTTCACGGTGCTGGCATCTACAGCATCTATCCTGGCAAACAGTTCAGCATATGGCATCCTTCGACCGTATGTAAGCAGCTGCAATCACAAATATAAAGTGATGAAATATATAATACATTAATACGATAAAACTTCCAACACAGTGCCCCTCAGCCATATAAGTTTAATACACTCAGTAGTCTATTCTATAGCGAACACTTTTTCAGGAAAGTTGTGTACTTTAACAATGAAATGTCATAGTCGCAACGTAAAACAACTATTTGGTGTGTTTTTGTTTTAGGGAAAACAAATGACACTACGAAGTACAAGAACACATTTTCTGTTCAGAAAACATTTACAGGATAACCCAACAATCCAAATTTGACTGATTAGACCTGCAAGAGTTCTTCTTCAATAGTGCACACGACCAAACAATGGGATTTGGATTCAGGGGCACTATCCAGCCAGTTCAGATATAGCAAAAGAAATAAAACTAATAGGAATTCATATACATATATATATATATATATATTACTCAACCTGCTCAATTTCACCCTTGTGCCTTAGATCAAACTTTACTGGGGCTAACTAGAAATATAAAGTCAGGATTCCCAATAATCAGGCTTTTGATGGTGAAGACCCAAGATTCATATGCCCACAATTAAGGACAGAGAACACTCTGCACATAGAGTGAGCCCTATAACTTCTAGGAAGAAGAAGTTGTGGAGGAAACTATGACCTTAAGGAGCTCACAGCTTTGACTTTTCAGATTAATGTATAATTTATTCCACCTGAGCTCATAGGAAGTCGGTCATAGCAGATCACATCTACGTATGCACAGTACAAACAGTTTTTTCTTATTTATTGCTCAGATATTCTGTAATCTCTGACCACAAGTTAAACTACAGACAAATGTCTAGGGCTAGATAAGCAATCCTGACCACATGTTAAGCTACAGAGACAAAAATGTTTAGGGCTAGATAAGCAGTCACTTGAAGTTATGACTACCTTTGTTCCAAAAGTACACGTCAAACACCATTGATAATGAAAAGACAAAAGAGAGCAGTAAAAACTGATGCAATGTTACTATAATCAACCATGTGCTTTGGGAAAATTGCACGACATAACCCAACCAAAACATAAGAGGAACATTATGACTCACTTGAGTTGCAACATTTTCATCTTCGCACAGCCCATCCTCACAACAAGTGAGAGAAAATGGTACAAACCACTAGGCCCTAGGGAAGACTAGAACTTAAAACTGGTGCATAGTGTTTCGTGTGCTATAATTGATGGTGCATACTCTATTTGGTAGTACTAACTGATCATTTGACATGTCAACCTACCTGGCGCCCAATATCTTCAGCAACAGGACTGGTTCCATCAATATGAAGCAGCAAACAAGACTTCAACTGCAGGTCACAATATCAATGAGTCAAGCTAGCATTGAAATTGATTAAAACAAACAAGGATTAAGGTTGTAATTGACCCATATAGGCCTTCCATGAAACCATATCTACTTGGTCACCTTGTATATGTATACCAACATGACACCACGACCTTAATATATTACCTGGTTACGAGCACGAATGACATCAGCCTCCGATACACGATAACATAGTCTGGTTAATTCATACATAATTGCATAGGCCAAGTCATCCAAGCAATCAGGCTACAAAATGTAAGGGACATGTTAACAACAGCAACATGCCGAAACAACAATGATTAACTGCTAAACTAAGTGCCCCCATCCCACCCAAAAAGGGGGCATTGGATAGAAGCCAGTTCAGTATAGCATAAACAAATATAAACATGGCAATCAAGGTTAAAATATCAACAACTATATGAAATTATTTCCAAGCCCCAACATACTCAAATTAACAAAAGACGAGGAAAATAAACCAGTTGAATTTTTAAAAATTATACTCTACCGCAACATGCATGGAAGGAAGAAAAGAGAAAACAGGATTTATAGGTAATCCTTAAAGTAGCTAAATGATTTTTAGCTTCCACACTCATCTGCAGGCAGAAAACATTAACCGCAAAATGAAAAAGAGGGAAAATTTGAATACAGAAGCAGACAGATGCAAACTGTTGGTTTCCATCGTATTACTACAGACACAGGAATGCATATTTTGATGTTATAACTTCAGGTATTAATTCAAGGTTACTTCCCTCTTATGTACCCAAAATAGGGGCCCACCTTGGCAATAGCATAAACACCAAACAAGCCAGTATCATAGTAGTTGGTGTTGAAAGCCATAAAGCTCTCCGCTATTTCATTGATTGCAATCTTCTGTGCAAGCTCTGGCCTGCATCAAAGATTAACAAAGACAAAGGTTGATGCATCCAACATTAAAAAGATCAAAAGCAACGTCTACTGAAATCAGATAAACCAGAAGTATGTAACGAGAGTGGCTAATAACTCACCCCATATGCTTGCCACCAGAAGCATTTTTATTCCAAGAACCCAGCATCGACTGCATAACCATCAAAGCAATGGAATCTGGATCTGTCCAAGAAGATCCCTCAAAAGCAATAGCAACTTGGGCAAGGGGAACATCATCATCAAGCATCCGAACCTAGAGTTAACAGTATAGATCAGCAAGACTTGTACTCAAGGATATTATCACATTAAAACAAGATAAGCATACCTCTGAACCAGTAAAGATAGCAGGTTCTCTGGCTATTAAGTCAGAAGCTGTTGTTGGATCACATGACAGTTTTGTAAATAATTTCTTCACCTCCTCAACAATATCTTCATGCTTAACAGCACCAGCAGCAACCACCACCTAAAATAGAAGCCAAAATGAAGAATATGTCAGATGGACAAGCAAGGATGGAACAAAACAAGAACTAATCCCGTGAAAAGAAGCCTAATACTCTGTACCATTCTAGGGGCAGTGTAATGAGTTGCTATGTACTTCTGTAAGTCCTCTTTGCGAATTGATTTGATGTTTTCAGCTGGTCCCAGGATGGTTCTGCCAAGAGGCGTATGCTGGAAGGCAGTGGCATGCAAGTGGTCAAAAATAACTTCTCCTTCCTGTCCTTCAACCTAGATAAGTTTATAAACAAAAGATGTTATATGCATGGTAAATACTCAGAGTTTTCAGATAAAGGAAAAGAAAATGTGAACTGAATAACTGGGAGTTCCTTAAGTATTAGAAAAATTCAATCCAGTAGTACGTAAGATAGAATATAGTACGGTTCTGTGAACTGGATAGCTTGGAGTCAATGCATTGGCAAAAAAGGTGTGACACTAGGAATGTTAAAGTACACAACTTTATATCAAATTAGTCTGTGCCTAAATATATAGTATGCCTCAAACATGTCCGTTAAGATTTTAAATTCGCAATTTGATAGAATAGATTGATCATTAAACAAAAATCCTGAAATCGTTTAAATAGAAAATTGATGAACTCATAAAATAAAAAACCAAACCATTGAAAGAGGGAAACTTTACTAACAGCTATAAGTTTAAATGAATCCTATGATGCCTTTGATTATACGCAAAACAACCCTGAAACTCAGGAAAAAAAAAAAAAAA
>CACSLK010027801.1:1560140-1577652 GCA_902706635.1 Striga hermonthica
TTCTCCACCTCTTCATTTTTGGCTATATATATATATATATATATATAGCATGTGTTTGGGAGAAAATTTGCTCCTAGATACCTTATTATATATGCATTAAGTAAAGAGAGTTAGTGAGAAGTTGCCTTGGTAAGGTACCACACGCAAGAAGCTTAGCCGCAAGCATCACTCGAGAGTTACCGCGCGCACGGGAGTTTACGGAGGGCTGCTAACACTCGATCTATTTAGGAGGTAATCTCCTTATAGATATGATCTTGATGTTAGTTTACTCCTTTTCAGTTCAAAGCTTAGGCTTAAAGTTCGGGAATTGTCTTTAAGTTGCTCCCGGCCGTGCGTATTAGATTGAGTCGATCATGTCCATGTTTTGATCCGAATCTCTCGAGCAATCTCCATGTATTTAGTCATTTTATATCAATTCATGTTCAGATAAGTTAAATTAGTCGAGGGATTGTCATGTTAATCGTAAAATTAGCCAAAGGGCGTGGTCGCGCACGTAGCGCGTACCACGGGCCGTGCATGTTTAGCGATCATGTTAAGTAGTAGTCCTTCGAGCAATTAATGTCAATTTGTCCAGTAAATATTATTTAATGTTCAGTTATGTGTTAGTTGTAGAAAGAATTTCAAGTTTGGTCGAGAAATGGCCTAACACCGTCGGTAGCGCACGGGCGCACGCCCTCGGCCATTTAAGTCTAACGAACAAAATGTCATGAAATTGAGTATATTCAACAATTTTGATTATGTTATGTTCAATTATGTTGAGTTATATGAGAGTTGTCGGAAGATGTTGCCGGACGGCCGATAAGGATCGGCCGTGGACGCCACGCCCGCAGGCAGCGGGTAGTGCGCGCCGGCAGTCATGCGCGCTGCACGGATGACGTGCGGTTACGCCCAGTTGGGCATCGCGCGTGTCCCCTGTGCGCAGGCAGTCATCGGTTGGCAGCACATAGTGCAGGCCAACAGGCGTAGCATGCTAGTGTGCAAGTTTGCACGGCAGTCGGCCACGGGCAACGCCCAACAGCTTGCCAAGTGGTCAGTACCGCGCGAGTCGCACGGCAGCACCCGAGCGGTATCCAGTCATATCCAGCCAGCACCGCGTGCGCGTTCTTACGTCCAAATACCTGTCGCGGTGCGCGGTAGCGCCCGACAGCATTCAGCGACGCTTGATGCCAACGCACATAGCGTCTGGCAGCGCCCGTCAGCGTCATGCATGTCCAGTAGCGCCCAGTCGGGCCTAATTCAAGTCAACCGCGGCCAGACGCCGCAGCACCATAGCCCAGGGCCTTGGCAGGCCCTGCAGCCATCATGCCCACACCCAGCCTGGCAGCGCCCGCGCCCACGGACTTGGCAGGCCCGTGAACCGAGCCAGCGGCCGACTGCCCGGCCACAGCAGACCGACGGTCCGGCCAGGCCGGTTCAGACCGGTTCAGGTTATATTTTCATGTTTCAAGTCCCGTTTCATGTTCAAGTTCGATTTTCAGTTAAGTTCCAAGTCCAGTCAGTCAGTTCAGTGTAATCAGTTAAGTTATCAGTTCATTATTTTCAGTCTAGTCAGTTAGTCAGTTCAGTTCAGTATTTCAGTTAAATTTTCAGTTCAGTCAGTTCAGTCATGATCAGTCATGTTCAGTCATGATCAGTCATGTTCAGTCATGATCAATCATGTGCAGTCAGTTCAATTCAGTCCAGTTTTTCTTATCAGTTAAGTTAGACCCGAGATGGTTTCAGTTAACTATTCAGATCGAGTCGAGCATCTTAACATCTATTTTAAACAGTCTGAGCATAGTACTTAGTAATTGTTTATATATGTCGCAGTTTTGCAGGCAATCAGCACTTACATTTTCAGATCAGCAGTTCAGGTGGGGACTCAGACTGGGTATTACATTGATTATAATTACGCTACCATGTTTGAGGTATGTATTATCAGTATCCGCTCGGAATGGTCGCCGGTCCATTCTGGGTTCTAGTGGCCTTAATCTGCCCACTAGAGTGTGCACATGGTGTCCAACATTTTTATGCTGGCAGATGTTCAGTTATCAGTCAGGTGATGATTATCACGAGATCAGTATCAGATCATGATTATTAAGTACCGGTATCAGTTTCAGTTTCAGTTCAGTATCAGTTCAGTTATATATGCCAGGATCATGATATTGCAATTATTTTAACTGTTTACTTCAGTATAAGTTTCTGCGGAGCACATTGGAGTAGTGCTCACGCCCCCACATTATTCATGTTTTTCAGGTCACAGGGTCGGGGCCGAGGAGTGAGCTGGCGACCGGTTCAGGACATTTGTATATATGTATATATCGTTTTGGCTACACTATGATTTCCGCTACTATTTCGGTTTACCAAACCAGCTTTTGATCCGACACTAGTCGGGTACTATGTTTTATAACCGTTTGTTATTAATTTAAAATAACGGCTTTCAGATAAAGTCAGCTTTTACGGTAGCACCTCGAATTAGTATTTCGCAAAATAAATGCTTTTATTTAGAAAAGTTTTGCGAAAAACGCGCTCTGATTTTCATGAAATAGCAGGGTGTTACAAAGTTGCTCCTTCAAAATATCAACCATGCAATCATTGCTAGTAGTATTATCAAGAGTCAAGGAAAATATTTTTTTCTCAATCCCCCAATCCTTAAAAAATTCAAATACTTTTGAAGCTAATTTTCCTGAATGAGGAGGAGGCATAGAAGCAAAACAAAGTATTTTACTATTCAATTTCCAATTCTTATCAACAAAATGGGCAGTCAAACAAATATATCCCTCACTCGTGCAAGCAGTCCACACATCAGAAGTTAAGCAAATCCTACTACCAAGCTCACACAAAATTTGCTTAAGCTTCAATTTCTCCATTGTATACATTTTGTTAATGTCAGAAACAAGAGTGTTTCTAGAAATACAAGGAACATCGGGATTTATATAATTCCTCCAAGCTCTTATGCCATCATAATCAACAAACGAGAATGACAAGTCATGCTTAATAACAGCAGCAGCTAACATCTCACGTGAAGTCTTGGGATTAACCTTTCACGATCTTATCTTTCCCTCTTTATCAACAAGCATTTGCCCCACATCATTAAACTTAATTGCTTTGCACACTTGAACATGACGCCTCAAAGTAGAAGTTCCATACCTTTTACCGCCAGCTTTGTACTCTTTATTACAAGCTTTACATTTTGCTTTAAAAACTTTATCTGGCCTCGACACAACTCTATCAAAAATAAACCCAAACATCAGATCCAACATTATCCACAACATTTTTCTCATTCGATTGGGAATCTACCGCATCATTTTTATTGTCATCCAAATCTATACATTCTTTTTGTGAAGCAGAAGAATCCATCACCACTTCAACACCTTAAAAAAAAGAAACAACAACAATCAAAACAAAGTTCACAAATTTCACAAGTTCACAATATATACATAACAATTTCAACAATAAGTTCACATTAGGACCAAAAGAGCAGATGAACGTTGTAACATATCAACAGATAACTTGTAGACTTGCGGTGATTGATTTTTTTTATAAATTAACATCAACAACTTTATAATTCTGCAGCATTTTCTTTTAATAAAATTCCCTCAATCCTCATACCTTTCATGGAAACCAGAATCATTAGAGTTACCGCAATTCAACTTATCTTCATAAACATTATATTATATTACAGTCCAATTTCAGTAAAATTTCAAGACCGAAGAGCAATATACCTTCAGGGCTGACCGGAAATAGACTCAAAAAATCAGAGACGGTGAAAATAGTGTGATGTAGGAGAGTCGAGACTGGGAACTTCGAATTGAACTTCGAGGCGAAGGAGGGCGGAAGAGCTCAACTTGATGGGTGTCTAAGGTGGAGGCCGGCGGAGGAGGCTGGAGGCGGTCCTTGGAGGCCGACGCCGGAGACCGAGCCCGGAGGCGGAGGCCGAGCGTGGGCGAAGGTCGGAGAACCAGAGGGGAGAGGCGTGAGGAGGATGAAAGGCGAGCGACGAACGATGCTAGGGTTAGGACTTAGGAGGAGAGATGCGATTTTGGGCGTACAGAGGAGAACGAATATGATTCTGAATGAGTAATTCAATATAACATTATTACATTAATATATATTAATAATATATATATATATATATTTAAATATGGCGGGCCACCCCGCGGGCTTGCCCGCCCCGCCCCGCTCTGGCGTGCGACCCGCGCAGGCTGACCCGTTTAGGCCCGCTCCTCGGCGGGCCTAAAAAATCTCGACCCAACCCGCCCCTTTTGTGGGGCGGGGCGGCCAAATTGACAACTCTAGTAATGACTTACCAAAAAATAAATAAATAAGTAAATAAAGGTAATGACTGCAAGTTTTGTCAATATATTCGGAAGAGTATGGATATGATTGGTTGTGGTACCCGGCGTGATAGCTCGGCTCGTTGACCCAAGAATGGGTGTGCGGTGAGGAGAACACACGGTTGAAGTTCATAATACTTGCACACCGAAATAGAACAACCACACGTAGCCACGAAACGGAAGAAAAGAAAAGACAATAACAAAAACAAAGAGAAAAACAAAAACACACAAAAGAAAGAACAAAAATACGAAAGACACAAAGCTAAGAGAAATACGAAAAATAAAATCAACACCAAAACCAAAGTTTCTACATGCCTTCCCCGGCAACGGTGCCAAATTTTTTGTGTACAAATTGTTATTTTTACCGAGTACCGAATCGAAAGGTTCGTTCCCTTGGTCTATCTCTCGAGGAAGGCGGTTCAAAATTTAGAAATGATATTGATAGCACATAAAAGCAAAATAAATCCTAAACATACTAATCAAATAGGGGAAGGAATGAATTATCAACTAAGGATAATATAAATCACAATAATCTACCTAAAAATATAAACTAAATAACGATGAAGAAGCTAAGGAATCGGGAATAATTAATTCAAGTTCTTTAGAAAAACTGGGCAATTGATCGTTTGGTTCAGAATTGATACTCTCGCCTAAACATCTAGCTGTTCGCTCTCAATAACTCTTCGTAACAAGGGAAAAGACACCGACAAACATGTATTTCAATCCAAACCCATAGATTATTCAGTTACTAAATCATCTATCTCATGCAATCCTAAGTCTACGACTTATCCCCTTTTAGTTCTAAAAGTCGCTAATTCAATTAGAATGTATTTAATCAACTAATCTTATAGAATCAATAAACTCTAACTCGACAAATTAACATTCAATTGTTTCCAACTGCAAGATCGAAGTGTCACTCTTCGATTATATCAATCAATCAAACAAGAATTTATCAATTCCTAATCAATTCAACTCACATAAGCATGAACAGATCAAGCCTGACAAATACACGTTAAACAAGAACAATCATCCCATATCCTTAGCAATCAGATTTAGCTACGTATATCAAATTCAACAATCATAATCATTCCTCTCAAATCAACCATTATTCATGAACTAAATAAGAGAAAGAAGTACTTACAATCAATCCAAGTTAAAATGTTGAATTAGAAATACAAGCTTAATCATTAGATGTAAAGAAAAAGAAGAATAAAATTTGAAGAAAAAGATTAAGAGAGGAAGAAAAGAAACGAATAACAAGAAGAAAAGAAAGAGAAAAGAGCGTTTCGTGTTTTCTTGGGACCTAGGGTTTTCACCCAGTCGAGAGATGATTTCCTAAACGAGTTCCGTGCGATATATATATATATATATATAAGATTAGAGTGGCGCGACGTGGGAGCCTGTGGTGCGGCGTGAGGCGGGGTGATGGCGCGGCGCGACAGTACTGACACGACGCGACAGGTGTTCTCTTTGCGGCGTGAGACTAGCAACACGACATGGAAGGTGGAGAGTACCGCGGCGCGACAGGCGCGCGCGGCGTGAAGGGCTGGGATGGTGCGTGTTCTGTCTGGGTGCGGCGGGTGTCGCGCAATGTAGCTCAGCGTGAGGCCCTAGTGGTGCCGCGACATGAAGCAGTGTCGCGGCTTGGCGACGTGATGGATGCTCCCTGTACACCCGTGATAGGCGTTACGGCGCGGGGTCTGGGAGCTGCTGGCCAGCTTGCATGACTTTGTCTCTCGGGCCCGTTTGGACTCGTTCGAACTCTGAATCGAGTTCTGTTTTTTCCTGCTCATCGCTAACGAAGACCTCTAATGAATTACGCTTGCATGGTCAATCTTTTCCTGAAATCCAGTCCTCCCGAGGCTTTCGACATGCACACCATAAACAAAGAAAAATTGGAAAAACACACGGAAAACACAATGAAAACCAAAATATATCAAATCACGCAATAAACTACAAAAACGAGTAAGGCCTAATGCAAAGAACAAATAAAGGGGAAAATGAAAGGAAAAATAACTACAAAATACGCATAAAAAATGGGACAAACAGAAAGAGAAGAGTTGGAACATTATTCTGCATACATACGCGCGCCCCGCCCCCCTCTCTCTCCCAGTTCTCATTTGAGCTTTATCTTCTTCTTGTTGCTCCACTGATACAAGTTGATGTAGGATGTTTGAGATATACAGTTGAGGATCTTGTGGTTTATTGAGATACATATATATAATCAACCCCGTGATCAACTGAGTCGACGATCCATGACCCGAAGACGAGGACCGCCGACCTAGTGGCCGCGAGCCGCATGCGCCATCCAGCCAGCCGCGACGCGCCACCGCTGGACCCGCAACCCGCGGCGCACCTTGCCTTGCGACAGCACGCGCCCCCGCGACCAACGATCTGATCTTCATGACACACTCGACCCGATTGTGAGCCCGATGTTTCGTTCGTGATCCAATCCAGTTCGTGTGTACATCGTGGTCATCCGTTTGAAGATCAGACAGATCGCCATAAATTTTAAGCCGTAAGTTTTCTACGTCAAACCTTTAGATCCGATGCACATAGGTTTATGTTTGCTATTGAATTCGTGATTTGCACATAACGAGATACTCACAGATCCCAACAACATCTTCTATGATGCGATCAAATCGTAGATTTTTTTGACCATTCATTATTCCCATTCATCAAATTCAATGACAGACTAGAACTTGAATTTTCAAATGAGTTTTAACTTGAAGACATTTGTGAAGAAAAGCGTACTGACTTACGAAAAACAAAGTTATAATTGACATAAAGTAAATGGCTAATAGATGATTTTGGTATAAATTTGATATGGATATCGGAATATAGAGGACTAAGGTACACAACTAAGATTTTGGTAAAGATTTGAGATGACTTTAAATAAAATAAAGTAAAACTAAAGTAAAGTAAAATTAAAACTAAAGTAATGTAAATGAATGCGATAATTTATGAAGACATTTATGAAACAATGCATGTGAATCTTGGAAGAAAACATAAACATGCTATTTGATAGTGATAAATCATACACCATATTCCAAATAAGTCACAGTCGTTCATTTTTCATGTGACTATTATACTAGTAGACATGTCAATCATGGAAATAACATGTGACTTTTGAAAAGATTAGATAAAATAAATAAAAAATATTAATTATACTTTTATAGAATAACTCGAATCGATGGAATATACAAGCTTACATGAGAATAACTAAATGACATAAATTAAAGTTACACGACAATAAATTACAGTGAAATCTCAAATACAGTAGCTATTAAACGAAGTTTTAACTCTTCATCTTTCGTAGGGTTGAGCACGGATCGGCTCGGTTCAGAGATCCAAAAATCTTCGGAACCGACCCGAACTTCAGAGATTTCAAAAACTGGACCTTCGGAACCGAACGGGTCCTATCGAATCTCCGTTCTGAACCAAACCGAATTCCGGTGCAGTTCGGTTTGGAGATTCGGTTCGGTACGGATAAGAGATTTCGACGATTTTTTTATTATTTTTTTTATTTTTTATTTTTTATTTTTTTTTATAAAATCTCCTAATTGCATGTTAGATGGTACATATCATGGATGAAGGCAAATCATAAACCTCTCTTAATTTCAAATATATTTTGTCAATTAATAGTAGAATAGGTGGTTAAAATATTTTTTTTTTATTTTATAAAAAGTGATAATTTTGTGTTAGTTGCAAAATATCATAATTTAATTTGAAGATTTAGATGATAAATGTTTATATGCCAAAAATCCACAAGTGATAAGATCGTACAGGAACAATAATCAATTTAAAGATAATTACTTGTTAAATAATAGGATATTTTGAAAATATATTATGTCCAAATAAATTAAACTCTTCCGACCGATATTGTGAGATTTGGATATAGTACATATAAAGTTTGTTTTCGAAAAGTGAAGATATTTGATTTTATTAAGTTATAATTAATTTTATTAATAAAATGATCGATATATTCGTTCTTAATTTAATATTATGGTAAAGATATCTTTCATTTTATTTTTATTTTAGAATATAACACCTCAAAATAAATAATTCTCTCCAAGTTTTAGAAAAGACTTACTTCATAAAGGTCGGTTTCCAAACATACGGTATTATAGAATATTTGACATGTTGGCTATCAAATTTTGTAATAGGAAGATTATATTAATTTAATTTTCTTTTCAAACAATTAATTCGAAAAGAGATCTTATTGTTTAGTGTCTCATAAGCAGTACCAAAATAAAATAATTATTTTTTAGTTTTTAAATTCTATTAACATTCAATAGTTGATGTTTTTTCGCAACTCAATTTGAAATATAACTTATTGTAGTTTTATGGACATATATATAATGTATATAGATTTTATTTGAATACAATTATGTACAAAGATGAAAAAATTACATATGATAAAATAATATATATATATATATATTGATTTTATGAATTCTAATCGGTTCTTGTTCGGTTCCTCGGTTCGTTACGGTTATTTTTGGCTCGGCCCGGTTCTCGGTACGGATATTTTATGAATCTCCAGAACCGTACTGAAAAAAATTCGGTACGGTTGAGTTTGGAGATAGTCAAACGATCAACGGATATTTTTTGGTTCGGGGTGAATTCAGTTTGGTTTTCGGGACGGTTCGGTAATCTCCAAGACCCGTGCTCAGTCCTAATCTTTCGGTGATAATTGGTCATTTCCAAACAATGTATTCAACATCATAATATTCATTTTTGTAGTCATGATTTTTTTGTTTTTGCGTTCCAATTCCAACCCATCGTTTAATATTTTGGTCACTAAACCATATTAGTTATTTCTTGTAATTCTTAATTCATGATTTTCTGCAATGAACTTAGGAGGAATGGAAGAAGAATGTGATGCTACTTTTTCCTTTTATTTTTAACCATATCTCTACCTTCAAGACGGGGACTCACTGAACCATCAATAATTTGAGTGTTTGGATTTGAGGGAATTAAATGATCTCCATCTATAGTAGTCCTTGATCTTTTTGAACAGCCATGTCATTCTTCATTAGTCATTTCATCTTCAAGACGCGAATGAGTTGAATCACGATTTAATTTAGTTCTCATTTCGAATGTTGTCGCATAAATTCTTCAAATACATACAAGTCCGTAAACGTGGTGTTGTTGCCACTTGATTCATAAAATATATGAGCATGTTCAAACATTTCTGCTATGCGTGCCTATAACAAAGAATCCTTTGGATTCTTGTCACATTTTTTTTTTCTTCGCTAACGAAGCACCAAACTGTTATTAGAGAAAGATCTTCCGCCATGCTCCAACTAACATTCTTTGTTCCCTTTCGAGAATTTGTGCATGTCTGTCGCACATTTGTAAATATATTTTGAGAGGGTTTTGTGAGTTTTGGGCATCTCCATAAGTAGAAAATTGAGTAAGATTCAATGAAATTGACTCGTGTGAATAATATTTGAAATTTGAAAAATTTTAGAGTTCGACAAATTTTGATAATTGATGTAATATTCAAAATTTGAATTCATATGGTATTTGTTGAAAATTATAAACATAAAAAAGAGATTATAAAATTAGTAAGATGGGATTAGGAAATAGAGAAAAGAGACAAAATTCAATTGTGTTAAAAGCAAGGTTTTGAAAACTGAACCGGTGAAGTTACTGGGTTAATGTATCACAGGTCGGACTTGTGGTCGAACCGTTTAAATAATATATAATTTTAATTTATTTAATATGTATAATATAATTGTATATATTTTTATTATTTTAATAGTGTATAATGACTTTTTTTGAAATAAATAAAGCAAAAAAATAAATAAAAAATCGTGTATATTCTAATTATTTTAGTTAGTATGTATGATTCCAAGATTAAGTTTATAATCAATATATATTTTCCCCCCACATAATTAAAATTAGATTTATTTACATTATATATATATATATATATATATATATATATATATATATATGTTTGTTGGGATCTATGAGGATCTCGTTATGCACAAATCACGAATGCAATAGCAAAACGTAAATATATGCGCAGCAGATCTAAAAGTTTGCGTAGAGAACTTACAGCTTAAAATTTATGGCGATCTGGCTGATCTTCTGGATGACCGTACAAAGCAGACCAATGAATAGTTGACTGCAAATCGCATCCTGGGGTTGCACGAATGTTTGTCCCATTTTTGTTGTGTTTTTTGTTGTTTTTTTCCCCCGTATTGAGTCGTTTAGGTGGTTTTAGGATCTTTTCGGCATTTATTATGTGTTTTGCGTTCATTTGAGTGTTGCGGTGTTTTCCGTTTGTTTTCCGGTCTTTTTCTGTTCTCTTTTCGTTTTTGGTGTGTAGTTTGGAGACCTCGGGAGAACAGGTTTTCGAGAATCGTTTGGGGAAGCTGACACCATTAGAAAGAGGGGCTCAATAGCGACGCATAGGAAAAAATGGAATTGAATTCTGATACCAGACGAGCCCGAACGAGCCCAAACCGTGAAGTCATGCAAAGCTGTCGGGGGCCTTAGCGCCGCTAAGGCCTGTGTGGTTAGCGGGGTTTTGGCAGCTAAGCCGGATAGAGAAAACTAGCTAAGAAGGCTTAGCGCCGCTAACCCCTTAGCGGCACTAAGGCCTGTTTTGTAACTAACGCGATTTTCGTGGATCTTGAATGGGGAAATGATATTAGATCGAGGGAGGGCGTTTTTACTCATCTTTGAACATTGTTTTTTGTCCTTTTTGACAGGAAGAACATAATTTCATTTGGGTTTTACTTAGGTTTGATTTTGGAGAGTGAAAAACTCCCTTTATATTTTGGATTTGGATTGCTATCAGGATTTTAACATTGAATTTCGTATTAATCGTAAGCTCTCTTTTGACTTTCATTGATGAATGTTATGGCTTTCTTTGATGAGAATATGAATGTTGAGTTTATGATGAGTAGCTAAATCCTTGTGCTAGGGATGGGGGATTGATGTTTCGATTTCGTTTGTGATTGTGGGTGTTAGTTGATTGTTCATCTTATGCGAGTTAATCTTGAATTAGGGGTTTTCAATTATTATTTTGGATTTTGAGAATTGTTGAAGGGTGACACTTCAACTTGCAATTGTTTCAATTGAATTTGATAAATTTGTGTTTGATGTTGTTAATTCTAAACGAACTAGTTGATTAATCATCTTCTAGTCTAAGTTAATCGACTCTTAGAACTGAAAGGGGAGGAGTCGGTCGAAATAGGCTCGCATAAGCTAGACTTGTTCGTAACTGTATTGCCTAGGAGTTAAATGACTTGTTAATTTGCCGTTCTAGTTTGTTCTCTTGTTACGAAAAGTTATTGAGAATGAGTATAATGCAAGCGTAAGCGTCCTGGTCCGGTTGGGAGTAGATCGGTTCTAGTCCTCGTCGGTAGAACGCCGGAAACCTGCAAATAACTCTCACACCGGGGGTTGTGTCCGGTGAAGAGCCTCCGATGCTTAAGTCAGTATGTGTATGAGTATACTGGAGTTGAGTAATGAATATAATGTGTTAAGGGAGAAAGGCTCACCACCTTTATATAGGTGTGAGATACCTGCCCTAATAGCTGCCCGGATAAGGATGAGCTGGCTGCCCAAGATGCCCGTCCGTACTCTGACACGCCGCGCACATGTCAGAGGTGGCGCGTGGCATTGGGAGCTATCAGAGGTGGTTATCGCTATCACCCAATACATTGTCGACACGTGTCCCCCCTGCACATGGGGTAAATATTCTCGTGAGATTCAGTTAGAGGCTCTTACGCGCGCCCGTGATACACGCGCCCATGACTAGGCCGACTGTTGGTTCCTCGAAGCGATCGACCTGTTGAGGTTGAATAGGTTGCCCGATCATGTATCTGGTCGAGCGATCGGTTGCTCGATCGCTTGTCTGGTCGTGCGATGGACTGGTCGACCACCTGCCTGGTCGACTATCTGAATGATCGATCCTCCCGCTTCTTGTATTGGCTTCCTCCTAGTTCGATCTTCTCAACCGGCTGAGTAGACCGGTTTATCCTTGAGTATATAATATCCCATATCATCTAGTCCCCCCCACTCTGGTCGAGTCTGAATTACTCGATCTAAGAGTGAATTCGTATCTATCGACCTTCTGGATGGCTCGTCGTCAGATATCGACCAGCTGGTAAGTTTCCCGCTCATGTTTTCAAATAATTTCCCCTTAATCACTAGAAATAAAGTTGTCCTTTCTGTCGCGCCTGCTTGTCTGCCATGCGTCACATCGGCCGTATGTGTCAGGCGCTTTAATGATGACACCTCTTCGCATAACGCGCCCGCCTTGAGTGCCGTGCAAATTAATGCTTCTCACCGTGCGATCTGGCTTTAATCTAACGGTCTTCATCTTCTCACCCCTTAAACTCTCCAAAGTATAAATTCAACACTTGGCAGATTTCAAACTTTTTTCCACCTTCGCAACTTTCGAATTCCTCTGTACCCAAAATTCTCTCTGCAAAAAACCCTCACTTTTTCTGCGATTTCTCATCCGTTCTTTCGAACTTCCATTACTCGTTGATCCACGGTTATGAGTAAGTCTCTCCACACTTGAATTTGTATTCTTTGTAGTTCTATTTTGTGTATTCTTAGATTTTCAATGTTGGGTACCCTTGATTTGTCTGTTGAATCATTTCGAATTGGCGTGTCTTGTGTTGAATTTGTGCTCTGAATACTCTTGTCTGTCTGTTGGATGTTGCGGAATTTGCTTTTCCTCTGAAAATTTTTGAAATTTCCATCCTCGTACTTCTCAAATTCTTCTTCTGGTTTTGGGATTGCTCTTTCCAAAAACCCTAATCTTCCTTCTCCCCCCTTTCTTCCTTGCGGCGGCTTCTTTTTGATATTGTTCTCTTTGTTTTTATTTTTTTCAGACTCTGCGACTTCCTCTGATTCAGTTGAAATACTGCCTTCTGCACTCGAAGCCGTTCCTCTCTCTATACTTCGCCCCGGAGACACAGTTCCTACCCGTGTTTTCACAGCTCGAGTTTCTTCCCCCAATTCCGGAGACACTATGGATAATATCCCCCTCCGCCACCATCGACCTGCTCTTGGCGCGTTGGACGAGCCAGAGGAGGATGAGGTTATTTCTTCTCAGCCCACTGCTCCTCCATTTTCATCCATTCCGCCTTCTTTCTCCCCACCTAGATCTTCGAATTCTCCATCTAAATGATCCTCGACTAAAAAACTTTCCCAGCGCTCCTCTTCTACCTCCCTTTCTCACCCCTGGTTTAATCCTGAGAAAATCGGCCAACCTCTTGGTTGGGCATTCCTTAGGTCTTCTTCCTCTGACAAATATGATCGTCCTCCGCGTGATTGTTATACTTTTTTCGAGATCCAGTTCAAGCTCGGTCTTCGCTTCCCCCTATGTCCTGAGCTGCTTCGCATTTGCGATTGGTTCTCACTTCCCCTACATCAACTTCCTCCTAACGCTATCCGTTTTATGAATACCTTCATCATTCTCTGTCATGTCCGTTTAGGTCGATTCGACCTGGATTTCTTCCATTATTGCTATACCCCTCTAAACAAGATCGAGGCCTTTATTTGAAAAGTCGCAACGGCGCCCATTTTATTAATGATATTCCTTCTAATCTTCCCAAGTGGAGCGACAAATTCATTTTCGTTCGACCTGACGCCCCTTTTTCTTGGCCCTCGATCCCCTGGGTCAAGGAAGTTTCACAAGAGGCGGCTTCGGCCCCTCCTCCAAATCCTCTTTTCGACCAACGGGTCCATACTTGGAACTCCAAGACTGTTGCGTCGGAAATACTACTCATGGACGAGAATCTTCTCCACTACTGTGGTTTTCTCACCCATAAAACTTGTCCTCCTCCTACCGATAAGGTCCTCGATCTCATTCGGATTGAGAATGATCCAGGTACTAGTCGAGCAGATTAGTCAAGTGTTTATGTGTTTCTCTGTTTTGGTTCTGAGTGAATTTTGCTGATTATCAGATATGATCCGTGTTGTGATCTTCTTGCAGAGGTGTCCAGTTTCAACATACCCCCGAGGAAGACTCCTCTAAAAAAGAAGTTAGGGGTAGCCTCTGGCTCAACCGGGGGCCAGGTCGAGGGATCGACCACCTCCTCAGGGTCTCGACCAGATCCGCAACCGCGGTCGCCTCCACGAGAGACCCCCTTACCCCCGCCCCCGCCACCGGGGCCACAGCAACCTCAAAAACAACAGAAACAACTACCACAACAACAGCAGCAGCAGAAACAACCACATCAACAACAACAGCAGCCCTCCAAGACCCCGCAAGGGCGATCTTCCTTGCTCCCTCCTGAGAAGAACCCCCAGCACAAATCTGACTCCCAATCAACCTCCAAGTCCTCGACCTCCTCGAAAACCATCGACCACCAACACAAATCCGATGATCGCCTAAAAACCACTGACCGCCATCAGAAATCAGACGACCGCTCACAGAAGACAGGTCCTCGAGCTCCCCCTCCCAAAGACAACCTTCAAGGCAAAACTACCGATAAATCCTCCGAGCCCAACACCTCATCCAAAACCAAAATCCCTGACAAAGCTCCTCTTGACCAACATTCCTCCAAAACCACCTCCGCCGGATCGAGCAAAGCTCTGGTCGAGTCCGGCAAATCTAATGACACGGGACGCGAGTTGGCTCTGGGCAAGCACTCTCGCACCGAGCAGGGTGAGACGGTCATCAAGCGAGGACGCACTGGATATCTTCCTCCTGACCCTCTCGCCCCAAGGCCGACATCCTTACTATCGGCCTCTATAAATGAGGTTGCTGAATGCCTCGAGGGTGCCCTCCTCGAGGAGGACCGCAAGAAGGGGAGCGCCACGTTGCCCGAAATTGGCGACCAACTTGTGCAATGGCTTGCGCAGGTATCATTTACCTTACGTTTGCTTTACTATCTTTCTGCCACTCTTCTTCGACGCACATATTAAACTGTTTCGTGCTCTTCGGTTGTAAGGCTTGGTCCAATTCTTGCCTCTGGCTACGGAGGCCCGAGACAGCTCGGGGAAGTCGATAAAAAGCTTAGAGAGCAATATCTGCTACTTGCAGGATAAAAATTCGACTCTCCTGACTCATAACACCAAGCTCCGTGAGACGCAAAACGAGTAAAAATCCGAGTTCGAGGCCAAGATCAAGTCACTTGGCGTGGAGCTCTCGGACAAAAATAAGGCTCTCGCGGAGAGAGAAGCCGCCCTCACGGTAAAGGAGGTGGCTTTGGCGGAAAAAGAGACCGCCTTGAAGGAGAGGGAGGCTGCCCTCGAGCAAGCGAAGGCTGCTCGAGCCCAAGCAGAAGCTGCTCGAGCCCAGGCAGAGAGTGCTCGAGCGGAGGCGGAGGCCGCTCGAGCTGCGATGGAGGCCACCTTGGCCAAAGAATGGGTTGTCCACACCCAACAATGCAAACGCTATGCTGATGCCGCTGCTCTTCGAGCTCGACAAAGGATGTGGGGCACCACTACTGGACAGCTCTTTCTTCGAGAGTACCGCGATCAAGTGGTGGCCGATTACACACGATCACCACATTTTTTGAAGGAGGTGCAAGATTTTGGGGTGGACTGCTTTCAGTTCGCCCTTCAGAAGGCCGGCGAGCAGGTCGCCGAGGACGACTTCGAGCAGCTTGACCCTGGGGCTATCTGGGAGGCCTTGCCAAAGGTCCCCTCTAGCTTCCAGGGCGATCCCAACTTACCGCCTGAGCACGAGTGGTGGTCAGGGGTGCTCGAAAGGACTCTGGCTCGATCGGACATTTTGAAGAAGACTTATGCTCTGCCCGATGGCCTCACTCCTCCTGCCTCGATGCTGGCCATGCTGACCGAGTCTATTCGTTAACGCCCCCTCAATGAAGCTTGCGACTCGACCTCAGGGACCAGCCATCAGCCAGAACAGAACGCCAATCTGAGTAACGCTGACTCGACCACAGCTCCTCCTCCTTAGATTAGCTTTGTACTTTATGCTTTGTCCTTCTTGAATTCGAATTATGTACTTCAATGAACTTTGTAATACTCTTGAAATAGCAATATTTATTTTTGACTTGTCTCCATCTTCAGTAATGCTCTTTGGTAATTTGGCTTGATATTTTTGTCGTAACACTTCGATGGAAAAACCCAAGCGGACTTCAGGGTATGATTGATACAAACTTTTGAAATATGACCAACACGCTTTCATTAGTCGACCCATTCTTCGTTATTTAAACTATGTTTGTGTGTTTGCCTCACGATCACTTGAATAATTTAGTCTTAACATGCACACATACACACATGCCCACCCCTGGAAGTGGTCGAAACATTCGACCATCCGGATGTTAGAGGTATGCTGTAAAAGCTATGTTTTGTAGATTCTATCAATTCCATTTTAATCTGGCAATCATGTTTCGGTCAAAGTACAAATGTTTGCAGTTTATTTATTTATGCAATACATACTCCATGTCTTATATTGAGATAGTGTGTTTCGAAGAGGTTCGAACAGAAAGATCACCTATCGGTTCCTTATAAGACTAAACTATTCGTTCACAGTCTAGACTGGCAGTGAGACCCCACTAGGAAAAAGACTGTAGTGTATTCTCAATTCAGTTGGTCTTTGACTGAAGGATTACACTGGCACTTATGTTAAGTGTTGAACAGGAACGCGGGAGGCAAAGGTTATGAGACTCACTGACCGTTGTTGTAACCTCGCCCTTCAGTGATTGATGCGTTCTCTTAAGCTGTAATATAATATAAAATAGGTATATATTTTTATTTCTTATTTATTTGATTTACCAAGTGATTCCTATTCTGATAGGATGACATACGAGGTATTTTGGTAAGTAAGAATAATTATATGATGTGCTATTATAGATTATTTACAGTCACTATGTTCCAGTGCGCTGGATTGATGACGTCCCCGAAATGAGCTCAGAAAGGAACATTATGTTAAACCCCTGCAGGTAGACGATTGTCTGACATAATGGTTAAAGGCTGAGTGGTACTAATTTCGGAAATGAATAAGAGGTTGATTAATTACTTTGTCAGTAATTTAATTAATCAACGGACGTTATATCTTAAACATAGGGAGGTAAATCGATCAATCAGATTAATATTATTTAATCACGAAGGCTCGATTTTATTGGTTAAATAGTGCTAAATGGGGAGAGCAATAATATTACTCTAGTGGGATGTTTTATTATTTAATTCCATCAAATAGGAATTAATTTTATTCCATATTAATTAATTAATTAGGAGAATAAAAT
>CACSLK010027801.1:1587165-1600731 GCA_902706635.1 Striga hermonthica
TAAACTGCAAACATATGTACTTTGACCGAAACATGATTGCCAGATCAAAATGGAATTGATAGAAACTGCAAAACACAGCTTTTACAGCATACCTCTAACAAAGGGATGTTCTAAACAAGCGACCACCCAGCCCGAGGGCCTTAGTCATGGTGGGTTTTGGTCTTCACACTTGCCCACCCGCGGGGAATGTTCCAAACAGGAGGTCTTCGACCAACCTGCCCACCCCAAGGGATGTTCTAAACAAGCGACCACCCAGCCCGAGGGCCTTAGTCATGGTGGGTTTTGGTCTTCACACTTGCCCACCCGCGAGGAATATTCCAAATAGGAGGTCTTCGACCAACCTGCCCACCCCAAGGGATGTTCTAAATAAGCGACCACCCAGCCTGAGGGCCTTAGTCATGGTAGGTTTTTGTCTTCACACTTGCCCACCCATGAGGAATGTTCTAAACAGGAGGTCTTCGACCAACCTGCCCACCCCAAGGGATGTTCTAAACAAGCGACCACCCAGCCCGAGGGCCTTAGTCATGGCGGGTTTTTGTCTTCACACTTGCCCACCCGCGAGGAATGTTCTAAACAGGAGGTCTTCGACCAACCTGTCCACCCCAATGGATGTTCTAAACAAGTGACTTCCAAGTCAAACCACACCACATACATCCTGTCATCCAAATTATACCAACATTCCCAGCATAAGAAAATGTGCAATAAAGTGAATAAAATCAGAAGAATCACTGAACTTCATTAACTTTTGAGCAAACTTTGCATTTTACATCTCTGTTCGAATTTTTCATCTTACTTTAAAAAAAAGAAAAACATTTCACACATAATATTTTTTCAAATTAGCTATGTTCCATGACCTGACAAGTGATCGGCCTTCAGCATCCTTCAGCGAGTACGCTCCTCCTGCGTGCACTCGCTCGACCAGGTATGGCCCTTCCCAGTTCGGCTCCAGCTTTCCCACATGTTTGAGCACATCGACGCGTTTCCATACCAGTTCGCCTACTTGGAGTCTGCGAATCTTCACCTTTTTGTCATGAGCAGCTCGCATCCTCTGTTTGTATGCCTCCACCCTGATTGCTGCTCTTCCACGTAGCTCCTCAATAGTATCCAACGCCGCCATCATCAGATCCTCGTTCTGCTCAGTATTATATGTGCTCGACCTCTGGGATGATAACTCGACCTCGACCGGCAGTAGCGCTTCCATTCCATAAGCTAAACTTAAAGGGGTTTCTCCTGTTGTCGACCTTGGGGTTATGCGATACGCCCAAAGTACCGAGCTCAACTCATCGACCCATGCTCCCGAGGCCTTTTCTAGCTTTGTTTTCAGCCCATTCAGTATAATTCGGTTGGTTACCTCGACCTGGCCATTGGCTTGTGGATGAGCAATGGAGGCAAAGTGTTGCTCGATTTTCATGTCTTCACACCATGCTCGAATTCGCTTGCCATTGAACTGAGTACCATTGTCGGAAGTCAACACTTTGGGAACGCCAAACCGACAGCAAATGTTGTTGTATAGAAATTTAATTATTTTCTCCTCAGTAATCTTCGCCAAGGGCTCGACCTCCACCCATTTTGTGAAATAATCAACCGCCACTATCCAGAACTTCCTCTGCTCTGTTCCTTGAGGCATCGGCCCCACCAGGTCGATGCCTCACTGGGCAAATGGTATAGGGGCACTCATCGTCGTCATTGCTTCTGCCGGTTGGTGAATAAGGGGGCCGTGCTTTTGGCATTGTAAGCATTTCTTCACCATCACCTTTTATCCTCTCTCATCGTCGGCCAGAAATATCCTGCCCTCAAAATCTTTACAACCAAGGCCCCTGACTTACTATGATCACTGCAGCATCCCTCGTGCATCTCTCTCAGCACATATCGACCCTCCTCCTTAGTAACACAACGCAGATGCGGTCCCGTATATGACCGTTTGTACAGAATGCCTCCATGTTCAAAAAATCTCCTCAACGCCTTTATCGCTCCCCCTTTCAGCTCCTCTAAGATCGGGGGCCCTCCAATCCTCCACCTCCTCAATTTCCGCCACTTCCGTTTCGACCACACTCTTTTTGAGATGCAATAAGGTGACACTTCTGCTTTTACAATTCACTAAGCTTTGAGCAATCTTCGATAACAGGTCCGCCCGACCATTTTCTTCTCGAGGGATCTGTATCAGCTCGAATGAGTCAAACTCCTCTTTTAACTTCCTCATCTCATCCACATACCTTTGCATTCGGTCCTCCTTAACTTCAAACCCCTCCTAAAACTGCCCGACCACCAGCTGAGAATCAAAATGCACTTGTAACTTTCAGGCTCCTCCTGCTTTGGCTAAACTCAAGCCTTTGATTACTGCCTCATACTCGGCCTCGTTGTTGGATATCTTGAACCCCACATTAGCTGCAATTTCCAAGTAATCGCCCTTAGGAGAGACAAGGACAATTCCCAACCCTGCCCCGCTTCGTGCCACTGATCCGTCTACAAACAACTGCCATATTCCTCCTGACTCCTCCTCAACCTTCGTGCCTTCCTGGATAAAATCGGCCAACACCTGCGCCTTTATAGCCCTCCTCGGTTCATATAACAAAGAATAGTCACTCAACTTGACCGCCCATTTCACCAATCGACCAGAGACCGATGGTCGGCCAAGTGTTTCTCCAGCGGCATGTTCGTTCGTACCTTCACCTTATGATTCAAGAAATAAGGTCTCAACTTTCGAGCAGTTACGACCACAGCCAAAGCACACTTCTCGATCTCCGAATACCTCATCTCTGCCAACTGCATCACCCTACTCACGTAATAGATAGGAAATTGCGCTACCCCTTCCTCCCGCAATAACACCGAACTCACAGCCCTCTCGCCAATAGAAATGTATAGCACCAACTCCTCGCCCTGTACGGGTTTAGCCAATAAGGGAAGGTTGGTCAACACCTCTTGCAACTCCTCAAATGCCCTCTGCGCCTCCTTCGTCCATTGAAATTTTGAGCTCTTCTTTAGTGTTTTGAATAATGGGCCACTTTTCTCCACCACCTTCGATATGAAATGACTCAGCCCCGCAATTCGACCAGCTAAGATCTGTACTTCCTTAACATTCATCGGCAGTTTCATCTCCACTACGGCCTGAACCTTCTCAGGATTCACTTCAATACCTCTCTTGGTCACCAAGTAACCCAAGAATTTTCCCGACCTCACCCCGAAAGAGCACTTAGCTGGATTCAATTTCATCCCATACCTCCGTAATGTTGAGAACGTCTCTTTCAAGTCTCGCACATGATCCAACTCCTCCTTGCTCTTCACCAACATATCATCCACATACACCTCCATATTCCTCCCCAGTTGATCCTTAAAAATTTTATCGACCAACCTTTGATACGTGGCGCCTGTATTCTTTAGGCCGAACGACATGACTACGTAACAATAGGTTCCTCGACTCATTACAAAACTCACCCGCTTCATGTCTTCTCTTGCCAAAGGGATCTGATGGTATCCCTGGGAGGCATCCATCAGGCTCAGCAATTCGCACCCTGCCGTTGAGTCGACCAACTGGTCGATTCTGGGCAGTGGGTATAAGTCCTTTGGGCACGCTTTGTTCAGATCATGGAAATCAATGCACATTCTCCATTTTCCTTCTGCCTTCGACACCATCACCGTATTCGACAACCATTCGGGGAACTTGATCTCCTTGATATGCCCTGCTCCCAATAGCTTCTCGACCTCCTTCTCAATGATTTTGTCCATCTCCGCCCCATGGTGCCTTCTTTTCTGCTTCACCGGCCTCACACTGAGGTCGATGTTCAGCCGGTGCTCGATCACTTCCGCACTTATCCCCGTCAACTCCTCCGCTGTATAGGCAAAAATGTCAGCGAACTCCCTAACCAGATTGATAAGCCTCGACTGAATAGGCTCCTCCAAGTCCTTCCCAATTCTGAACTTCCTCTCCTCACACCCCTCGATCATCTGAATCTCCTCCACTTCTCCCCCTGGCTGAATATCCATCTTCTTCTTACCATTCTCCATCCTCTGTTTATCCTCTTTCGGCCTCGACCCACCTGGTCGATTAATCTCCTCCTCCTTTGACTTGGCCTGCCTCTTCGCCAGTTGCTTATTATTGCTAACCGTTGTTTGGTATAGCAGCTCCTCGAAGTGAGTTGATCCCCGGCAATCTCCCCTACATTTTCGCCCACTGGATATTTAATCGTCATGTGGTACGTGGATACGACCGCTTGGAATGCATTTAAGCTCGTCCGCCCCATAATGATGTTATAAGATGATTCAGCTCCTACGACCACAAACCTCACCATGCGCACCTTCCTCAGCTCTCCTGATCCCAGCGCCACGGGCAGACTGATCTCCCCTATTGGCATAACCTCTCCCCCGTTAAAGCCGTAAAGTGTCGTTGTCACCGGTTTCAACTCCATGTTCAACTCTTTGTTAATTTGCACAAAACAGTCCTAGAACATCACGTCTACCGAACTCCCGGTATCGATAAACACCCTTTTCATGTCAAAACCTGCAACCTCCGCAGTTATTACCAAAGCATCATTTTGAGGTAGGACCACTCCCTCGACATCCACTGTCTTAAAACTTATCACCGGCAAGCGAGCCGTGATCCCCACCTCCTCTCTCTTCCTCTTCACAGCTCGAGCTTGCTCCTTCCTAGCCCTATTCGAGTCACCATCTGTTGGCCCACCAGAAATCATGTAGATCGTCCCTCTCTTCATCGGGGCTTCTCCTCCGTGCCCTCCCTTATCGCCATCTCTCCTCGGCTTCTTTCCTCGACCATCTCGACCATCTCCGTCGCCTCCTTTCTCGTCCCTGTCACTTTTCTCTTTCGACTCCTCCCGACACCTTCTCCTTCCTTTCCCTTTTACTCTATCCTGATATACATACTCTTTCAAATGTCCTGCTCGAATCAAACTTTCAATCTCATCCTTCAAATGCCTACAGTTCTCCGTGGTATGGCCGTAATCTCGGTGAAATCGACAATATATATCCGATCTGGGTCGAGTCGGGCCTGTGAACCTTGTCTTTGGCCACGTCACATCCTCGGTCGACATCTTCTGCTCCATAGCCTCGAGCACCTCTGTCAAATCCTTCCTCAAGGGTGTAAAATTATGGTACCTCTGTCTTTCGAACAACAATGGCCTTCCCTGCCACCTATCGTCCCTCTTCTCTCGCTTCGAATCCCGACCTTCCCTCCTTGGTGATATCTTTTTCGACCCACTTCTCTTGGGCGAACTCCTCCTCGGTGACCTCCCTCTTGGTGGGCTTTGCTCTTTCATTGGCTCTGGTCGAGCCGACCCCTCCAACTTTGTGAACTCTACCTCCATTTCCTCCAAATTAATATACTTCCTGCAACGCTTCAAGACCTCCTTATACGATCGAGCAGGGGTCTTTGCCAGAGAAGTTCGGTAAGGCCCTGCTCGAAGGCTTCTTATAAATCCTCCCGCCTTCACCTCATCTGAAGCCGAATGCACCTCCAAACACGTCTGGTTATATCGAGCGACATACTTCCTCAATGACTCCTTCTCCCCCTGCCTCATTGCCATCAACGTCAAATACGTTTTCTCATGCGCCACCGCGCTCGAATATTGATTGGTAAGCTTGCTGGCAAAATCCTCAAAATCCACAATCGACCCAGAGGGCAACTGGTGAAACCAGTCAAGGGTTCCTCCGCGGAAGGTCGATAGAAACGCCCTGCAACAAACAGAATCAGAATATCCATGTAACACAGCCATATTTTCAAAGGTCCTCACATGCCTCGACGGGTCAGAAGACCCGTCATACACCAAGTTGGTCTCCTTAAAATTATTCGGCAAAGGAGCAGCGAGAATCTCTCTTGAAAAGGGATGTCCTCGAGCTCTCCTCTCTGGCCTCCCCTCCACCTTGTCCTGCAACTGGCGCAACTGCTCCGCCATCCTTTCTATCACCCGATCTCTTCCAACTCCTCCCTCTCCATAACTAGACACATCCTCATCTTTGTTTCCGGCCACCGTGGTCGGCGCAGTGGTGGCATGAGATGTGTGGCTCGTAACTTGTTGCACCTCCTGCGCCGCCGCGGCCGCCGCTATCCTCTGCATCTCCTCCCGGGTCATTGTCACCATTTGTTGTCCGGGAGCTTGTACAACTGCCTGTGGTGGCGCTCCTCCCTGTCTCATCGCTCCTCCTTGCACCAGTGCCGGATTCGGTGGCGGCGGCGGCGGCATCACCGCCGCAGCTGCTGCACGAGCCTCCTGGGCCCGACTAGAGCTGGCATCTCCTCCAGGAATCGCTGTCGTCACTCGTACACCCTGAAGGATAGGTGTGGGAGTGATCGGTGTCTACGATGGGCCGGAAAAACCCGGAGAAGGGCCGTTCCCCAACGGCCTGGTCGTCGTCCAAGCTTCGTCAAACGTTGACTGCAAGTTTTTGGGAATTCCGCCCGCCATAGCTGAGCTACAAACACAACTTTTTAACGAAATTTCCCACAGACGGCGCCAATAATGCAAGCGTAAGCGTCCTGGTCCAGTTTGGAGTAGATCTGTTCTTGTCCTCGCCGGTAGAACGCCGGAAACCTGCAAATAACTCTCACACCGGGGGTTGTGTCCGGTGAAGAGCCTCCGATGCTTAAGTCAGTATGTGTATGAGTATACTGGAGTTGAGTAATGAATAGAATGTGTTAAGTTAGAAAGGCTCACCCCCTTTATATAGGGGTAAGATACCTGCCCTAATAGCTGCCCGGATAAGGATGAGTTGGCTGCCCAAGCTTCCCGTCCGTACTCTGACACGACGCGCACATGTCAGAGGTGGCGCGGGGCGTTGGGAACTGTCAGAGGTGGTTATCGCTATCACTCAATACATTGTCAACACGTGTCCCCCCTGCACATGGGGTAAATATTCTCCTGAGATTCAGTTAGAGGCTCTTACGCGCGCCCGTGATACACGCGCCCATGACTAGGCCGACTGTTGGTTCCTCGAAGCGATCGAAGTGTTGAGGTTGAATAGGTTGCCCGATCATGTATCTGGTCGAGCGATGGGTTGCTCGATCGCTTGTCTGGTCGTGCGATGGACTGGTCGACCACCTGTCTGGTTGACTATCTGAATGATCGATCCTCCCGCTTCTTGTCTTGGCTTCCTCCTAGTTCGATCTTCTCAACCGGCTGAGTAGACCGATTTATCCTTGTGTATATAATATCCCATATCAGAGTACTTGAACGTGTAGGTTATTCAAATCACTTAACTGGACAATCACTTGCTCGATAATCACATTTCGAACCAAAACAGACATCCCCGACTCCCTAGCTTCTCTAATCCTATATGTTCTACGTTGTTTGCTATTTACATTGCTTAATTTAGATCCTCGTGCTAGTAGATAATTAAAATCAACCCAAATCAACTGAATTAGAATGTCTAGGATTTTTATTTCTTTCATTCGTGTTTGAATAAACACACATAGTATTCCGGCTAACCTTCCTCGTGAGACACGACTCGGTGTTCGAATCTTTCGATTCTACTCCAAAAAATATTTACAACAAAATTGGCGCCGTTGCCGGGGAAGGTTTAGGATATATTTTGTGCGCTTATTTAGTTTATTTTTCGTGTTTCTCTTGTTTTTTTTTTAATTGTTTAGGTGTTAGCTCTTTGTTTTCTTTTGTTTTCATTTTATTTTCTTTTGTCTACTATTCGTGCTCGTAACCCTTGTTTGATTTAGTGTATGCGTACCAGGAGTGGACGTGTACTATCTCCAATCAACAAGTCTGTTAGCGAGAGCCTGAGGGAGTTGCTGGAGGAGCTTACTCTGGAGTCACAAGAAAAAGGCGAGCGTTGTCCAGAATCATCTGCCTCAGAAAACAAAACCGACATGGCACAAAATGAGCAACAAGAGGATGTGAACAATCCTCCCCGTTCTCTTCTTCGCGATTTGGCTCAACCGGTAATCGGGCCGGTGACTTCTTGCATTCGGTTAGGAACAGCTGCTCGGAACTACGAGCTCAAGACCATCCATTACAACCAACTTTCGTCTTTCCATGGTCTGCCTAATGAAGATCCCCTTCACTTTATCCGGGAGTTCTATAATGTTCTCCAGAACTTTCCACTTCACGAGCTGAATGAGGATCAGTTGAAAATGAGATGCTTCCTGGAGACTCTCAAGGACCGGGCTAAGGCTTGGTTTATGACACTTGCTCCAGACTCTCTTACCACTTGGGAGCAAGTGTACACGAAGTTCATAGGGAGGTATTACTCCCACCAGAAGACTCAAGAGCTGCGGTCACAGATCGTCTCATCTGCACAACAACCGCACGAGCCGCTCCACGAGGCGTGGGAGCGCTTTAAGGAGCTCCAGAGACATTGCCCTTACCACAACTTCCCTCTGGCTTTGTTGATGAATAGCTTCTACGACTCCCTCCACCAGAATCTTCAGTATATCGTGGATAATGCAGCTGGTGGAGATATCGGGGCGAGAACAGCAGAGGAGATGATGGACATCTTTGAGGCGATGAGTTCTAGCTCGTCTCAAAAGAGCAGTTGAGGAAAGAGGACCACGGTGAATGAAGTAATCCCTAAACAAGACATGATGGCTCATCAGATAGCCGAGCTAACAGAACAAATGCGGCTACTAAATGCAAGAAATTCCTCGCCTACTCAGGCTAAGGTCGTGAATGTTTGTGGCGCGTGCGGAGTTCCGGGACACAGTTCTGAGGTGTGCCCATCGGCTATCGAGCCGAGCTACGGAGGCCAGAATTCTGAGGTAAATGCAGTGCAGGGGTATCAGAACCGGCCTGGAAATGACCCTTACTCGAACACGTACAACCCACGGTGGCGAAACCACCCCTACTCATGGTCTAACAATCACTATCAGCAACCACCGCAAACCAACTTTGTCCCACAGCAGCAGCAACCGAGGGGAATGTTAAGGTTGCCAGCACCAGAATCTGGATCAACCTCATCGAGCACGGACGACAAGCTGGACAAAATCCTCAATTTCGTCACAAATCATGATGCTTCCATTAAGCGTCTTGAGACACAAGTGGGCCAGCTAGCCACACGGGTTGGAACCATCGAGGCTGAATTGGACAAAGGGAAACTGCCGAGCCAACAAGAGCATGCAAAGTCGGTTACCGTGATTATGCCCGAGCCAGAGGGCCCAAGCCTAGTTACACAGCCACCCGAGCCTGTTTTGCACAGATCTCCAAACCCCTACAGACCGAAAATCCCCTTCCCGAGCCGACTGTTAGAGGAGAAGGACCGCACCATGATTCGGGACATTCATGCGATGTTGGCTAAGGCCAATGTCGACTTATCTTCTCCTGATGTATTAAAGAAAATACCGGCCTATACACGATTCTTCAAGGAGGTGGCCACAAACAAGAAGCGGCTTGAGAGTGGTGAGGAGGTGATTATTTGCGAAGCGGCGAGTGTCTTCGACATGAATTGTCGAAGAAGGAGAAGGATCCCGGAGGCTTCGTGATCACTATGGCTTTCGGGAATAGGGAAGAGACCTCGGGCATGCTTGACTTAGGAGCTGGCATCAATCTCATGCCACTTACAGTTTATCAGAGGCTCGGGCTTAGAGAATTGAGGCCCACCAAGATGCGTCTACAGTTGGTCGATCGCTCATTTTGTCGGCCCGAGGGAATTGTGGAGGACGTACTTGTTAGAGTTGGAAAGCTGATTGTGCCAGTCGACTTCGTCGTGCTAGATATGGGCAAAGTGCAAAAGGATGAGAAGAGTCACACCATTCTTCTCGGACGACCGTTCATGGCGACCACGAGTACGATGATTGATGTCAAGGGTGGGACGCTGAACATGACGGTGTTGGGCGAGTCCGCTGCCATTTCTGTTCGAGAGGGCCAGCCTGAGCCGCAGGCGAATGTGATTGAAGAGTGTGCCTACCTCAGGGCAATTGAGCAGTTGACCGAGGACGCGTGCATGCGAGAGCACGCTAAGAGGGAATTGCAGGACCGAGCTGTAGATGAGAAGGAGTGTCGTACTGACCGCCAGCCGAGTTCTAGTGAGCTGCCCCGATCTGAATGGAGCGAGAGATTTGACGTGATGGAGGCCCACCGTTGTTCGGGGCCTGATTGCCTCCACTCTCCACCTACACCACCGGACTCACAGTGACTAGTCTAGTCATTGTGCTCTGTACGTTTGTATCTTTTCCTTTCTCTTTATTTTCGTATTTTGTTTAGTGTCTTTGTTTTTTCTTTGTGTTTGGTTGATTATATAGGTTAATTCCCTTGTACTGAAGATCGACAATGGGGACATTGTTCGGTCTTAAGTGTGGGGGAGTTTTTACATGATTGTGTGCTTATATGGTTGATCAGGTCTAGGTCTTTTAGGATGTTCTCTTCATTTTTTGTTTTCGTTTGGGTGTCTTTTCTTGAGTCAGTTTGTTTGTTTAACGAGTATGGATCATATTGATTTTAATATTTGTTGAGGATTGTTGATGATGTTGAGGAGATGTGATGATGATCATGACTAGTATGCCTTGATGAACTTGATGTTGCGTTTTGTTGGACATTTATTTACCTTATGTGAGGGTTTGAGCCTTATTTTGTTCTTGAGAGATATTGGTCGGAGTCGTTGCTGATCAGAACTTGCTTTGAATCTATTTTGAAATGAATTGATTGAAGTAGTGATTTGTGAAAATGATTGAGGCATTTCTTTTGACATTGCTCGTTTTAGCCTTTTCCATTGACGCTTAAAGTTATATGTTCATTAGTAGCCCGTTGAGCCTGAACCGTTTTTCTTGTCAACCGAATTGATTGAATTTCTTGAGATTTGACAGTGTATGTATTATGATGACGGAGCTTTTAATATGTGTTTGGAGAAGGTGTATATTTGCTCGAGTTGCATTTTGGGTTCTTGACAAAAAAAAAAAGAATAAAAAAATAGGAACTCGCAAGACGGACTAAAGGATTCTAGTCCGCTTACTTGTGGGATTTTCACGAGTAATGAGTATTGGGAAACCACTCTAGGAAACTTGGATGACATCCAATGTTTAAACCTAGAGAATGTCGTCCTTACGTTTCAGTCTTGTTAGGAAAAAGCAATTTCCCTAAAAATAAAAAATATATATAATTAAAAAAAAGAGTTGAGTACTTGAAGTGCAATTCAGTTTGAGCATATGCGAGTGTTGAATTGAATCTTGATGGGAGTGGTTAGTATCATGTTGATGTTGGATGAGTGGTGAGGTGTTCGAGTTAATTATATGCTCGAGGGTTTGATTGTTTATTTGAGTCACTCTATCCTTATATTTTTCCTCCCTCTGATGCCTGCAGTTCAACCTTGAAAGTCCTCTTGATTTACAATTCATGATCTTTGGTTGTTTTAGAGTATGAGTAGATGATAAACAAGCTTATGTTGATGCATGATGATCGACCAATTTGAGCGAACTCATTTCATATTCATGAAAGAAACTGAGTGAGGCATATACATTTACACTTCCGTGCTTGAGAGTTTGTCTTTTCAAAGCGTTGCATTTGAGTCGTAATTGAGGTGTGCTATATTGGTCATTGGAATCCTGCTTGGCTAAGTTGATAAATTTGAGACTTGTCTTATCCGAAACTATTATCCATGCTCGTTTGCTTGTTTTCGTGTCTTTTCTTTTCTTTTTGTTCGGGACGAACAAAGGTTTTAGTGTGGGGGAGTTGTTTGTCCCATTTTTGTTGTATTTTTCATTGTCTTTTTGCCATTCTTTTTCCCCCGTATTGAGTCGTTTAGGTGGTTTTAGGATCTTTTTGTCATTTATTATGTGTTTTGCGTTCATTTGAGTGTTGCGGTGTTTTCTGTTTGTTTTCTGGTCTTTTTCTGTTCTCTTTTCGTTTTTGGTGTGTAGTTTGGAGACCTCGGGAGAACAGGTTTTCGAGAATCTTTTGGGGAAGCTGACACCATTAGAAAGAGGGGCTCAATAGCGACGCATAGGAAAAAGCGGAATTGAATTCCGATAATAGACGAGCCCGAACGAGCCCAAACCGTGAAGTCATGCAAAGCTGCCGGGGGCCTTAGCTCCCTAAGGCCTGTTTGGTTAGCGGGGTTTTGGCAGCTAAGCGGGACAGAGGAAACTAGCTAAGAAGGCTTAGCGTCGCTAACCTCTTAGCGGCGCTAAGGCCTGTTTTGTAACTGACGCGATTTTCGTGGATTTTGAATGGGGAAATGATATTAGATCGAGGGAGGGAAGTTTTTACTCATCTCTGAACATTGTTTTTCGTCCTTTTTGACAGGAAGAACATAATTTAACTTGGGTTTTACTTAGATTTGATTTTGGAGAGTGAAAAACTCCCTTTATATTTTGGATTTGGATTGCTATCGGGATTTTGACATTGAATTTCGTATTAATCGTAAGCTCTCTTTTCACTTTCATTGATGAATGTTATGGCTTTCGTTGATGAGAATATGAATGTTGAGTTTATGATGAGTAGCTAAATCCTTGTGCTAGGGATAGGGGATTGATGTTTCGATTTCGTTTGTGATTGTGGGTGTTCGTTGATTGTTCATGTAACACCCCGCCTTATCGTAAAAATCAGAGTGCGAATATTTCGCAAAGTCTTTTAAACATAAATCTTTTACTTTGCGAAAACTGATTCGGGGTGCTACCGTAAAAACGTGACTTAATTTGGAAAACCGTTATCTTATTTTTAATAAAATCATTCTGTTACTGAAAGCATAATGTTTTCCAAAAGTCCGGTCAAAATATAAGTTCGTCAAAAAAAACATCATCAGCGGAAACGTAAATCATCATAATATATATACAGTCAAAACATAAAAGTCCTGAAGCCTTCGTCATCTCACGCTCCCTGCCCGACATCCTGACCTGAAAAACATGATAACAATGGGAAGTGAGCACTATGGCACTGTGCTCTGTGGAATACTAATGTAAACATTGAAAATAATAACAACATCATGATATCAGTATATAAATAACCTCAACATGAAACCGGTAATAACATGAACATGAATCTGATATCGTCACGCAATGTGATCCTGACCGTTACCTCATCTGCCGGCAAAAACTAATGCCGGACACCATGTGCACACTCTAGTGGGCAGACTAGGGCCACTAGAACCCAGAATGGACCGGCGACCATTCCGAGTGGATACCTCACATGAAATACATACCTCAAACATGGTACCGTAATTATAATCAATGTAGTACTTAGTCTGAGTCCCCACCTGAACTGCTGAAACTGAACGGTAGTGCTGATGCCTGATCAAACTGAAAAATAATATAAACAATTACTACTGACTATGCTCAGACTGTTAACTTAACTGATTAATTTCGTTAAGATGCTCTACTAAACTTGACATGATACTTAGACATAACCGGAATAACCGGAACTGAACTGACATGAACTGATCGGACATGAATTTACTGAACTGAAATTATCCTGGAAATTTAACTGAAAATACCATTAAAATCATGAACCGGGCTGAAATCAAAACATAAGAACCGAACCGATTTAAAAATGGGACTGAACCGGTCCAGTCGGTCTGAACTGGTCTGGACCGGACTGCCGGTCGACTGAACTGGCAGTCGGCATCGGCCCGGCCAGCAGCCTGCCGTGTGCTGCGCGCAGCGCGCACGGGCGCTGCTGGCTTGCT
>CACSLK010027801.1:1638855-1653309 GCA_902706635.1 Striga hermonthica
TATATATATATATATATATATTATGCATGTGAGTGTGTGTAGATACAGGTGACAAGGATCCAACGGGCCTAAACAATTGAGTTTGTCTCATTATATTAAGTGAAGTTTGTCTCATTAAAACATTAAATTGTTCATTCATTAACGACCGTAGTTGTTACTCCATATTTAGTTGTTCATTAAAACTAAAAGCTTTAACAGAAAAAAATGTAATTGTTCAGACATCAACTTGAAAGAACATTATTTACTTCTTATCTGTATGTGATGGTTGGTGTTTATGTTTTATCTTGTATGCAAATGCAGTTGCAGGGGTCATGGCACAGTATTATAATTGTTTCATCAAGTTCATTTGTGATTTTTCAGATCCTTCAATGCTATGTGTTATTGTGCAAAATGAGTTGTTTTTTTATTGTTTGTTCTTTACAAGCTGTTAGCAAGTGTTATTTTCGTAAGTATGAGGTCTTTCAATGTTTGTTTTCGCAATAGGTGTTGAGTGAAATTTTGGAAGATGAATACCGTGAAATTCTACCTCTAAGGTGCACTCTGACTACCAAAGAAGGTTGTGTTTATGAAGTAGTTATGAAGTACTTGGATAACAGACTCCAATTTGTGGATGGTTGCGGGAGGATTTCATTCACAAAGAAAGAGTTAGGAATGAATTTACTGTTCACTTTGAACGCATCAATGCATCAAGCTTTAACGTATCTATATGGACAAGAGCTCGTGTGCATCGGTTTATGCTTCAGCTAAAGAAAACTCATTTTGAACGTGCTCGCCTGGTAATTGCATGTTTGAATTTGTCTAATTTCATCATGGTATTGTTGTGGTAAATGGTCCTTGACAAAATTAATTATGTTGCAGTTTGTACAGTTCATTCCCATGGCGTTTTGGAATATGCACATAAAAGATGAAAGGTTTTTAAAAAAGAGAGCTTATCTATTTACTGACCAGTGTTTTTACCGTCTGGATGTAACTGAAAGCCATGGTAAAAAGTTAATTCAGCGAACGTAATGGATTGATGGAAGGTTGTTCGTGTTCATTTGTGCTGCTAGGAGGAGATCAGCCGGTGTTTAGGATTATTATGTAGTTGTTGTGACCGGTATAAACTATTCGATTTTGTCTTTGTAAATTAATGAATTATGTTGTAATTTTATTTGGTGTGTGTTCTGGATAGGGATATGTTTATTATATGCCATGACAACTTTTGAATTATGTTGCATAATCCATTGAACATGTTAAAATTTAAGATTAACATGTCACATAATAAGATGATTTTTTTTTTCTATAATAAGCTGAACATGTTGCATATACCAAGATGAACATGTTGCATTATGTGATGAATATGTTGCATATTATATTGAACATGTTAAAAATTAAGATGAACATGTTACATAATGAGATTAATCTGTTATATAATAAGATCAATATGTTGCATAATATATTCAACATGTTAAAAATTAAGATGAACTTGTTACATTACATAATAAGATGAATATGTTCTATAATAAGGTAAATATGTTATATAATAAGATGAATATGTTGTATATACTAAGATGAACATGTTACATAATAAGATGAATATGTTCTATAATAAGATGAATACGTTACATACATAATGAGATGAACATTTTACATATACTAAGATGAACATGTTGCATTATGAGATGAATATGTTGCATAATTCGTTGAACATGTTAAAAATTAAGATGAACAAGTTACATGATACGATGAATATGTTGTATAATGAGGTGAATATGTTGCATAATATATTCAACATGTTAAAAGTTAAGATTAACGTGTTACATTACATAATAAGATCAATATGTTCTATAATAAGGTTAATATGTTATATAATAAGATGAATATGTTGCATATACTAAGATGAAAATGTTACATAATAAGATGAATATGTTCTATAATAATATGAATACGTTACATACATAATAAGATGAACATTTTACATATACTAAGCTGAACATGTTGCATTATGAGATGAATATGTTGCATAATTCGTTGAACATGTTAAAAATTAAGATGAACATGTTACATGGTAATATGAATATGTTGTATAATGAGATGAATATGTTGTATGATAAGATGAATATGTTGCATAATCTATTGAAAATGTAAAAAAATTTGATGAGCATTTATAATAAGATGAAATTAATGGATTGATGGAAGGTTGTTCGTGTTAATTTGTTTTGTTTGCATTGATGCAATGTTATCCAGAAGTAGAAGTCAACATTTTGAAATGATATAGGTTAGTACATAATAGTGCTGTCAATCTGTCACGGGGCGCTAAAAAAAATGATAACTGAAAGAAGAGTAACCTTATGAAACAAGGGAATAGTTGCAGTTGCACAATGTTGAAAAAGAGTGGCAAAACATGATTTTTTGGGTGTACATAGGACAAATAAGTTGTTACAATTTGATATCTTCTTTATTCACACTGTCTTACAAACGTGTGAATGTCTTCAATGCCCTTGTCCTGACTGCCATTTGGAATGCAGAAGTCACTGTCGTTTCCAACTTCAGATTGTGATGGTTTTCTACTCATTGTTTTTAGATGACATGTGGTTGACTTATGCCCGAGGTCCCTGCAAGTAAAATATTAAATAAAATTCAGTTTTAAAATATTTAAGCTACTAAAAAATTTGAGTGTATATTTAACAATGTACTTACCCGCATGATTTGCATCTTTGTTTTTTTGCTGGCGGTGCCCCTCTAAATCTAACCCTACGTGGGTCGCCTTTATTAGTCTAACCTCTCGCCGGATCCTTAATATTATTTGATGCGTTTGGGAAATCATTAGGTGAGGTTCCTGAATTGGCTTCTTCATTTCTCTCAAGGTTATCAATTGCACGTCTGACTTTCTTCACACATTTTTCTGTATCGATCTGGTTCTCAGATGCCTTGGAACACATTTGGACTGACTCTTTATACAGTTCGTGAAATCTTTTGTTTTGTGGATCAACGGAAGCATGCACATAGTGAAAACTTTGTCTAAGATGTTTTCCCGCTAAGGTCGTCCATCTATCAAGTATCCATTTGGTTGGCACCTTTCGAAGATGCAAGTACTTGAATGCAGTAAATAGATGACTACATAGAATGCCATCTGTTTCCAGCATCTTGCAAGCACACTTAAATATGCCTTCATTTATATTCACCTTGACCGACCATTCTCTTTTGGTTGTTGGATCATAATTATCCATTTGGAAGACATATGACTCCCCATCATTAGTCCTCTTCTCAATCACAATATTATTTTGCTCACAATCAACCTCCCTTCGAACTTTCCCAAAAACCGAGCGTGTACAAAGTCCAGACAACTGAACAAGAATCTCGTGAAGTGGTGTGACTTGCGGAATATCTTGTGGGTTCATCTCCGATTCTTCCAGCTTCTTGAAACAAGTCGCCCGCAATGACCCCACAATATTATGGTAGTTTTTAAGGAGCTCCGTAATAGTGCTGCCCGATTTTCCCCCTGCTTGAAGAGTGCATTCACGGATTCCGCTCTTTGGGTTGTTCTAGTCATCCCCATGAAATTCCCTCTAAGATATGCATCACACCATTGATGTTTCCTTTTATATGTATCTTTCACCCACGTATTGTTTGCCACACCATGTATGTTTGTTTGTAATTCCCATTCAGATTCAAACTCACTGGGAGTCCAATTATTCATTATAAACTTCCCAAATATTTTGCAGCAACCGTGGGCCTTCACTCGCTGTGCACAATTTCTCTCAAGATGCCACGCACACAGCCTATGCTTAGCATCGGGGAGCACCTTAATTATTGCAGAACGTATAGCATCGTCTTGATCCGTGACAATGGTGACAGGCATCTTCGATTTCATTGCCGCTAAAAATTTTGTTAGCAACCACAGGTAGGATTCAGATGTCTCATTATGAAGCAAGGCCCCACCAAAAATTGTTGTATTTAGGTGGTTATCTATTCCTGAAAATATGACCAACGGGAATTTGTATGTGTTTGTTTTGTAAGTGCTGTAAAAAATGAAAACGTCACCAAATTGCTCATATGCAGACTATGAAAACCCATCTGACCAAAACAATTTGGTCAATCCACCTTCGTCGTCACAAGTTGTCTCCACAAACATCAGCGGGTCGTTGATCATTACACCTTGAAGCATAGCAAAAGCAGTCTTAAAATCACCATCACGCATCGTATCATTTCTTATCTTCGTCAGGAAGTTGTATGTTTCTTTTTTTTTTGTGATGTAAACTTCCAGGACCACCTGACATTTCTTGAATATAATTGAACGTCTGACATGTACGAATGCCGGAACCACTCACTAAGGTCAACATCGATTTTTCAGAGTCCGTAATTTGTCTACTATAGAATATATAAACAATATCTTAGACAAACTCTGAAAGCAAAAGGTATATGTGAAATATATTTCTATGAAAAATTAATTACCTGTTACACTTCAGACGATGTGCTGTTTCGGAACTCTCCAATGGATGATTGTGTGATTTGTCGAAATTTGTTACCCTGTACAATCCGTCACGGATATCATGTGCAACACAAAATTTAGCAGGGCAACCACATCTATTGTTTGGTTTTTCCCGTCTAATTTTTTGGTGCCCTTATGAAATTATCTGTCTGTAACCTGCGTTTGAACACTCCCATTGTCTGTTCTTCACTATGCCATCCTTTGAAGTCTTGCAGCAGCATCGTCGTACATCGACCCCGACATTTCTTGCAAAATCAATGTACCATTTTTCTGCAAGTTCCCAAGTTAGGAATTTGTTATTCAGCATCTGATCGTTGCAAATGTTTTGACACTGATCGGTTGTTTGTTGATCGTTCTCTTTATCAAGATTGATACCAGTATCTTCGTGTTTTTCTATGTATTTGTGTATTTGTAGTATTGTGCCCAACGAGAATCTAGATCATATCTCCAAGGGGAATTGTATGTTCGTATGCCACCGTTCGAATTTGAGATGATGAAATATTAGATTAATATATATTTATTTTATTAATAAAGTTTATCAGTTTCCAAAACCAGTCTCTTGAAATTCAGACGTGGTGTAGTGGATAGTAGTTAGAGATTGATCATTGATATTTTAAAGTAAATCAATTAATTGGAAACCTTTCGTGATTGTCGCAACAGTTGTTCACCATATCTAATGATTTAATTGAATTTGATTCTATGAACATTTAATAATATTAGTCGAACAAAATTAAAAATAAACGGTCCCGCTAGACGTACATAAATGGTTGAAAACATTATTTCATGATATTGTATTTTCATTTTAAAAATTTATATTCCATAAACAACAAACTTATTTGTTCATATTTTCTACACTAGCGCGTAACCTGTGCGATGTATGAGATGATATATTTTAATAGAATGTTTAACATGTGAAATATTAAAATTTATATATTGTACACAACTTTTTTGTTTGAGATAACGATTGTCCCGGACTCTTGTTTACGGTCATTGCATAATAAACCATAACTTCATTGTTTCAGAAGTATGCACTGTATATGGATATGGTACCTTTCACATAACAGTACGTGTTGATCTTTTAAAATATTGCATGTATATATTACGAAATAAATGTTGTATAAAAAGTTAATTCATAAGAATTTTCTTGGTCTTTTATACTGTAATCGATATCATGTGCAACACATAACCCAGCTTTGCAACCACATCACTTATTTGTTATAGATATTAGTTTTTCCCTTTTTAATCATTTAATTAATTAAAAAAATTTTATATTTTCCTAAAAAAAAAGGTATGTTTAATCATTTAAGATAAGAATTCAAATAATCTCGTGAACTGCTCTGTTATCATTTCATATAAATTTGCCATGACAAATTTTGCTTGCTACTTTGCAATCATTACAGGTTTTATTTTTTATTATTAATTTAGTTTTACCCAATTTGATCAAAATTAATTGAAAAGTAAGCAATTACACGTGTTCAATTACGTTTTGTGCCACAAAATACTTCGGACTATTTGCCAACATACCCAACTTAACTAAACATAAAAAACGTAATAACCACACGAAGCATTCAATTATGTAAAAAATGTCTCATATTTTCCTCACAATTCATGGTAATTTTTAGCTGCAAATGACTGTTCAACGTCGACATGATGGGTCATAATAGTACGTTTAGGAAGGCAAGGCTGCTATGTTACGACGTACCCAGTCAAGTTCGATATGGATTATCATCAGACCAATGGACACATATCTAGATACATATTTTCGTAATTGCTCACTCATCTTAATCGGAATGTCATAAGATAAAGATAATTCATCAGGTTGACAACCATAGTAAAGAGGCTCAGACTCTTCGAGCGATGGTTCACACTCATATAACATTATTTCTGCGAGGGTTTCCATAGTTACTGTCTTCGAGTTATAAGAGTCTGTGTAGATTTCAATGCCTGAATACCAGGAATAAACTAAGAACCCAACCATAGGCCTACGAAAATACACGCATGCATACAACATGTTGCAACATTAAAATATGCATTTAAAGAAATAGTGAACGGTTCAGAAAAGGTGTTACGTACCCTCTTCTAATTTGGTTGTATTTGGTTGTGTAAAGAGTGGTAGCCACCCTCTTCCTTGCTTCAATAGATTCATCCTTTAAAAAAAAATAAAAATAAATAAATAAAATAATCATTGTAATGTGCAATTAAAAGATACTTGCTAATGACAGTGTCATTACCTCTTTAAGTCCACACCAAATTAAATCTGTAGATGGAGTGGAATGACATAACACATGAATACACACATAGAGACCACAATCGTATCCGCCAAATAACCAATTAAAAGTTAGAAAAGTACAACACATAGGAAACGATTCGAAAATAATATGTTTTGTCAGTTGCTTTAAATGACTAATGTCCGTACTCATTCCGTAGTTGGGGAACATTTGGGTTGATGACATATTTGTACGTGTCGGCAATATTTTTATGAATGAACCCATCCCCATCCCACGCAGCGATAATCCCCTCTAGTCGCATTATCTAATCACGAATAATTTAACATTAGCATTAGCATTACTGAACATATTGTCTTGTTACAAGTGAATCATAACCAACAAAATAATTCTTACCACATTCTTCGCATGTTCAATCCTCGACTTACATATACTAAGATTTTAGTATATGAACATTTTACATATACTAAGATGAACATGTTGCATTATGAGATGAATATGTTGCATAATTCGTTGAACATGTTAAAAATTAAGATGAACATGCTACACGATAAGATGAATATGTTGTATAATGAGATGAATATGTTGCATAATATATTCAACATGTTAAAAATTAAGATTAACGTGTTACATTACATAATAAGATGAATATGTTCTATAATAAGGTGAATATGTTATATAATAAGATGAATATGTTGCATATACTAAGATGAACAGGTTACATAATAAGATGAATATGTTCTATAATAAGATGAATGTGTTACATACATAATAAGATTAACCTTTTACATATACTAATATGAACATTTTTGCATTATGAGATGAATATGTTGCATAATTCTTACCACTTTCTTCGCATGTTCAATCCTCGACTTATTTGTACCTTCTGAACGTACGGTATCGCATATTCGAACAACAGATCTTTTAATATCAACAATACAAATGTACCACTGAAAACTGGAATCCGATATCGACAACGTTATACTAACACATTCGTCCGCTCGACCGTTGAATACTCTATCTCGAAAGAACCTTTTATTAAGCGAGTCGTGTTGTGCAACGTCAATGATCATAGACATTGATAGACTACATTGGAGAATTATTAAAATGATAATGTGTCTCACACTGAAAGATGCCGGCAAAACCCAGTTGCGTTTATTACTATCTTATGGGGTCCGATTCAATGACACATGCAGAGCAACCAAATTAATGACCTACACAGAGAATGAACTACATATGAATCTATCTGAACTTTTGCACCAATAAGAAAACAAATTTATGAATTTTTTCGCACCGGGCTTCTCAACCAGTGTAGATATTCAATTGTTAACATCTCTGCTCTAGTGATCGTCCAGCCCTCATACTCGACCAACATTTGGCTGAACAAAAACAATTGTCAAACATGATTGTAAATGCAGTGCTGCTATTTAGATTTGAAAGGAAAATGTTAATCCATAAAATACAGGGGTGTTGTTTGCTTTCGAAATATCTATCTTATTAGTGAAAATGTACTTGTCCGCATTCATATCCCTAATCATTATTTCTTGAAAATACTGAAAGATGTCTTTTCCCGTGTTGCATTTATACGGCGAGCAAGCATCGACATCAAATTCCATGGGTTTCATTTTCTCTTCAAACAGTTCTTCTGAGGCACCTTTCAGGAAATATGTTACGCCAGATACCACCTGATTAAGAATGGTTAATTGCTCAATGATCTTGTTTGTTACATCTGAAAATGTGTTTGAGTCACGCTGAACATGATCGTTGGAAACGCATTCATCCATCTTCATTCCATCCCACTTCTTATTAACTTTCCAATTCTGAAATAAATTAAAAAAAAAATTACATTATTAATATGATAATGGCCAGTTAATAAAATTTCATGCAAAAAAATTAAATCCACATGTGTACTTACAAAATTCTTATCATAACCTCCCATTTGCTTAAACACCTCAATTGCTCTAGAAATATCTTGCTGGCTCCATTGTTCTAAAAAAGGAGATCCAGTATGCAATTTTTTCTGACAATTTGGAATGATCTCGTCACATAACCAAGGAAAACCACCTACAATTGTTTAAAATAAAGTTTACAATATATGTTATGCAACCATTTATTAATTAACATATGATGCATATAACGTTAGTGTACCTGCACTAATATAATACATCCCGTGACGTACGATTTATTTTTGCATTGCACTGACGTAGTTCCCTCATCCAACTTGCGCAGAATTATTTCACACCAATTGTATTCTTGGACAACATTTAAATCAACCAAGTAGTTTAGAAAATCATAGTCCAGATGTGAATGACTATCCAGTGGAAACAACACCGTGGCGAAAAGAAACATCAAATAGGGAACTATGAATTCAGTCCCGTTCATCTTGCAACTTGTCACCATGTTATGCAGCTCCGCAAATCCAAAGAATTGTCCTTCATTCTCACAAAATAAATTACCGTACTTGATTCTACCATCGATAGTTTTAGATTTTAGCATTCCTTCACTTGAAAGACCGAAATGTTTCTCCACAACACCGGGTGACAGAATAATTCTCTTACCTTCGAAAATAATAGTTCTTGATATGGGATCATAATTTTTAACCAAGATAGCCACCAACTTTGAATCCATTTGTGAAACGTTCATACGCGATAATGTACCAAATCCAACCTTGTCTAAATCACGGTGCTGGCCAGGAGTCAATTTTTTATTGATCTTGAGGAGTGTCGCTAGTTTTGTTCTTTGAAAAAAAACTAAGTCATCCCTTGAGTAACCTGGTACTTTGATAACTTCTTTTCTTCTTCTTCTGGAACGACTAACAGGTGTAGCCTTCAATTTGAAATTTAATTTAAGTGAATATTAAAACATTTACACGACATTTGAATCTCATTAAAAAGCAAATAATATGAATTAGCCAACAACAAAAATTACCTCTTAAAAATCAGTCATTTATTCGAAAAGTCCCACCTGCTACGTTTGGTAATGGCTCCACCTATGTATACGAGTATGGCGTTCCCTTTGTTTAAGATGAAGATGGAGGTTATTTTCTGAATATGGAGGTATATTTTTCTCTACCTAGTGAGCAGCGTGGATAGGGTGAATTATTTTTTCATGTGTCCGTTGAGATCTTTTAGGTTAATTGATAGGGGGTTATTTTTTCGTGTGTCCGTTGAGATCTTTTAGGTTAATTATCAATTACGTATCCTGATATCAATGTTTTCAATTCAATACATAAGAAATTACCGTAATCAATGAAAATGTCAATATATTTTGAATATATTAGTAGTAGTTGATATATAATGTAATTCTCAAATTTGGTAAATTTGCATTTGAAGAGTGTATATTTGGGCAAGATTTGTTATTGTTGAAAAAAAAAATAAAAAAACATGATGTTGTGCATATTTATTTTATGACCAAAAAAAAAAAAATGTTTTGTTTGTTTTGTTTCATAAATTATTATATGAGCATATATAGTGTTATATATTTAGTATGACACTTTTTATTTGTGCCACTTACCTATGTTAAATTATAAAACTTATTTTAACTTACAACATATAACTAAATTAAACATAAATATATCAATTGAGAAATAATATTATTTTTCTAATGAATTATAATAAATATTATTATTTTTTATTATAAAGAAAAATATAATTTATTTATTTCATATATACAATATGGATGTCAAATCAAGATCATCAAAGATGATCAATTTGATATATTATATATGTAAAACCGATAAGATATACAAAAGTTATCAGGTTTGAAAAATATATTTTCAATTCAATAGCTAATTGTAGGAAGCAAATCAAAAGTCATGGATATATAGTTAGTCACTTCACTTAGTGCCTCACTATGTAAAATTATAAGGAATTGAAGGGTTATATTAGTATAAGTGATATTAAAATACCTAAGTTAGCAAATCATTATTAGGTGAATAGATTATTAATTGTTAATTATTAATATATCAATATTATTTGTCCAAACCAATTTACGAAGCATGATTCTTCGCCAAGTAGGATTCCGATGCACCATAAGCAGCCACGTAAGCTCAGCGCGTTCGGAAATTATATATATTAGGGTTTAGGGTTTACCATATCCAACCAATACTTGGAAAATATAGCACGTTGTAATCGAATAGGCGTACACGAGTACCGTCAAAATTTAAAATTTACGAATCATGCTTCATTAGCATATCAAACCAATAGTTGCAAAATTAGCATATCCAACCAATAGTTTGAAAATATAGCACGTTGTACTTTCGTCTGATGCTTTAGTACAGTAGGAAAGTTATTAATTGTTAAATAGAATAGGCGTACACGAATACCGTCGAAATTTGAAATTTACGAATCATGTTTCATTACCATATCAAACCAATAGTTGGAAAATTAGCATATCCAACCAATACTTTGAAAATATAGCACGTTGTACTTTGGTCTGATGCTTGAATACGGTAGGAAAGTTATTAATTGTTAAATTGAATAGGCGTACACGAGTACCGTCGAAATTTAAAATTTACGAATCATGCTTCATTAGCATATCAAACCAATAGTTGCAAAATTAGCATATCCAACCAATAGTTTGAAAATATAGCACATTGTACTTTGGTATGATGCTTTATTACAGTAGGAAAGTTATTAATTGTTAAATAGAATAGGCGTACACGAGTACCGTCGAAATTTGAAATTTACGAATCATGTTTCATTAGCATATCAAACCAATAGTTGGAAAATTAGCATATCCAACCAATAGTTTGAAAATATAGCACGTTGTACTTTGGTCTGATGCTTGAGTACAGTAGGAAAGTTATTAATTGCTAAATCGAATAGGCGTACACGAGTACCGTCGAAATTTAAAATTTACGAATCATGCTTCATTAGCATATCAAACCAATAGTTGCAAAATTAGCATATCCAACCAATAGTTTGAAAATATAGCACGTTGTACTTTGGTCTGATGCTTTAGTACAGTAGGAAAGTTATTAATTGTTAAATAGAATAGGCGTACACAAATACCGTCATTTAAAATTTACGAATCATGTTTCATTAGCATATCAAACCGATAGTTGGAAAATTAGCATATCCAACCAATAGTTTGAAAATATAGCACGTTGTACTTTGGTCTGATACTTGAGTACAGTAGGAAAGTTATTAATTGTTAAATCAAATAGGCGTACACGAGTACCGTCGAAATTTAAAATTTACGAATCATTCTTCATTAGCATATCAAACCAATAGTTGCAAAATTAGCATATCCAACCAATAGTTTGAAAATATAGCACGTTGTACTTTGGTCTGATGCTTTAGTACAGTAGGAAAGTTATTAATTGTTAAATAGAATAGACGTACACGAATACCGTCAAAATTTGAAATTTACGAATCATGTTTCATTAGCATATCAAACCAATAGTTGGAAAATTAGCATATCCAACCAATAGTTTGAAAATATAGCACGTTGTACTTTGGTCTGATGCTTGAGTACAGTAGGAAAGTTATTAATTGATAAATCGAATAGGCGTACACGAGTACCGTCGAAATTTAAAATTTACGAATCATGCTTCATTAGCATATCAAACCAATAGTTGCAAAATTAGTATATCCAACCAATAGTCGGAAAATATAGCACGTTGTACTTTGGTCTAATGCTTTAGTACAGTAGGAAAGTTATTAATTGTTAAATCGAATAGACGTACACGAATTCCGTCGAAATTTGAACGTTGCGAATCATGTTTCACTATCATATCCAACCAATAGTTGAAAAATTAGCATATCCAACCAATAGTTTGAAAATATAGCACGTTGTACTTTGGTCTAATGCTTTAGTACAATAGTAAAGTTATTAATTGTTTACCCAAATAGGCGTATACGAATACCATAAAAAATTGAACTTTCTGAATCATGCTTTATTAGCATATCCAACCAATAGTTGGAAAATATAGCACGTTGTACTTTGGTATACGAATATGGTCGAATTTTGAACTTTGCGAATCATGCTTGAAAACTAATAAAAGTAATAATAGTAAATTAATAAAAATTAATGTAATTAATGTACATAATCTTTTTATTCAAATATTTACTGTTATTAACTTTATTAGTTGAATTTAAATTTAGGATGATTTAGTTTTATGGAAAAAAATATGGTGGTATTATAAAAACTTTCGAAATCCTTAGTTTAAATATATAGACTTGATTGAGCAATTATAGAGAATTAATCGTTAATCTTTATATCTATATTATATTTTTTGTATTGAGTAAAACATAATAAAGTAATACTTATGTTATTTTTCATACATCTTTTTGTTGGCATAGTAGAGTTGCAAGATTATATTTTTCTTCGTAGACAAGATAACCAAATACAAAAATATAAATAACATTTATGTGTCGCTAAAAAGTATTTTGGACAAAATGTAGAAATGACTTGTAACACCCCGCTTTTCGTACATTGAATTTCTAGAATAAATTTTTCTTTTTATAAGACATTTGAAACTTTACTTGGAACTCAGGGTGCTACTTACTTTGAAAAACATTGCATGCGTGAATCTTTTCATGAACATAAACATTCCATACATGAACATAGAACTTTTCATGGCGTTGCCTTGAGAACTTACTGTAACACCCCGCTTTATCGTAAAATCAGAGTGCGAAAATTTCGCAAAGTTATTTAAAAATAAAATCTTTTACTTTGCGAAAACTGATTCGGGGTGCTACCGCAAAATGTGACTTACTTTGGAAAAACCTTTATCTTAATTTTTAATAAAATATCATTCTTGACCTAAGTCGGTTATTAAAAGTATAGAGAGAGAAAAAACCCCCAATTCCCCTTCTTCTTCTTGCCCTAGCCTCGTCAAGCCGGATGAGCCTCTCCTCCGGTGGCCCAAGCCCTGCCTAATTCCGGCGACCATCTGGCTCTTTCTGGGCCCGGCGACATGGCTGAGGTGCTCTCTCGTCTCCATCCCCTCGCGTGGTTCCAATCTTTGTTTGATTTCCATGGCGGGAGTGGTGAGGCGGGTGGAGCTCTGCGGCGGTGTCCGTCGGACGTCATGGGCGTCCTTGCGGCGGTCGATGGCGGCGGTCTAGCCATGGTCCTCTCCTTGCCCGGTCTTCCATGGTGTTTGGAAGGTGGGGTCCTCCAGCAGCGACTATGTGGTGGCTCCGGTGTACGCGTGGAGGGGGCTGCGGAGTGGTCCGGCCTAGGTCGGGTCTGTGGAGTACTGGGAGGCGCAGTCGAGCTTTGTGGTCCGGGTCTAGTTAGCCCATTAGGGGAGTTTCTGGATCCGTTGTGTTTTGGCCGTGAATCTCGTGGTTTTTCTCGGTAGTTTGCGATGGGTGTATGTCCGGGATGTGGTGGAGTTTGGATTTCCCATCCGGTGGGGGAGGGCTGTAGCTATTTCTTTGTTTTAGATTTATTTTGTTTGTGTGTTTGGTTTGTTTGTGTGTTTGGTTGTGTTGTTGGTGTGCGTCAGTGTTTTTTTCTCCGCTTTTAGGAGTGTGAATTCTCTCGTGGGGAGTTTGTATTCCTCATTAGTGGGGTTTTTATAGTTTTTGTGGTTTTGTTGTGTGTTAGGCCTAGGCTACCCGTGGGTGTAGTCCTCCCTTATTCGGCTAGTGAGTCGGTTGTAATTATGTGTTTGTTTTTTCTATGAATTATATCGTTTGGAAAAAAAAAATTAATAAAATCATACGATTACTGAAAGCATAATTTTTCAAAAAGTCCGGTCAAAATATAAGTTCATCAAAACCATTATCAGCGGAAACGTAAATC
>CACSLK010027801.1:1673466-1686208 GCA_902706635.1 Striga hermonthica
AACTTCGAAAGAAAAAAAAAAAAAGCAAGCTACGGTGAAAAAGATCTCCCTCGCCCTCCCGAAGACTCCGTCCGACTCCCGCGGCCCAGCTAGTTGATTTTTTGTTTGCTGTATAAAGGTACAGTCCAAATCGTATTTCACCAAACATATGATTTGTAATGTTTGTGGGAGTATATCATTTCATTTTTTGGAATAGTTTTCTGTGGTTGAAGTTGGCTTGGTTAGACAATTCTCTGCTGAGTGATTTGGTGTTATTGATGGAAAAGAAAACAACTACCGTGTGAAAATTATCCAGTTGTTCATTGTACTTCATCATTTTAATTATTGGAATAGGCCATTTTACTTTGTAACTAATATGCTTGTTTTTCAATCATTTAACACAATTGATTGGATTGATCTTCTTAAGGACACAGTATTTTCGAATTGTTTGTTCATGTTTGCAACATGAGAAAAATGAGTGTTGGTTTAGTGCAATTAGAATAACATTTGTAGCAATTTTATTCGTTTAATATTCTCGATTTAGTAGAAGTACTTTACAGAACAAATCTAATGCAAAATTTCATTATGAGTTGTAAACTTCACAGATCGTGCTGATGCCTATACTCTTCAATTTTATTTATTTAGTTGCATTTTCTCAAACTCTTTAGCCTATATATTCTGATATATCATCATTGTAGTATTTATTAATACAAGTGGTTTTTAAAATTGAATTGTAAAGTATGCATAGTTTCTTCTATTATTTATCTTGTAATACTTTACAAAAATGAAGGAGTTTATATTTGGGTTAAGTTTGTACATGGATAAATAAAATCAACTGTAGTCTAGAATACTGCTCTATACTTGAGATAGGTGACACATTTCACTGTATGCTAAGCTGTTGTTTTTATGCTTATGTTTGGAATTGAATTTAAGGCAGTCAATTTTTTTTTTTTCTTTTCTGTGTGTGCGTTCATTTATGAAGGTCTTCTCTGATGGTGGTGTATTGCTGCTAGTTTTGTTGTGGGTTTTGTAATTTAGTTTTTTTCTTTTTCCCCTTGTAGAATGTTCATGGTTCCAACTTATATTCAGTGAAAATGTATGTCCGTAATTTAATTTGAAGAGATTTCTTGTTTTTTCTTCTATTTGCCTATCCGTTAGACCTTACCATTATATTATAGTTGACTGTATAGGGCTCATTCAGTAATGGCTCATGAGTTACTATGTTATTTTTGTCTTATGTGTAACTGGTTGCAGAAGTCTGTCTATATAGATGCATGTTTTTATTTATTTTTGTGCAGTCTTTTCTTTACTAATACGATTCTTAGTTCCCGTTAGACTGTCATTTAGACAACAGAACACTTTATGTTTTTCTTGGGGGTGCAGAAATCAGCTGGAGGTGTTTTGCTGCCAAAATTTGCGGTTAAATTTGAGCGGTACCTTATGGGGGAGGTGCGTGAAGTATCAATAATGTGCAGACATTCTAAGTCATGAACGATAATTTTATTGCTTCTCTTTTTTAGCTTCAAGCACGTGTATGGATATGGTTATGTACTCTGTTTTCTTGTTTTTTTTATATAAGAATCTACATGCAATTCCTTTCTATTGGTGCTGAGGTTGAGAAAGTGGAGACTGGAAAGAAGGTGAAATGTAAAAAGTTTCAATTATCACAGACTTTGTGTTATTTACCCAGTTTGCCATCCATGCCTGATTCGATTTGATATTCCTTGCACACAGGTTCTTTTCTCAGACAAATGCATATGAGGTATGTAATTTGGATTGTAGTATATTTTTGTGTTGTGTTATGGAGTAAAAAGAGATCTACATAGCATAATCTACGAAGTTTCACTTGCTTGGAAGTCAGCACCAACCCTTACAATTTGTGTTGGTTTTTTGTCTAAAGGTTGACTTGGGAACAGAAGATAGGCACTGTTTTTGCAAAGCAGATGAATTGCTGGCTGTGGTCGAGTGAGAAAAAGTCAACCGTCTCTGAAGCAATTGGAGGTAGCAGTGGAAATCTGAAAGCCGAATGGTAGTGGCATCTTTTTGAAGCAATTGGAGGTAGCAGTGGAAATCTGAAAGCCGAATGGTAGTGGCATCTTTTAGAAGCAATTGGAGGTAATCATTCATTGTACCGAGCCGCCGGGACTGGGTTTTTAGATAGAGTCGAGAAGCAATTTAATGGTAGCAGTGGAAATAAAGTGGTGGATTTGGGTGAGATGTTTTAGTATGAGATATGGGAAGAGCAAAAGTATATTGCTACTATCACTATAAGAAAAATGAGAGAGGATGAAGAGGTTCGTTCTAGTAAATGAGAACGTAGAATGTTTTGCTTTTGAAGGATTATCCTTTAGCTGTATTTTTTTTCTTAACTCTCTCTTAGGTGTACTTTCTTCCAGCTGCAGGCTGTTCATGTTATTATGCTAACTTCTTTGGTGTTATGGAGCAAGTTCTTGTATTTCTCATTCTTATGCATCCTGAGTAGATCTTTTGTTTTCCAGTTTCTGTTGATGATTCTTGTGCAAAAATCTGAGTTTAGTGATTTTATTTGACTTGAGTTGTAAAAATTGAATTCGATGTTGCTTTTCTTTTATATGTTTGTCACTCATTTCTCGAGTTAAAGGACATATTTTAATGACAAATGATGTCGTAACACAATATAAGATATTAGTGAAAAAAGTCGAAGACGTTATAAAAGCGCATATTTTAATGACGAATATAAATTTTGTGATTGTAACTAAACCACTTATGACAAAAATTTGTCACAAAGCAAAGTTATATAATGACGAATTATACGTGAGCATCATTTTAAATACAAATAAAAATCAACGATTTTTATCGTCACAGTGAATTTCGTCACGATATGTATTATTGTGACGAATATAAATGCATTATACCATATCGTCAAAAAAAGAAGTTGTATGATGACGAATTATTCGTATGCATCATTTTAAACACAATAAAAACACAACGATTTTGATTCTTCACAGTGACTTTCGTTATAATATGTATTAATATGACGAATTTAGTTGTTTTATACTTTATCGCCACAAAACAAAATTATATAATGACAAATTTTTTGCAAGCGTCATTTCAAATACGAAGAAAAACAATGAATATATTTTCGTCGTAGTGAATTTCGTCACAATACGTATTACTGTGACGAATTTAGATGTATTATAAAGTATTGTCACAATAAATAATTATATTATGACGAATTTGTCGCAAGCGTCATTTTAAATAACAGCAACAGTGACAACAGTTTGTTTGTCACATTTAATTTCGTCACATTTTATATACATGTGATGAATTTAGATGTATATGTGACAAATTGAAATGCATTGTCATGAAAAACTCCATTATGTGACGAAAAAAGAATTCTAAGATGACGAATAGAGGAGTCGTCGTCGTATGCAATGGTTTAATGATGATTTATTAAATTCGTCACCATAAGGCAACATATGGTGACGGTTTTTTTTTCGTCACATGAATTTTCGTCACTGTTCGACAGATTTCTTGTAGTGGTTCTTAAGGGAACACGGTGAAAAAAACCTCTTACCATATTTATTGATCAAGATGCAACAATGGGTAATGCACTGGGTATAGTAATGAGGGATTCTTTTTGTGGCTTCTGTACGTGGAATATTAATCAAAATGTATTAAAGCATTTATCCTATTTTCATAGACTCAAAACCAACTTATTGGGAGATTTTATTCGTTGTATGTATGAGTATACTAATGAATGAGTTTATAGCTTCTTGGAGTAATATGATAAAAAAGCATGACTTACAAGAGAGCTCTTGGTTGAAACGGACTTATACTGTGAAAAATAAATGGGCAAGATGTTCCATGAAACATGTTTTCACTTTGGGTATTTGTAGTACGCAACTAAGTGAGAGTCTGAATAGACTTAAAAAATTATTTAAATTGTGCTTTACATATTAGTGATTTTTTTTAACCATTTTGATCGAGTGGTGGTTGGTAAAAGAGATAAGGAGTTGGCTTCCGACTTTAGAGCACGAGAGCAAGTTCTCTTAATGAGCATCTTCGAGTGCCCGATATTGCGAAGGCATCGAAAAGGTACACACCATCAATATTTCATTTTTTCAAGAAGAGTACAAGCAATCAATGATATCTATAACTAAAGAAAAAGAAACTATTGAGGTGCCTACTAGTTTCGTGATTATGCTTCATGGTGTTATGCATAAAGAATTCCAAGTGTTTTGTGTTAGCGATGATTTTTTTCTCATGTAGTTGCATGATGTTTGAGAGTAAGGAATTGATATGTTCCCATATATTGAGGGTAATCAAGTTCCTTGATATATTAGAGCTTCTTGATAAGTACGTCTTAAGTCGGTGAGAAAGAAAAACAAGGAGATTTGATCGTTCAAAATCTAAGGATATTGGTCATAATGTCATGGAATGGAACGAAAGAATGCATTAATTATTTTTTAGAATGTCATGCCAAGCTGCAAAGAGTTGCACGTAGCCTAATGGAGGACATGTTTGGACAAAATCTACGAGGCATCGATAAGAGAAGAAAATTCAAAGATGATGATATCTTGAAAAATGTAGAAAGTGCCATCGGAAACTTGAAAGGTCTAAAGGCGAAAGAAGGGAAACGATGAACAAGAAGAATGAAGCCCTTACGAGGCTCGAATGAAGAAAGCCCAGAAAACTAATATGCAAATTGAAGAGGTATTTGATTTTTTTTTATTTTATTTTTTTACAATGCCAAGCATGATCTGTTTTCTAATATTGATGGGTTTTTTATTTTATTTTATTTTTGCCTAAATATTTGTAGGATCCAGTGGCGATGCGAAAGACCAACCACTCCTAGGAGACGTTTACTTTTTCTACCGGATCATTATCTTGTAATTTTATTTTTTTTTTGTGAAGAATGTCATTGTTTAGACTATTCCAAATTGTAATTAATATCTTGTGTGTTGTTTTGGCAAGCAATTTTCTTTCCTCGTTGTCTGGGCCACATTATGTAATCAATAATCCTATTCTGAGTTTTTTAACATGCCGCTACGGGATTGGTTGCTCCAGAACCTCCAAAATGGTCAGTCCATTTGTGTCGTGGGTTGGGAAACTGTTTTTGGTGTCATCCTGTGGCACATTTGGAGAGGAAGTCATAAGAAGATTTTTCCAATAAGGAGTTAATGGTTGCTAATAAAATTCGGGAGGTTTGCTCACTTGCTCATGGAATCAACCTTGCCACATCGGCCGACAAACATTTAGGAGGCCTCGGTGAGGAACGTGGAATCCAATTCATTCGGTGGGAAACTCTTGGAATTGGATTTGTTAAAATCAATACGGACGGATCACTTTTGACTTCATCCAGAATCGCGTCTGCTGGGGGTTTGATTTGTGATACCGTCGGGAGATGTCTTGGGGGATTTGTATTGATTATCGGTTATTGTTCCATCACGGGAGCAGAGTTGTAGGGACTTTTCCAAGGTCTACTACTTGCATGGGATTTGGGCTATCGAAAGATCCTTGTCGGAGTAGACAATAAAAGCATGGTGCCAATGGCGAATGGGGGCTTAAAGGAGAACCTTGGAGTTCATGGAAGCTTGGTCCGAGCCGAGAGTTGCTTAATCGGGACTTGGAGGCTAGAGTATTTCATTGTTATTGAGAAGCGAACTTTGCGGCTGATTGTTTAGCTTCCTTAGCGCATCAATGTCCGTGTGCTTGTCAACCTTTATTAGACTCCCCTTCGGTAGATAAACCATAGATACAACATTATCTTATTGACATTGATTACCCGCGGAATATAACTATCAGAGGGTCCTAGGCTTTTGCCTCCTCTCTTTGTACCCAAAAAATAATACATATTTGGTTGTAATTATTGATAGTGATTTTTGATTAGCTGAAATCTACTGTAATGGGTGGGGAGCTTCATGGTTCAATAGAACATTCTTGGTTTATTAAACTTTGAAAATGCTTATTTATCCATCATTTGTATAAAATTACATTTAAAAATAAAAATAAAAAAGTTTCAAATATTAATTTGATAGGGGATATTATACCTAAAGGAAAAAACCGGCCAAGTGCGCCGGTCGAATAAACGCGAATATAAAAGGGATTGTACTAGTCGAACCGTATTGGTCAAAGTGGTCAAAATCGAACGGTCTGAGGAATAAGATGACGAGAGTTCTAACATTAGGTGTCATAATGTTAAGGCCTGGCCGATGGTCGACAATAGCGAGCAAGGTGTGATCTAACTGGTCGTTCTATAGGTCAGGCACGACTTGGTGGTCGATCATACTGCGAATAGAAGACAACTTAGAGGATTGACTCGGATAAGGTCAAACGTGAGAGCTTCTAACGGAATGTCAGAAGGACGTCAGCAGGATCATGAGGGAATATTTACCCCATGTGCAAAGGACACGTGGCAAGATATTGGTGCAGAAGATAGTGGCGACGACTATCTCTGACACAGGCATACTGTGTGTGTAGAGACGAGCAGGTCTGGGCAACCAGCTCAACAAATCTTGGCAGCTCCTAGGCCAGGTACCTCGTCCCTATATATATGGGGGTGAGCCTTTCTTTTTAGACATGACCAATACATTTTTTACTTGTAAGAATTGATTGAACAAACACTGACTTAATCTTTGGAGGCTCTTCATCGTAAAACCCCTCATGTGTAGGAGTTTTTTGTAGTGCGTGGCATTCAACATGCAAGAAGAAAGGCAATCACTCGGATCCAGCCGGTCGAAGGTTTTACGTTACCATTTGGCGCCGTCTCTGGGACTTTCGTTCGAGAAGTGGTGTGCTGAGGTTATTGAGCTTGGTGGCTATGGAGGATAGAATTCTCAGAATCAATTTGCATCTGTTGTTTGATGAAGCTTGGACGATGGCAAGGCCGATAGTAGAGGGCCCTCATCCGGGTTTCTCTAGTCCTATGCAGACATAGGTAATCCATGTGCCTTCTCCTCAAGGTTTAGGGGTGCTGCTGATGGTCCTTGGCGGAGAGGCAGGTTCTAGTCGTGCTTAGGAGGCTCATGAGACACCGGGGACGGCGATGCCACTGCCCTCGCAACCAAATATGACCAGGGTACAATGAGGCCAGTGGTGCAGGGAGCAGCACCACCGAGGGTGGAGGAGTAGCGCCCTGGTCAGCAAGTGGTGATAACTAGGCAGGAGATACATCAGATGGTGGTGGATGTGGTTGCATAGACGGTGCAGCAAGTTACCAATACCATTTGTCGAGCAGCTACAACACCAACCACGGTGGCAGGTACGCATCATAACCCAGAAGAAGACGTATCTAGTTATGGAGGAGGTGGAGCTCCGCAGGATCGAGAGATGAAGAGGATTGATAAGTAGCTGCGTCAATTGCAGGCCAAAGTGGATGGTCGAACGGAGTGGCGTGCTCGAGGACACCCGTTCTCGGGAGACATATTGGTTGCGCCCCTGCCAGCGAATTGCAGGGATACGAGTTTGGTGTTCGACGGGACCTCTGACCCATCGAAGCATGTGAGAACATTTGAGAATATGGTTGTGTTGCATGGATATACTAACCCTGTTAGTTGCAGGGCGTTCCTATCGACCTTGAGAGGAGGCACGCTCGACTGGTTCCAACAACTCCCTGCAGGGTCGATCACATGTTTCGAAGACTTTGTTGAGAAGCTGACAAACTAATGTTCAAGTGTGGTGGTCCAGGGGAAGACGTACATGACCCTGATGGCGATGAGGCTCGGTGTAATGCCATGTTTATTTGTAAAATATTTTAGAATTAATTAAATTATTATTGCTTTTATTACTAGTATTATTATTATAATTATTTGCATAAATGTCATTAAATGTCTAAATGTTATTATTATTAATTTTGAAATTGCTAAATGTCTAAATGTGTCTAAATGTTATTTATAATAAATATTTATATGTATATATATTAAATAATTATTACCCGATTGTGATTTTATTTTATCGTGCGATTAAATCGAGCCCGAAAGCCGAATCATTATCTCAAATTCAAACGTGAACCGGCCCAGCTGAACTGGCCGAGCCCGACCCAGTTTCCTATTTCTCCCTCTTGAGAGCCAATAATAGGGAAACCTAGATTATAATTGTACAATCTTCTTTCTCTCTCGCTACACATAATCCACAGCCACCATCTCTCTCGTGACTTTGGTAGCAGAGAAATATTCTCTCCCTCTCTCTCGGCGTGCATTCTTAATAGCAGAGGAAGATTTTTCTCGCGCATAATCTCTCAAACCCATCGCAGATCACAGAGGAGAGATATCTCTCGTTCACTCATCAAAATCCGATCAACATCATCACCCTCTGCCCGCTAGCAGCAAGCAGCCGCTGCTCCTCTGCCCAACCAACAACCACCGGCGAACCCTCGACCGCCAAGCACCGCCGCGTCCCACCTCGCCATTGTCGTCGCGATCATCACACACGTAAGGAACCCACTCCATGCTTCCTATCGTTGCTCACGCACACCCAGACGAGCCCCGCAACCTCTGGCAACCATAAGCGAACCCCAGCAACTCGCCGTCGTGCACCCTCACATCGCAAACGAGACGACTGCCCTGTTGCAGCACCTGGCCAGAATTCACGAGCCCTTGTCATAACCCACTCCCGGCGAGTCCGTCCTGTTCGTTGTCGACATGAACCATCGGCCCCGTTGGTCCGTTTTCTTGCCATTAGAACCACCGAGCATTAGCCATTTTCATATCTTTTCAGCCGCCGGGTTCTATTTTCAGCGAGCAATAGGACCTTTCTTGTTGAGCAGCCATTCACGATCAGGTTTAGTCCGTGGCCCGTTCGCGTCCCAGCCTGGGATTAGATTCTCGCCATGCGACCTGTCGGGAGTTTTTCATGTTCAGCAAAGGAGCGGTCGACACCTTTCAGCGAGCGGTGGCCATAGTATGTTAATACGAAAAAGCAGGGACTCGCCGAGAAGCCGAGAGAAAGCAGCCTTTCGCGAGCCTACAGACCACCTGTGTACCGCCGACGTGCTGAAGCTTAGCCATCGAGCCCCGTCGGCGCATTCGTATAGCCCGTTTCAGCCCCATTCCGATTCTTTTGTTCGTGTATCTTGAGAACGGTATTCTTTCGAGCCCGGACTGAATTTATTTGTTGCTCAATATTATCGAATTAACTTATGTAATAATTCAAGTGGAAATCATAAGATGTTGTTTTTCTATCATGTTTAAATAAGACCGAGTTGGACCTAGGACAACGTGTTTGCGATTTATCAAATGTTTAAGTCTTAAAGAACGGAAATCGAGGCTTTCTTAACATATAATTTACATGATTACGGGGCGATGTTGCGTATGAACATTTTAAGTCGTTAAATGCATGAAAACTCAAAAATTCGAGCCTCAGTTGTGCTCTATTTTTGTTGAACAATAATCTGTTTCTTGGACACGTGTTCTTCTTGAGCATTGTATTATTTTGAGTTAGGGTTCAGTGAGATTTGGAATTTTGCAATTTAGAGTTGATTTGAATTTATTATGAATTTTTGAAATTGTACAAGCATGCAGTTTTTGTAAAATCCGGGCAGGTTTGTAGAATGTGATGTCGGGCTGTTTTCGATGATCCAAATTTAGCTATGTAAAAAGGTGAACATCATAGAACTATTAAATATTATAAGCTTTCGCTGGAAGTTAAAATCATGCAATTTGGAGTTTTTGTTGATTTTATATGATTTTTCAAAGTTGCGGTTGCGCCCAGAATTTTTAAAACAGTAGCTGTGATTATGCTTAGAATATATGCTCTGAAATGAGGCATTTAACGTAATTATTTATAATAATGCTCCTCTTGAAATTTTTTGCTTTCATTGTGTAGTTTCATTAGGTTTTGAGTTTGCATGATTTGGAGTTATATAACTTGAGTTATTGTTGTTTTAGTGAAGTGCTATAAATTGATAGATAGTTATTCGGGCAGATTTCTTGACCTAAGTGTTTTATGCTTAAACACAGTACTAAAGTTATTTTTAGCTTAATTGATCAACATGAAATTTGTAGTTGAGTTAGCTACCTTGGAGTTTCTGAATTTCAGTAATATCATGTCTGTAGCTTTGGATATGTTCCATACACTGAGGACCTGTCAAGCTATATGTCTTCATTTATCCACTGCACCTATATTTTGAATGTTTTCTGTTTTATGTGCATTTAAGAGTTTATCTTCCTGAGTGTTCATCATGAAATTGATAGAGGCATGAGATAGGGATAATTTTCAAGTGGTTTTATCATGATATGATTTGTAGACTGAAAGCTACATGCATTTTAAATTCATCGCGCATGCTGAAAATTGTTGCAAGTTCATGTTTAGGTTTCCAAATTGAGTCGTATTATTTAAAAGCATGTTTATGTGGCATAACTAAACAATGTCATGCTATGTGATGTTTATATTATCCTTCGATGTCCTAAGTTCTAAAAGTTAAGCAAGCCAAGATATCCACCAACCGAAAAGACTTATACATAAAATGTTTTCAAAGCTTATATATATGTATAAGACTACGAGAATAAGATAAGCCTTGATAAGATTCTAAGACAAGGCCCAACGAATGTAGGTGTTTGACGAGCTGTGCCTCGACTGCCTACTGCTTTCTTGGTTTTATTGCTTTACTCTGGATACCAAGTGGGTTTACTTATAAAATTGTCTATGGCTTGAATTGTGAAATTTGTTTACTTACTTGGGTATGATCAAAGTATGAAATGTGAACATGTAACCTTCGGCGTGAGCCGTACCGCTCGTCAAACGGTATTCCCATAGTTATAGAACGTACCCCGAGTGGGTAATCTCCTTTTTGTTCTTTGCGAGGACCTAGGCATGAGCCTTGGTCGGTGATGGATTTCCTGCCTAAAATCCTCGGGGTTGGCAGACCTGTCTAATACCCTCGGGGTTGACAGTGGATTTTTGTCTAAAACCCTCAGGGTTGACGGATGACGCTCCTACTTTGGCAACGTTAGAGTTCCCGCGTGGAGACGATACGTGGACCAAATGTAGTTTATTCTAATAGGTGTGCACATGAGATATAAACGACTCTGGATAGGAGATGGGAAAAATTTATTGTCTATGTTCATACTTGTGACCATGTCATATTTACTTTTGTATTATAACTATTCATGCGCATAGCAGTGAGCAAAACGGATTCTATCTTTGCTCATCCCCACCTACTCTTCATGGATGCAGGTTGAGCCGACGGCTGCATGGCGGTGAGAGACGAGTGGTGGTCGGTCGTTTGACCGGACCTTATTGTGTAGCTTCCGCTTTGCCATTATATTATGATTATTTTTGTCATCATGTTGAACTCGGGATTTATGTTGCATTATGACCTTACATTTTGAACTCTGGATTATTTATGATTTGAGAAATGCGAACACTGGTTTGGGGAGATGCCCCTTTTACTAATAATCGATTTTTGGAACCTTGTTTAAAACCTTGCGAGGGTGGTTTCGATTTGACTCTGGATATTTGATGATGTTTAAATTACTTGCGAGTAATTGATATGTGAAAATTCGTGAATGTGATTATATGTCAAGTAACGCTAAACGATTTATGAAAAGACTTTCGAAAAATTTTCGTTGACTTTTTGAAAAAGTCCTTGAATTTCATCAAATAAAAGTGGGGCATTACACTCGGAGAGAAGGAGTCGTTGCGTAAGTACATAGCCCGATTCAACCAATCCTGTTTGGAGATCCCAACAGCTGCGGACGAGGTCAAGGCAGGAGGATTGATCTGGAGTTTACGAGCGGGACTGTGTCAGACTTCCCTGGCTAAGACCCCTGCTCGTACTTATGATGAGGTGCTGAAGAGGTGCAAAAAGTACATTAAATGAAGAAAACGAAGGCAGATTTTGCTAGTTGGAGGAATTGGCTCGACTAAAGCCAAAGAAGGGGAAAGCAAATTCACCCAAGAGGGGGTCACCAAGAAAAGGATCACCCAGGAGGGAAGGGCCTGGTAGGCAAGATCAAGGGCGTGAACATAGGTGGAAAGATCGACCTATTGCAGGAGGAAATAGATTTCATAGATTTACGCCACTAAATGTGAAGGTGGGAGAAGTGTTGGTGGCCATCGAGAATAAGATAGATGATAAGGATGTGACACGACCCAGATCGAGATTTGAGGGGCCGACCCAACCAAAATCAAGAAGGTATTGTCGATTTTACAAGGATTACGGTCACACGACGAATGATTGCTGGCATCTTAAGGATGAAATCAAACGCCTTATTTAAGTAGGTAAAGGAGTTTGTGCGTAATGATAGGGCGAAGGGTAAAGAGAAAAGGAAGTGTCGGGATGATTCGATGGAGAGGAGTGATAGGGACGATGACGAGGAGGATGTGTAACACCCCTCCTTATCATTAAATCAGAGTAGCGCAAATTTCGCAAAGTTACTTAAAATAAAACCTTTTTACTTTGCAAAAACTGATTCGGGGTGCTACCATTAAAATCGTGACTTAACTTAGAAAACCGTTATTTTAATTTTAATAAAATCGTCCGGTTACTGAAAACTTAAATTACTTAAAAGTTCGTCACAAGTTAAGTTCGTCAAAACGAGTACGTCAAAAGTCATAAAAACATCATCAAAAGATATCAAAGTATCGTGAGCGAAAGCGTAAATCATCATATTTATACAGTCCAAAATATAAATATCCTGAAGTCCCGTCACGTCACGCTCATGCTCCCGGACCGACATCCTGACCTGAAAAACATGATAAAACTAGGGAGTGAGCACTATGGCACTGTGCTCCGTGGAAACTCATACTAATGTAAAACATCGAAAATAATAACAACATCATG
>CACSLK010027801.1:1699717-1721433 GCA_902706635.1 Striga hermonthica
GGTCGCCGGTCCATTCTGGGTTCTAGTGGCCTAATCTACCCACTAGAGTGTGCACATGGTCCGGTATTAGTTTGTGCCGGCAGATTTCGGTATTAGTTTGTGCCGACAGAGGTTCAGTTATCAGTTACGTGACTTATGTCGCGAGATCAGACCGGTATCAGATATCAGTTTCAGTTTCAGTTTCAGTTTTCAGTTCAGTTATATATGCTAAGATCATGATATTATTATTCTTTTCAATGTTTACATTAGTATGAGTTTCTGCGGAGCACAAGTGTTTTAGTGCTCACGCCCCCACGCATTTCATGTTTTTCAGGTCGCAGGGTCGGGGATGAGGAGTGAGCTGGCAGGCAGTTCAGGATAATTGTGAACATATGTATATATGTTTTGCCACGCTGTTATTTCCGCTAAAACTATCAGTACTTATTTTCAGCTTTTGATCTGACGTGAGTCGGTTAAGACATTATAACCATTTTTATTTATCAGTTTAAATTTAACGGTTTTCAGAAAAGTCAAGTTTTCACGGTAGCATCCCGAATCAGTTTTCGCAAAATAAATATTATATTTATTTATTCAGAAAATTGCAAAAAACGCGTACTCTGATTTCAGTAAAAAGTCGGGATGTTACAACAGGACCTCAGATCCAGACGCTCACTTGGGCCATTATACGTCTTGGATGGATTTGCATGGCGCGTCTGATGTTTTACGTTGTCGTATGTTCTCACTCACTCTGGGGCCACGTGTGTAGAAATGGTATTACACCCCATTCAATTTGGAAATGGCAACAACTAAGAACAACCTTTCGGTCACACTTTATCGATGCTCAGGTTTGTCTTATTCCGAAAGAATCAATTACTAACATCGTCCAGAAAGACGATAAAAGTTTCAAGGATTATGTAGCTCAGTTTAATGAACGTATTAAAAATATGGAGCCCTGTCATCCCGAGACCTTATTGGTGACTTCCAGAGGCGGTTTGAAACCAAATTCAGTGTTTCGATGGACCCTATGCCAAAATAAATCGAGTACTTTTCAAGAATTTCTCGTGCGAGCCCAACAATTTATTATTGTCGAGGAATCAATGTCGGTGCCTAACTTTAATTTTTCCGTCAAAGAGGTGAAATCGAAACTTGAGAACAAGAAGAATAAAAAGAACTTCGGCGAAAATTCTAGGAAAGCCCATTTCTGAGGTTACCCAAAGTTGAATGCCAATAGTCCTGAATCTAGGGCTGCTCGAGATCAATACACTGAGAACGTGAGGATGAGTTACCAAAATGTTTACTCGGCGGGAGCAACAACTATCTTTGAAGAATTGAAAGGTAAACGTATTATTCCTGATCCGAGGCCTGTTAGGACCCTGAAGATAAACTCGAATGGAGATATTGTGCATATCATAAATCACAAGGGCATAACACTGATGAGTGTCTCGATTTACTGTCGGCTCTTCTTTGACTGATCGAAAAGCCCCAGCTCCAGAAATTCTGAAACAACGACGTTCGACGTAAGGGAAGACCGGTGATACCTTAGATGAAGAAAGTAATGATGACCGGGGTGTCAACCTGAAAAAGGTCTGAACCACCGACAAGGAGGTATTCACTTTTTCCTCTCACACATCTGGAATATTACTTATTGAAAGTAAGAAAATGAAGTCGAGTCTATAACCAAGGTCTCCTTCTCATGACTCGATACCTAGGGTGAACACTAATACCAAACAACTTGACACTTCTCGACGTAAAGCCAAAGCCTACGCCTGAGAAACGCATAATGCCAGAAAATGTGTGTTGAATGTTGATCTCAAAGATACCATTGACGCTCGAAATTGTCCTATTACATTTAGTATAGAAGATGCGAGTCTATTTTCTCACCACATGCGGATCCTCTCATCATTACTGCCCCAATCGGAGGAATCCCAGTCCACTGAATCATTGTTGATACTGGACCTATTCGAGTATTCTCATGTTGAGAGCTTTTAAAAAAATGGGATTAGACCCCGCTGACATTAGACCATGTAACGATTAAATTTAGGGATTAACGGGAACATTGCTTATCCCGTCGGTGAAATTCAACTCCCCATTCGGTTCAGAGGTTTCAGACCAAAATCCAAAATTATTATGGAGACATTCAAGGTCTTAGACATTCAAAATGAGTATAATGCGATTGTGGGCCGAACCGCTCTCTACAAACTTCATGCTGCAATCTCCATTTTCCATTACACATTAAAGTTTCCACAATAGAGGGGGAAGGAATTCATTATGGAGAACAACGAGAAGCTCGAGAATTGGCTCTTACATCTCGTGACACTCTTATGGTTGAGTACATCCATAACATTATCCCGCTCATCTGCAGGTCAAATGGACACTACAACCCTCATTTCAACAGACATTGAAACAACAGGCCATTTTCACAAGAAACCGATGTTCCAATGACCTCGGCTGAAGATCTAACCGAGGACCGAGGGCAATGTCCCGGCAAATAAATAGCCGAAAACCATGACGATTTGCATCCAAAGGAACAACTTAAAGAAACAAGCCACAATGTTCGTGCAGAACCAGTCGAAGACGTGGAAATTATTTATGTCGACGAACCAAATTGCACTAAACCTCTTCGCATTGGTCTCATCTCCAAGAACCAGTGTGCAATCTATTAATTAAGTTCTTCCAATCAAATTCTGACGTGTTTGCATGGAAACATGACGATATGAAGGGAATTGACCCGAAAAAAGCTTGTCATCGACTTAACCAAGATAAAACCGTTAAACCTCTCATCCAGAAACGACGAAAATTCAGTTCCGACTGCCAAAAAGCCTTGGAGGAAGACAAGCTTATCGATAATGAATTCATCAAGGAAGCTAAATATCCGACATGGATATCAAACCCAGTGTTATTCAAGAAAGCAACGACTTATGGCATTTATGTATGGATTTCTCAGATTTGAACAAAGCCTGCTCGAAAGATACCTACCCCATTCCTCATATTGATTATATGGTGGATGCTACCTTAGGTCATGAATTGATGAGTTTCATGGACGCTTATTCTGGTTATAATCAAATTGTCATGTACCCTGACGATGCTGAACACACCTTGTTTTATTCAGCTCGCGGCCTCTACTGTTACGTCATGATGACTTTTGGATTAGAAAATGTCGGGGCCACTTATCAGAGGTTAGTCAACAAGATGTTTGCCAAACTTATCGGGCACACAATGTAAGTTTACGTGGACGATATACTGGTAAAGTCGGAACGAGAAACTGACCATGTGATCTATGTCACCGAGATGTTCAATATTCTTTGAGACTATTCCATGGCGCTCAATCCGAAAAAACTGTACATTCAGAGTTCGATCCAGAAAATTTTTTGGGATACATGGTAAGCCAAAGAGGGATTGCAGCTAATCCTGCCAAAATTAAAACAATTCTCGATCTATCTTCGCCTACCTCGGTTAAGGGCGTTCAAGCATTGACTGGCCGATTGGCAGGTTTAAATCGATTCATTTCCAAATCCACCGACCATTATAAATCTCTTCGAAGCAGTCAAGAAGAAAAAGGAATTTGAGTGGACTGTTAAATGTCAAAATGCTTTTGAAAGCATTAAAGAAACCCTCTCACGCCTCCAACTCTGCAAAAAAACCAGTTCCCGACGAGCCATTATATCTTTATCTCGGGGTCAGTGAAATTTCCGTCAGTGCGGTCTTGATACGTCAAGATGGAATTTAACAATTCCCAGTGTATTATGTGAGTAAAGCGTTACAGCACATGAAAAATTTAGCATTTGCTTTAGTCATCGCGGCTCGAAAGCTACAACCATATTTCCAGGAACATCTATCATCATCCTGGCATGTTATCCTTTACGACATATTCTTCATCGACCCAACACTTCGGGAAGGATGATCAAATGGGTCGTGGAACTCGGGCAATTTGATATTCAGTACAAACCGAGAACTGCAACCAAAGCCCAAGTGTTGTCTGACTTCATCATTGAATTCACTCCAGCGATCGAGACGATAAACGAAGACCAATCATGGACTCTCTATGTCGACGGTTCTTCGACCGTGACTCAAGCAGGATGAGGTATTGTTCTATTCAGCCCCGACAAACATCTGTTTTGCCATTCAATCGCGTTCGCATTCCCTATCACTAATAATGAGGCTGAGTATGAAGCATTATTATTGGGGTTGCAATTTGCCGAGTCCATGAATATTTCCTCACTTTGGATATTTTCCGACTCCCAACTACTTGTTAACCAAATCAATAGAACTTTTGAAGTCAAAGAACCCCGGTTGATCCCTTTGTAGAGACATAAAATTTGTGCCCAATCAAATTGCGCCATGTGGAATTTAATTTATTAAAAATTAAGTTATATTTTCTATTTATATTTTAGGAATTTTCATATTTTTAATTCATAAATTTAAATAGTTAATTAATTGATATCTTAATATTTTAATGCTTGACCAATCAAATAATGCCAAGTGTCAAATCTTATTCTTGGTAAATAAATCATATCTTCTAGAAGATCTTGGAAGATTTATGTGAATCTAGAAGATCTTGGGAGATCTAAGTAGATCTTAAAGATCTTATGTGAATCATCATGGACCAATCAAATTGCGTCCTACGATTCTTAAATTTGGTAGGGTGCTTCTCCTACACCTATAAATAGGGGCTCTCCCTAATGTCAAAGAGACATCTCATAATTCATATTTTCAAGTTCAAGAGCTCTAGAGAATTCTCTCTACGAAATTCAAGTGTTCTTGAAGATTCAAAGTCGTTCTTGAAGATTCGAAGGAAGATTCAAGCTAGTTCAAGCTCAAAACCGATGTTTAATCTGGAAACAAGCCGTCAAGCATCCGAATTGCGTTCATATTCAAGCTCAAGTTCAAGATCTCTCGATGAGGTTCAAGTGTGCTTGAAGATTTAAAGGCGTTCTTGAAGACTCAAAGCAAGATTCAAGCGCGTTCAACCTCAAGACTAGCGTTCAATCCGGAAACAAGCTGCGAAGCCTCCGAATAACATTAGTAAATTCAAAACCGGCGTGAAGAAGATTCGAGATCTACTTTGCGGCGAAGACCAAGAATTCGTGTTCTTCACATTCTTGGGATATTTTGACGTTTGATCCAGGAAAAAGCTTTCAAGCCCCCGGATTACGTTAATTCAAGTCAAATCAAGTCAAGGAGAAGATCAAGCCGAAGATTTCGCTCCAAGACTTAAAATATTGTTTGTGAGAAGAATCACTAGGAAAAATAGAGATTGTAACGCGCTATATTATTTTGATTCGAGAAATTCACTTGAATAATATTTTTCGTGTTTTTAAATTTAATACACGAAATTTGTTGTTACAAATTTTTGGCACGCCCAGTGGGACCATCTCTACCTCTCATCTCTTCTCCAAAGTTCCTCAAATCATCATGACTAGCTGCAAGATTGCCGTAGTCAAGGTTCCTTCAATAAGTTCCTCAAGCTCCAACCTAGGCGTCGTTACAAGAAGCATGGCCAAGCAACTGCAAGCATCTTCGAGGACGGCTACTTTGCACGAGGTGATTGGAAGTGATAAGCTGCATCTTACCCACGAACGTGATGAAGACGACTCTGCTTTTTCAACTCCTCGTTCATCATCAAGTTCTTCATCAAGCTCAAGTGTCGCTCCGGCTATGACGACCAATGCTTCAACTCTTGAAGAGCACATCGCGAGCTTAACGAAGGTTATTGAGGGGCTCGCGAAGAAGGTTGAAGAGCAAGACTCTCAAACTTCAAAGCTAATGGACAAGATCGCCAATGCTGAAACAAGCCACGCGAAGGACAAACGAGCTGAAGATCGTGAAGAGTCTGAAACGTCCAAGCAAGAGCAATATGACAGAAGAGAGAAGATTCCATTCCAACATTCGTCCACGGGAATGATCCCCATTGATCAACTGAAGGATTTCATCATGGGAACAATTAAGGACAAACTTGATGGTGGTGCCAAGGCAACCCACAGCTACGTCAAGCCATATTCACCAAGGATCGATAACTTGAAGCAAACTCCATCGATAGCTAGGAGCAAATGGAGCATGAATTCCCTAGTCCCTTTTACAGCACGAGACGTACGGTCAGCATGATAGAGCTCACTACATCTCGACAATGGAAGGAGGAGCCAGTCATCGACTACATCAATAGGTGGAGGAACTTAAGTCTGAATTGCAAAGATCGTCTGTCTGAGGCTTCTGCCATAGAGATGTGCATTCAAGGTATGAGTTGGGGTCTTTGTTACATCCTTCAAGGTATTCGGCCGGAAACATTCGAAGAGTTAGCGACTCGAGCCCACGACATGGAGCTAAGCATGGCCGCAAGCGGAGCTAATGGTCCTCCAACCCAAGAACCCCAAAGCTCCAAGGATAGATACGAGCAAAGGAAAGGGGGGAAATTTTTCTCAAAATCTCAAAATAAGGAGTCCATGACGATCAATGCTATGCCTGTCAAGTTTAAAGGAAAAACTGCTGATAAAGCCGTTGAAAAGAAGGATGTCCCCAAGGGAATTGAACAAAGAAGATTGACTCTGAAAGAAATGCAAGCAAAGCAGTACCCGTTCCTTGATTCAGACGTCTCTGGCATATTTGACGATCTGATGGAGCAAAACTCATTGAGTTACCCGAGATGAAGCATCCTGAAGAAGCCGACAGGGTGAACGACCCAAAATATTGCAAATACCACCGTCTCTTAGGGCATCCAATTCATGATTTCTTCGTATTCAAGGACAAGGTTATGCAGCTGACACACCAAGGAAAAATCTCACTTGAAGAAAGTAGTGCAACTGCTAATCATACAAGCGAAGCTTGCAACATGACAAATGAGAACGAAGCTCCGCTAGAAGAAAACAATCTGCCCGAGGTTGAAAATCCCCATGTTGGTAATGATTCCATGATTGTCTTTACTAATGAAGATCTGCTACTTGGTTCTAAGCCTCACAACAGACCGTTGTTCGTGGCTGGCTATGTGCAAGAGCAAAAGGTGAACCGAATATTGATTGATGGAGGATCAACAGTCAACATCTTACCTCTTCGCACGCTGAAAGAGCTAGGAATGACTACCGAAGAACTTGGTAATAGTCGATTGATGATTCAAGGCTTTAACCAAGGGGGGCAAAGAGCTCTTGGCCTCATAAGGTTGAGGTTGCTGATGGAAGATATGGAATCAACTGCTATTTCATGTCATCGACGCAAAAACTTCTTACAATATGCTTATTGGTCATCCATGGCTTCAAGAAAATGGCGTGGTTCCGTCCACATAGCATCAATGCTTCAAATATTGCAAAAATTGCGTTGTGAAGACCGTGCTTGGTGATGATAAACCTTTCACGGAAGCTAAAACTCATTTCGCTGATGCCAAATACTATTTCAAAGATGTAAAACCAATTGAGAAAGTATCGTCTAAGCAGCATAAAGGGTCTGAAAGTGAAGAACCAAGGATTGAAAAGATAGAATACGCTTTAAAAGAGTTAATATTGCCGCTGCCGAAGATAAATGACGGGAAACCTATCTCCCAACCACCTACGAAGTTTGTTCGTCCAAGCAACGGAGCCGTAACGGAGCATGGTGAAAGATTGAAGAACTCAAAGTGTTTTGATCCAAAAGCCTACAAGGTTATCGTCAAAGCAGGATACAACCCCAATGAAAGTCGCTCTTTGGGAAAGTTCATACCTCAAGAGAAAAAGCACAACCGGGCAGGTCTTGGTTATGTGGTACCGAGTCCAATTAGAATCGCCATCAAGAGAGTAAATGCAAATCATGTCTCGGAAGGAGGGTTTTCATCTTCTGACGACAAAAAGAAAGAGAAAAGAGTGTCGGTGTTTCAAAGACTCGATCCGGTGAAAAAAATCAAAAGGCAAAAATTCTGTGTTTCAACGACTTAGACCCTTCAAGCAGTCAAAGCCTTTAAGACAAGAAAAAGGTATGGGTTCGACTCCAAAGCTTAGAAGTCAAATTCCGTCACGTATGAAACGTCAAACAACTTTGATCATATCATGTGGTGAGGTTTTAAAGGCAAAAATGCCCGCGATCGTTCACACAAGAGTGCAGGACGATGAAGATAATGATAGAGAAAGTGTTGGTTCGTCATACTATGCTTGCGATACTCTTACTACTCCTCGAGATGATGAATGTTCTCTTTACCGAAAGATAGCATATTTGGTGACAAAAGGGTACATATCTAGAGTTGATGAAAACGTGCAGACACGGCTTGTCATGGGAAGAAATGGACGGGCGAGAGCATGTATTAACTTCAAAACCTCTAGTGAGTCGAGTGAAGATATTGCACTTGTGAACCACATCACTATATGCGAGGATACTCTGATGGAAGAAGAGGATGCTGAAGACGCACCTCCCGAGCTTGAAGATGGTGTTAAGGCCACGGTCGATGAACTAAAAGAAATCAACTTGGGTGATGTTGACGATCCTCGCCCGACGTACATCAATGCCTTGCTAACTGTAGATGAAGAAAAGGCCTACATAGAGCTTCTTGGTGAGTTTAAGGATGTATTTGCATGGTCGTATAAGGAAATGCCTGGACTAGACCCAAAGGTGGCGGTGCATAACTTGTCCGTGAGAAAGGAGGCAAAACCTGTTAAACAAACACAACGGAGATTCCGACCTGAGTTGATCCAATTGATCGAGGCTGAAGTAAATAAACTCATTGAAGTTGGATTCATTCGCGAAGTTAAATATCCTACGTGGATCTCGAGCATCGTTCCTGTCAGGAAGAAAAATGGCCAAATTCGAGTTTGCGTGGATTTTCGAGATCTTAACGAGGCGTGTCCAAAGACGATTTCCCGTTTCCTATAACCGAACTTATGATCGATGCTACGACTGGCCATGAAGCGTTGTCTTTTATGGATGGTTCGTCGGGATACAACCAAATACGCATGTCGCCAAAAGACAAAGAGTTGACTGCATTTCGCACTCCAAAGGGTATATACTGCTATAAAGTGATGCCATTCGGCTTGAAGAACGCTGGAGCAACATATCAAAGGGCAATGCAAAATATACTCCATAAGAACATCGAGTGCTATGTTGATGATGTCGTGGTAAAGTCGAAGAAGCGAGAAGACCACCTAAAAGATTTGAGGATAGTTTTTGAACGCCTAAGAAGATATCAACTCAAGATGAATCCACTGAAGTGTGCATTTGGTGTCAAGTCGGGGAAGTTTCTTGGGTTCATTGTTCGTCACCGTGGAATAGAGATCGAGCAAGCAAAAGTTGACGCAATACTAAGAATGCCTGAGCCTCGCAACATTCACGAGCTTAAAAGTCTGCAAGGGAAGTTGACGTATCTTCGAAGGTTCATCTCAATCTAGCCGGACGATGCCAACCTTTTAGTCATCTAATGAAGAAAGGTGTTCCTTTTGAGTGGGATAAATCTTGTACAAATGCCTTCGAAAGACTAAAGGCATATCTGATGAAGTCTCCCGTGTTAGTCGCACCCGTGTCTGGTCGTCCTCTTATTCTTTACATAGCAGCACAAGAACGTTCTGTTGGAGCTTTGCTGACTCAAGAAAATGAAGATGGAAAGGAGAGTGCGTTATATTATTTGAGCAGAACTATGACGCCGAACGAGCTGAACTATTCACCGATCGAGAAAATATGTTTGGCACTAATCTTTGCAATTCAGAAGTTGAAGCATTATTTTCAAGCTCATACGGTTCATCTTGTTTCAAGGGCAAATCCATTGAAATCTGTCATGACAAGACCCGTCCTCTCAGACTGTTTAGCTAGGTGCTATCTTCAACTTCAACAGTTTGAAATCGTCTACATCCCTCAAAAGGCGGTAAAAGGACAAGTTCTGGCGAACTTCTTAGTTGATCACCCTATTCCTGCTGAGTGGGAGTTGTCCGATGAACTACCCGATGAAGATGTTCTTCTCATTGAAATAACCCCACCTTGGAAGATGTACTTTGATGGAGCGTCCCATAGAGAAGGAGCTGGTGCTGGAGTCGTCTTTGTGACATCCCATGGAGAAGTGCTTCCGTATTCTTTCACTTTGACTGAAAATTGCTCAAACAACGTTGCGGAGTATCAAGCTCTAATTCTGGGGTTGGAGATGGCCGTGGACATGAAGCAACTACATCTGAGGGTTTATGGCGATTCAAAGCTAGTGATAAACCAACTGCATGGAGAATACGATGTAAAGAAGCCCGAGTTGCTCCCGTATGTCGACTATGTGAAAAAGCTCATGGGATGGCTTGGAGATGTTACGATTGAACATGTGTCGAGAAAGAATAATAAACAAGCTGATGCTTTGGCAAAACTCGCTTCTTCACTCATTCTTCCCGAGGATAGGGATCTTGTGCAAATTTGTAGAAGTTGGGTTATACCTCCAATTTTCGACGACGATGATTGGAATAAAGATGAAATTCATGTTGTTGAAGTATTCGAAGTTGAGAAGGAAGATTGGCGTCAATCGCTCGTGGATTACTTAAAGTATGACAAGTTGCCCAACGATCCACGACAAAGGGTTGATATTCGACGTCGTGCACCTCGCTTCATTTATTTCAATAATGTTTTGTATAGACGGTCGTTCGATGGAGTGTTCTTGAGATGCTTAGGCGACGAAGAAGCTGCTCAAGCCATGGAAGAAGCTCACTCGGGCATATGTGGCGCTCATCAGTCTGGTCCGAAGCTGCACTTCCGAATTAAGAGAATGGGGTACTACTGGCCGACAATGGTTAGAGATTGTATGGATTACGCCCAAAGATGTCAAGCGTGTCAGTTTCATGCAAATTTGATCCATCAACCTCCTGAACCGTTGCACCCTACTGTCGCTTCATGGCCTTTTGATGCTTGGGGATTAGATGTGGTTCATCCTCTGATAAAGTCTTCGGGTGGTCATCTTTATATTTTGGCTGCGACTGGCTACTTCTCGAAATGGGCTGAAGCGGTTCCCTTGAAAGAAGTGAAGAAGGAAAACGTTGCTGACTTTATTCGTGTAAACATCATCTACCGCTATGGAATTCCACGGTATATAATAACGGATAATGGGAAGCCTTTCAGCAACAGCTTGATCGATAAGCTTTGCGAGAAGTTTAACTTTAAGCAGAGAAAATCTTCTATGTACAATGCAGCGGCGAATGGACTTGCTGAAGCAATCAATAAGACTTTGTGTAGTCTTTTGAAAAAAGTCGTAGCCAAGTCAAAGAGGGATTGGCACGAAAGAATTCATGAAGCGCTTTGGGCGTATCGCACCACCTATCGAACTCCCACTCAAGCGACTCCGTACTCGTTGGTATATGGTGTTGAAGCTGTCGTTCCCCTCGAGCAACAAATTCCATCATTGAGGATCGCCATACGAGAAGGATTGACCGAGGAAGATAATGCACGACTTCGCCTTCAGGAATTAGAAACTCTTGATGAGAGAAGGTTCGAAGCGCAACAAAGATTGGATTGTTATCAAGCTCGCCTTTCAAAGTCGTTTAACAAGAAGGTTCGAGCTTGTTCTTTTCAAGTAGGAGATCTGGTACTTGCTGTGAGAAGACCTATCATAACCACTCATCGTGTTGGAAACAAGTTCGTGTCAAGATGGGATGGACCATATGTCGTCACGGAAGTCTACACTAATGGCGCGTACAAGCTGATTTCTGAGGATCGAGTCAGGATTGGCCCTATCAATGGGAAATTCTTGAAACGCTACTACGCTTAGTTGTACTTTGAATATATATTTACAAAACAAAAGAAAAAAAAAACCAAAAAAAAAAAAGAAGAACTCCTGACCCGCATTAGTATAAACTGTGAACGGTAATCACCAAAAAGCTTTGCATGTGATTAAACTACTAAATTCTCCACCAATGTGAATATACGTGGTTAAACTGTTAATTCTCCCACTAAGGTGTTATGTGGTTAAACCTAATACTCTACTTTGGCTAAAGTAGTTAAAGAATAGTCACTCCTGGCCCACATGAGTATAAACTGTGCACGGCACCCCCCCCCCCCAAAATCAAATTCATATTCATTTTACTTTGAACTACGTTATGACTTGATCCTTTTAAAGGTACGTAGGCAGCTTAGATATTTTCTAAGTTCAGTCACAAGATATATTCGTCTTTTAAGTTAGTCAATTTCGGTTGATTTGGTGAGGAAATGAAGTGCAACATTTGAGATTGCATGATGTGAAAAGAAACAAATCATTCCATTCTATAACCTTGAGTCTTATTACATGAAGAAATGAACGAAGGAGTCGCAAACATGTCTAAGCAAAAGGATTCAAGCTTCCTAGCTTCTCTTTAGTCGCCTTCAAATTTGACCTCAGCATCTTCAACTGTTCAGCCACTTCTTCGGCCAATGGTGGAGCACTGCTGATGGCGAGGATCTCCTCTTGAGTTAATTTCACCTTGGCCCTGGCACTTTCGAGTGACTCCTGCTGCTGCTTCAATGTCTCGGATAATGTTTCTACCTTCGCCTTCAAATGCTCAAGCTCTTCCATGACTCGCTTTAGCTCAGCCTGAGTGGACTTCGCTTGATTTGATTCAATACCCTCCTTCGCCTTATCTTCACGAAGACGGTCTTTAGCTTTAGCCAACTGTCGAGCAATATGTTCCTTCATTGCCTTCTCTGAAGATTTCGACCGTACTCTGTCATAAGATTCGGCGTTGTCAAACAAGACCTTCAATGGGCTCTCGATGGTGGAAAAGTTAAACTTGTCGCATTTCTTCAGGGCGTTAAAAACGAGCGACACATCTTCTTTTATGGAAGACAAGGAGTCGATAGGAGTCGCCATGACCTTATCATGAAGGTCGTACCACATGTCTTGAAGATACTTCTTTTGGCGGTCAAGAAGGAACTTCTCCCCTTTGAACTCAGAAATGGCTAGAGTATGAAGCTTTTGTTCAGCAGCAAATTTTTTGGCACACGTTGGAACATTTGCTACAGAAGTCCCTTCATTGTCTTGCAACTCCTCGTCATCGTCAGAACCAAAGACATCTCATCGCACCTTAAGAACAACAATGAAATACATATATCAATTAGAAAGAGAACTCGAGATAGAAGTAAAGAAGAAGATATAGAAAACCTTACAATGAGGTCCTCTGTCTCGTGTTGATTCTCTACCGCTTTCTCAACATGCTGCTGGGAACCAGATTGCTGTTTTGCTCTCTTTCAATGTTGATCTGCATTGCTGCTCTCTTCTAAAGAGGTGGACCTACTCTTTCTCTTGTTGGTCTCAGGAATTCTGGCAAGAAGCGCCTCATGATCTCCACTTGTAGAATCACCCTGGTCAACAGCTGGCTCTTTGCCTCTCGAAGATATCATGTTTGGCTTTGATGCAAGCAAATCCTCTATGTGGCGCTCAAGATAGCCTCCGTGAACTTGTTGCCACCATGACTTATAAGCTAGTGTTGATTTCTTTGCATTTGTTGAGGCAGAAGGTAACGAGACTTTGGAAAAGGATCCGCATAGAACGCTCTGTTGCCAGTAGTAAATTCCATCGTCAAGAGAGCCCTCACGAAAGTCTTTCTTCAGAGTGCCGGGAACTTCTTGATAAAACCCAAATTGACGACTGAATCGATGAGGAACGGTTCAATGAAAAAGCGACTGCCTTGACGCCACGTAAGGTAGTTAGACCGAATCGCCATAAAGTACCTCCATTTGTATCTAGATCTTTGTTGATCATCGATGTATCGGGAAGTCTGGTCTTTGACGATGATATTACAAGTCCATAAAGTGGAGTCTCCCTTGTGGATACGTCTGCGTGCTTCCTCGGGGTCAAAGTGTCTCGCGCCGTTCTCACCAGAATATGTCACCATCAAGGGCTTGTGCGTTTGACCAATTGCGAAGTGAGTTTTAAAGTAGAGCGCCAGCCAGCTGTAAATGAAGTGGACGGGAAATATCGATCGAGATGGACTTGTGCAGCTAGTAAGCTCGTTCAGCCCCTTGTAGATGCTTGTCAAGACCGGAACTGCGAGGCCGACCCTATAACCCTTGGCCATCATGCTTGCCATCTTGAAGGTGCCCGGGCGAATTATGTCGACGTCGCCGTTGGGAAGGACGAACGTACAGATCCAACATGAGAGGTACGCCGCCAAGTGAATTTCTTCCTGCAGCTTTGGCTCGATCACAACCATCTTCTTGAACAATTGATCTTCGGCGGAGGTCCAACGTCGATGTTCTTCAAAAGTGCCTGGTGGATTATGAGTTGACTTGAGGTGGATGACTCTCTTCTTCCCTCCGTTCCTCTTGTCGGCACAATTGAGAGGTTGTCTGTATTTGATAATCTTCTTCGACCAAAAATGTACCCATCGATCAATTGACACTTGTACATCGTCGGATTCTTTGCACAGTAGATGATAGGCGTGGAAAAGGTATCGACAGCAGCGAGGAAGGCATAAATTCTTATCTTTGTTGGTCCCGACCAGCTCGTTTGCATCTGGCACCACCTCGTCAAAAACGTACCCACTCAATGGAAGTCCTGTCAATGTGTGAAGATCCCATAGCAAAATTGAAAGCTCCCCGGATGACGTTAGAAGTGTGTTGGTAGAAGGACACCATGCCTCGCAAAATGCCTTGATGATCTCGGGATTGCAGTCGTATGTGAAAAGCGAGGCGTAAACAACATCATAAATCTCTGCCTTGATCAGGTTGCTTCTGGATCGGCTAAGTATGTCTTCGGTCCACTCCTAGTACTCTCGTGTGTAGTGGAACTCACCGGCAAAATTGATGGTTTCTCCCCATGTGGCTTCACTTCGTGTGATACGTCGTCCTAAAGTCGGAAATGGCAACGACTCTGTCTCGTCCTACGGGTTGTGGTGAGTCGCTTGTAAGATCCATGCTTTTCACTTCCCGTAAGTAACCTCTCGAGTCCACTCGCTCTCGGAGTTTGCAACTTTTGGCCACGTCTTCGAAAAATCACCAATGATTGGTTCTTCAACTGCAAAACGAGTCCTTTTTCTCTAAGGGTTTGTGTTTGGCGTCGAGAAGTACTAGATATCTCTTTTTCTGAACGGAAGTGCTCGTAAAGTAGACCATCTTGTTTGCTACGATCAGAAGAGTTGAAAATAAAATGTGAAATTAGAATTGAAAAGAGAACTAAGTAGTTTGGATTGAATAAATTTAGTGAATTAACTTACAAGTAATTTGCTTGAAGAAATTTGTTCCAAACTATGTATAGCTTGATGTTTCCGTACGCTGAAAAAAAAAAGGGAGAAGAAAAACATAAGTAATCAAGAACAGGAGCGTGAAAAAAAAAATGATTCAGTTTTAGCCCGGTAGCTCTCGAATAGCTTTGGTTCAGCCCGAAAGTTCCCGGATGGCTCCCGAAAGGCTTTGATTCAGCCCCGCTTCAGCCCGACAACTCCCGAACACCCCGAACGGCTCAGGAATCGATCCATTTCAGCCCGGCAGCTTCCGAACAGCTCTGAAATTGATCCGTTTCAGCCCGTCAGCTTTCGGACAACCCCGAAATTGATTCGTTTCAGCCCGACAGCTCCCGAACAGCTCCCCGGCAGCCCGATCAGCTTCCGAACAGCTCCGAAATCAATCTGTTTCAGCCCGGCAGCTTCCGAACAGCTCTGAAATTGATCCGTTTCAGCCCGGCAGCTTCCGGACAGCCCCAAAATTGATCCGTTCAACCCGTGCGAAGCCCCGCAAACAACCGAACATCTATACAAGCGTCTTGAACAGCATACGAACGTACCGAACGTGTATGTTGCAGCATAGAAAAAAAAAAGAAGAAGAAACGAGGAAGATATTTGAAGAAAAGTGTGCTAATGCCTTTCTTGGATAAATACTCGAACAATTGAAGGGCATGAATGCAGAAAGTGGAAGTTGATAAGTATTGTTTGAAGAAGTCCGCCAAGTTCTGCACATGATACCAACAACATCAAGACATCGAGATGAAGAAAAGGAAAAGAAAAAAAGAAAAAAAGAAAGAAAAAAGAGGAAGAAAAGAAGAAGGAAGTTTACCTGTCGGATCACTTCTCGTTGGGTGATAATGAAGCTAGAGGACTCCCCTTTTATAGGAGAGAACTTGTGTAATTTTAGAATTTTTCTCTCCTGATATGAGGAGGAATTCTCCTAGATGCATGGCTTGCAGAATTTTGAAGTTTGGAAAGAATATATATGATGCACATATGTATACAGATTCATATACTCAAGTCTATTATGTAACATATCCTGTACTTGGAAAGTAAATATTCTTGTTTGGAAGTAATTGGTCCGTGCGGGTATATTTCATGTGCTAGGATTCTGTGGGTTGGAATTTAATTATTTGCTGCTAAATTTAAAGAGGTTGAGCTTTGCATTGATCGGTCCCAGCGTATTTATTTGGAATTGAAATTGAAAGTGGATGTTAAGGAAAGTGGCCTCAAAATTTTGACAAATGCAGCACCCATCTTAACGTCCTGAATGGACAAATTTCTAGACATCAAGATTTGGGCCTTTCTTTGTTCTCAATAATTGGATCATTTTAATTTTGAGGTTGGCCATGAAGGCCCATTTAAGCATTTAAATGGATAAAGCTTTGGGCTATTTGATACAAATGACAACAAGTTTGTCAATTTTGGCTCTCTTGGACCTCGTAAGCCCATGTCATGTCTTCCAAGCCCGATAAATGATGTCGCGACTTATTTACTTCAAGACACGTTGTCCGTGAAGAAGTCTCGAGGGGGCATTTGTAGAGACATAAAATTTGTGCCCAATCAAATTGCGCCACGTGGAAATTAATTTATTAAAAATCAAGTTATATTTTCTATTTATATTTTAGGAATTTCCATATTTTTAATTCCTAAATTTAAATAGTTAATTAATTGATATCTTAATACTTTGCTTGACCAATCAAATAATGCCAAGTGTCAAATCTTATTCTTGGTAAATAAATCATATCTTCTAGAAGATCTTGGAAGATTTAAGTGAATCTAGAAGATCTTGGGAGATCTAAGTAGATCTTAAAGATCTTATGTGAATCATCATGGACCAATCAAATTGCGTCCTACGATTCCTAAATTTGGTAGGATGCTCTCTCCTGCACCTATAAATAGGGGCTCTCCCTAATGTCAAAGAGACATCTCATAATTCATATTTTCAAGTTTAAGAGCTCTAGAGAATTCTCTCTACGAAATTCAAGTGTTCTTGAAGATTCAAAGTCGTTCTTGAAGATTCGAAGGAAGATTCAAGCAAGTTCAAACTCAAAACCGACGTTTAATCCAGAAAAAAGCCGTCAAGCCTCCGAATTGCGTTCATATTCAAGCTCAAATTTAAAATCTCTCGACGAGATTCAAGTGTTCTTGAAGATTTAAAGGCACTCTTGAAGACTCAAAGCAAGATTCAAGCGTGTTCAATCTCAAGACTAGCGTTCAATCCAGAAACAAGCTGCGAAGCCTCTGAATAACGTTAGTAAATTAAAAACCGGCGTGAAGAAGATTCGAGATCTACTTTGCGGCGAAGACCAAGAATTCATGTTCTTCGCGTTCTTGGGATATTTTGACGTTTGATCCGGGAAAAAGCTTTAAAGCCCTCGGATTACGTTAATTCAAGTAAAATCAAGTCAAGGAGAAGATCAAGCCGAAGATTTCGCTCCAAGACTTAAAATATTGTTTGTGAGAAGAATCAGAGAAAAAATAGAAATTGTAACCCGCTATATTATTTTGATTCGAGAAATTCATTTGAATAATATTTTTCGTGCTTTAAATTCAATACACGAAATTTGTTGTTACACCCTTATTTAGATTTAGTAAAAAAGAGGCTTCTTAAATTAAGAGCACCGGTGGAACACATACCCCATGCACTAAATGTTCATGCTGATGCTCTATCCCGATTGGCCTCCTGTACCGACTTGGACAACATCGAGTTTGTACAAGTTGACCAAACGTCACCATCAACTGTTGTAATCGATGTCTTAATGATTGACGCCACCCTTTCCGACAAAAGTCCGACATGGATGGATCCCATAACAGTTTATTTACAGACTGGGGTCATCCAGACGACCCCAAAGAAGCACGGACATTTTATATTCGTGCGGCTAGGTTCACTATAGACAATGGGATCTTGTACAAAAGAGGATATTTAGTCCCATTACTCAAATGCTTAACTCTAGACGATGCCCGACATGTCTTGGAAGAAGTCCACGATGGTATATGTGGTAGTCATCATGGATCACAAGCCCTAGCCTACAAAATACTTCGCCAAGGGTATTATTGGCTAACTCTGAAGTCTGACGCTGCAGAATGGGCACGAAGATGTCATAAATGTCAAATATTTTTTCCCAACGTCAACCAACATCCCGAGTTACTCAAATCCATCTACTGCCCTTGGCCATTTTCTAAATGAGGAATTGACCTCATTGGTCCGCTTCCAATCGGTAAGGGAAGTGTGAAGTTTGCTATAGTTGTCGTTGATTATTTCACGAAGTGGGTAGAAGCAGAGCCCCTGGCCACAATAACTGAACAAAATATGATCTATTTCATTTGGAAGTCTATAATTTGCCAATTTGGAGTTCCAAATTCCATCATAACCGATAATGGTCGACAATTTGAAGGCAAAAGTTTCGAAAAATTTTGTGAAGATTACGGCATTAAGCAATTCTTTTCATCACCTTATCATCCTCAAGCCAATGGGCAAGTCGAAGCCATGAATAGAATATCATAATGGATTGAAAACCCGACTTGACTCAGCAGAGGATTTTGGCCTGAAGAACTGCCTCTTGTCTTATGAGCATATCGTACAACACCTCGGAATTCAATCGAAGAACCTCCCTTTTCATTAACTTACAGAACCGAGGCCATGGTCCCAGTTGAACTTGAATCCCCAACATACCGTGTTAAGCATTTTTTTGAGGAGTCAAACTCAGAAAACCTAAAGGACAACCTTGATACGAATGACGAAATACACTCGAAGGCCGAGGTCAAGAATGCCGCTTATAAAAGAAGAAGTGAGAAGTACGTTAATGCCAAATTCAAACCACGTCCTTATCAAGTCGAAGACCTCGTTTAAAAAAGAGTCAGTGGGGCCAATCTCAGACCCACGACAGCCAAAATGGGAAGGACCCTTCAAAATGATCCAGGTGATATCAAATGGCATATACCGATTTGAAAACATAAATGGTACACTTCTTCAATACCCTTGGAACGCGAAATTTTTCAAAAAGTACTTTCAATGAAATGAATCAAATACTGTACAAACTGGTTTATTGAAGAACTTTTTGTAAAGTGCTACTCTTACTATCAATAAATTTCTGAACACCAAATGCTTCGTTCGGCCACATTGGCAAGGCATAGCACCTACCGACCGACAATGGCATCAAAAAACTTTAAATGTGTTTTCTCCGAAAAAGGCAAGGCATAGAACCTACCATGGGGAAACACAACTTTAGCCGAACCTCGAAAAATAGTTCGGCCAATGGACTCTGAAAAAAATAATAATAATAATAAGTCCAATTTGCAAAAGCCAAACATTTTCAAGCCCTGAAGATGGCTTGGACTGGCTAATGAACGAAAGCCAAGTACTCCTCGGTCCTGAAGATGATCTGAGCAGGCTAAAGCCCACCATTGTCAAATCCTGAATTTGATTTGACGGGTTGATTACAGTACCAATTTATCGATTCGGTTGGGCCTAAGTCTTAACATATACCAAATCCTGAAGTTGGTTTGGTAAGATTTGAACCCATAAAACATCAGAAATTTAAGGTACTGACGTCTTTAAAATAACTCGGATTCCACAATAAATGGAAATGGGTCTTCTTATAAATTCATCGATAAATTACCTCGGAGCAATGTTATATTATTACTCGTTTATTGTCGGACTTATTCGTTGTCTGAGGTCTCTTATAAAATGAACCCGGTAATTTAATTCGACATCTTTCATAATTATCAAACACAAGTCACAACCAAAAAAAAATAAAAAATAAAAAATAAAGTGATAAAAGTGCAAAGATTTAACCAAAAGATATTTGTTCATTCATAATTTCAAAATATCCTTCGCATACAACCGACATGTCAATATTTCTTAAAAGAAAATTACAAAAGATCAAGAAATCGAGGAGTCATCTCAACATTCTCCTTATTTATCCCCCAAATTGAAGCCTCTCATGCGGCTGATGTTGGAGTTTCTGGCATAGTTGGCTTCACGACTTCTGCTTCAGCCTTGTCTTCTTCTTCCAGATACTTCAACAAACTCTGGCCCATTCGATTGGAAGTTGTATCCTCCTTCCTTGTCATAGCAGACAGAAGACTCTTATCAGTAATCAGGATGACGTTGTCCTGCTCGGCAATTACCTCACCCTTCGACTGAGGGTCAACATCCCCGATGACCCATCCTTTGGCCTTGCCGTCGTCCTTAGCAACTTTGCGCTTAGAGAATGTTATGATCGCCCTTATCATCTCTTCCGGAGATAGCTCGTCGATCTCCTCTTCAACATAGGCTTTGGCCAAAACGTCAACATATATGTCGGCCAACTCTAATTTCTTTTCCTTTTGGACTTCAAGGACCATGTTGACGAAGGCGCGATGGATTGCGGCCCTTCGTTCTTCAGAGAGAGGGAGAATACCCGCCTCGACTGCTTGAGCTTCCTTCTGCTGGAGTATAAACTCGGAAAATTCTCGCTAATCCTCATCAGCCGGTATATGAGCACTCTTGATCTCAGGATCCAAATCATATTATTTCAATAAAAAGATGCGCAATTCATCAAGAGTATATGCCAGCGTGAATGCGATCGATTACCCAATGCAAAGTTAGGCGAGCATTGAGCTTGAAATCTCTATCTGACGTCTTAGAATCATCATCAGATTTCTTCTCGGCCGCCTTGTCGTCTTCCAAACCCTTCTCGAATTTTTTTTTCCCCAACGCAATCATCTCTTCGCGAAGTTTTGCAACCTCGGATTGATGGGCCTCACGACTGTGAATCAACTCGGCCTCCTTCTCTGAACGGTCCTTCCGAGTTGTCTGGAGTTCCACTCTCTCTCTTTTTGCAGTCACTCTTCTAGAGCCTTCAGTTTGTCCTCAGCCTTAGAAAGTTGAACCTACATGATATCGTGTGCTGACAACAAATTCTCTTTCTCAGCTTTTAATGCAGCTACCTCGGCCTGAGCCGCCTTCAATTGATTATCTTTTTCTGAAGCTACGACCTCAAAACGGGACTTCTCTTCCTCCAGAGAAGCTACAGTCCCATCCATCAAACTCAGTTCATTCTGATTCTCCTCAAGTTCCGAGGCACGAGGCACTTAGTTGGTAACTCTCCCCGACTGCTATTAAACTCACCAAAGCACGACCTAAGAAAACTTTTGCGTATCCAAATCGTTGACTCCCTGGCCGATAAGAGATCCAAGCATGAGTCTTCGGATCCCATGACATTAAAGGAATTTTAGCTGCCTCCATCGCCGACTCTAGGAAATGAAGTCGGTTTGGCAACGTTGGTGTAATACCCTGTTTTATTTTGGATTATTAGAGAATAATTATTAATTATCGCTATTATTATTCTTATTCTTATTATTATTATTATTATTATTAATATTATTATTATTAATTGTCTAATTGTTTCTAAAAGATTATTGTTATATAAATATAAATGGTGTGTATTATAAATATATATATATCGTCCGGATTAATTTATAATTCGCATTCAATCGAATCGCTCGGAAATTCTTGTTATAGCGTTGTATTTTAATTCGGTTCGATTAAATTGGTTCCGACCCAATTTAAGTTATAATTCTAGCCCAAATGATATTAACTATTGATGGCCCAATCTTTATTTAATTTAACCCAAATAAAAGGGCCCAATCATACCG